>ML686047.1:6376340-6411662 GCA_007922175.1 Pelusios castaneus
CAGAAACACTAAAGCAGGAACACAGCCCTGCAGCAGACCACGCTGCCAACTTTGCCCTCATATCTACACTGATGACACCATCACAGGGCCTAATCATGCCACCTACTCCATCAAGGGTTCGTTCACCTGCTCATCCACCAATGTGATTTATGCCATCATGTGCCGGAAATGCCCCTCTGCCTTATATATTGGACAGACAGGACAGTCTCTGCGCCAAAGAATCAATGGACACAAATCTGACATCAGAAATTGCAACACTGCAAAACCTGTAGGGGAACACTTCAATCTCCCTGCTCACTCCCTTGACGACTTGTTAATAGCTGTGTTGAAACAGATGAATAACAAATCACAGCTTCAAAGAGAGACTGCAGAACTCGAACTTATATGCAAATTTGACTCAGTTGTCTTGGGGTTAAACAGGGACTATGGATTTTTCTCGCATTACAACAAGTGATTTGACCTCCCCCTCCTCTATGTGCTGTTCCCCAGTGTTTTGAATCCTAACACCTATTTTGATTTGCTGTTACAGCCTGACCTGATGCTATGTCATACACTCCCCTGCATTTAATTTCCTCCCACTCTGTAACTTTCCTATCTTCAAAGCGTCTGACGAAGTGGGATTTTCTCCCACGAAAGTTCATGCGATAAATAAATCTGTTAGTCTTTAAAAGTGCCACAGGACTCTGTTCTCTGATTACTTAAGTTCACTGAAGAGTCTGTACTGTTTTCTTGTAAAAATAGGAGTGTTATCTCAGTGTGGGTAATAACATTCTGCTTGCTTTAGTATTGCTTGTTAAATGCAGTAGTCTTCACTGCCGCTCTTAAATGTTAGGTTACTGTGGACTGTTCAAATGCTCGGCATGTTCCATACCAGCAGAAGTTACGCGTCAGTGGTGGGTGAAGTGTTTCCTCTGTGTGTGATTTAGAGTTTTTAGGTTCCCTTGGGATTAAAGGTGCTACCTAAATGCAAAATAATGTTGGTACTTTTTGTTGGCAAGCAGTGTAATGGTTTCACTTGCTTCTTCTTTTACAGATTCTGCTTGGACTCTGCCAGACAGACAAGGCAGAGACTTTCCATCAACTGGTCCAATTTTAGCTTGAAAAAAACCACCTTTGCTGCACATTGAAATGAGACAGTTTGGGGAGGGTACCCTGCAGGAATCAATGAAAGATGACGTCACTTATCTGTCCTGCTGTGCTAAGAGCTTATCTGGTCTTGAGCCAGTGCTGCCTTGCCTTGTCCCCAGTGCTGTGTGGATCTGCACTGAACCCCTTGGCCTGATAGTTCTTGCAGACTGAGAAATTGCCACTTTCTACCTGAATTTGTTAGCTTGTGTGCTTGTAGTCTGTGAGTGAGACTTACTTGATTGTAGCTGTATGCTGTTGGGGTTGGAACAATAGCGTTTTTCCAACTCCTCCTGATTGCCTTGGCCTCAGAGACTACAAACTGCTTCCTAGCTTGGGTGGAGGCCAAATTAGTAGTGTGCATCATCTGCGGTGGCTCCTGTCACTTCCGCATCTAGCTCTGTTTTGTCATTCTGACTCCTGACAAAGGAATGGACCTAGTCAATTGCGCTTTCATCTGCTCCAGAACTCTCCCAACACGATTTCATTGGAAAAGAGGCTCTCACGGGACAAGCGTTTCCTCAGTTCTTTCACAATCTACTGTTAAAGAGTGTACAAGTTACGCTGTTTGTGGTTTTGATTTTTTTCCTGACTTGTAGCCAGCTTGTGTAAGAGTACTTGCAGAATGAGACCGTTTAAAAAAGAACAATACTCACACTATCAAATCTGTTCTAGAGAGTATAATTGTATTAACACTGAAGCCTAACTGGCTACTTTTTTAACATATTGTTAAGTAATATTAAAATCATGTCTTTCTTTTTGAAAGATGGAATACATTAGTATGGCAGACGGCTTGTGTCTTGCTTTTTTCTGCTTGGGGACAGGGAGTGGAGGAGCAGAAAGGGAATGGTGAGTAAAATGGGCACTTCTGAATGTAAAGCTGTCTTGGATTAGACTGTCTGTGAGAGTTGTGTGATTTAGTGTGTTCTTCTATGAACACTGACGTTGGATCTATCCAATGCACACTCCTTGCTGTCAGTGTGGTGTGCTCTTCCTGAATGCCGGCATTCAGACCCTGGATTCTACAACGCACTCGAATACCTGCCTTTCAACAGATAGTATGTGAGAAGAGAAACTACGCAAAGCTTTAAGTGATACCACTGTAGAATATACAGTACATGTTTTGGCTTCCATGCGATATAAATGTCAAATAACAATGGAACAGGTAACCAGTGCCTTTTGCATTTCAAAGGAATAATTCAAAGTTCTGAGATACGATTAAAGGTACTGGTATGTAAATTTAGTGCATATAAAAGTGGCTGTGGAATGATAGCCCTAGAGACTGAAATCTCTTTGTCTATAAATAAGACACAGCACAGATAAAAATACAGACTTTCCACTTTTGCCTAGACATTATATCTCACCCAGTCCTGGAAGAACAGCTTCTGGTAATGAAGACATACCTCATGTACACTCAGTACCTGGTTTCTCTACTAAGGCTGCAAACAATTCTTCTAGTGAATGCAATTAATTTCAATAACGGAGTCTGTTTTTAACTCCCCAGGCATGGCCCAGCAAACAGCAATTAGATGGGAACAGTTTTTGGTCTATGCCAAACTGAGCTAAATTTTACTCAGTTGTGTAAAAATGAAAGGCTTCCTGTCCTCATTAGCTCTTTGTGCTGCATAATGCTCTGAAGAATCCCATTACATTGAAATCTAACCAGTTAACCAAGATCCTACTCACCATTCTGAAGATTGACTATTTCCATGTGAAATCTAAGCTCTTCAGTACCAAGATGTAACACAGGGTGGCACTGTGGATCAGGACAAGGTGCTATTTAAATTTTGAACTTCGTGTTAAATGGAATGTCTGTGGCCTAGCATGTGACCAGGTAACATTCAAGATTCCAAATACTATGCAGTTTTCTCCTTCCCCACCCTAAATTGGGGAGCTGTTAAGAGAGCAAATGTTGGATTTTCTAAAATCTATTAAAATATGTATAAATCACTTCCTACACTTAAAATGTTTCCTTAATGAAACTGATCTTTCTTACCCAGTTATTTCACATGCTGCACTCAAATAGGCTGTAAATATAATATTCTTTGCTTTCCTATACTTTGAAAATATTAGTTTTATAAGACTTAACAATAAGAATTGCCCCACAATTGAATTATCTGTAACTTCCATTCTTAGAAGGTGTTACCTCAATGCTCTACACAGCTGAGCAGAGTACACAGAGAAAGCACGTTCAATTCCAGCCACTCCATGGAAAGCGTGAAGAATGAGTCTGAATGGATCACCTATTGCTCCTGTGTGATGAGAATTTACAGGCAAGTCTCTCCCCCAATTCATAACTGTTTCAGTAAACACAGTCAGTGGTGTGGGCAGGGCTGAAAGTCAGGAACCCTTGAGTACTAATCTTTGCTCCAGTACTAATTCCCTCAGTGACCTTGGGGAAATCGCTTAACTTCTCAGTCTGTCACCCCATCTGTAAAATGGGTATGATAATACCTTCCAAGCATACACTAAGGCTTCATTTAGGTAAAGTTTATGTTCTGTGAAGATGCAAAGTGGTATCTGAACACTAAGCATTAAGGCTGTACAACGCATTATCGCCCGAAATTACTGTCTTTGCTTAAAAATACAAATTTTCTGACTTGGTATATAAATATATCTTCTATATTCAGGTCTGTTTTCTTTATCCTGAATGTAACTAACTTAAAAGGTTTTTTAGCATAATTAGAGTGCACACAAAACAGTGGTTTTTGCACCCAGTCTGCTGCGGGGAAGCTCTCTTTTTAACTATATATTTTTTACATCATTGTCTGTTAAGCTCTGTCTATTCTAGAGGCATTTTCAAACAGTTTCTCAAAGTGCTTCATGCCAGTTCAGTGCTACCAGAAAGTCATAGTGTAGACAGGTCTCCATCTGCCACTGCTGTTATAAGCACTGCCATCTAGACCCCTCAGAATGGTCTAACATAGTCCTGGGCCTGTCCACATGATGGCTCTTAGCACAGCTAACAGCAACTATGCTGATCCTATTAACGAGATTGGGAACTTTTTAAAAACTTCCCACCTGCAGAGGGGAATTCTGAAGAGGGGAGTGTGAACTGTATGGAACAGAATTGTTCATGTCTTTGTTAGTCCCTAGATCCGAATGGAATTAAATGTGGATGCTCAAAGTCTGCATCCACCCTAGCAGTATCAGACCACTTGCTCATTAGCGAAGGTCAGTGCTAGATTAACATAGAGGCTTTATGGGCTGCAGCCAGGAGCTTTGGATTCTGAGGGCACCCCCAAAACATTTATTATTTACTTCATTGTCCAACTAGCCGCCTGCAGACTAAATAAAACTTGCGAGGGGCTTCTGTTGGTCCACTGCCAGGCATCAGCTCTACTTTCATGCTTCCTGAGAAGCAGCAGCCAACCAGAGCTGCTCCAGAAGCTGCTGAGCTCTGTCCCCTCCTCTCAGGAGCCTACCTTCTGCTCTCAGGGGAAGGAAGGCACAGAGGAGAGGAACCGTCTCTGCTCACAGTAGAGAAAGGAATAAAAAGAGTGGAGCTGTTAGGGCTCTGTGTTCCCCACTCCCCTCCTGTGAGCAGGGTTAGCTTCTCCCCTGTAATGCCAAGCCTGGGAATGGAGAAGGGGCGAAGAACCCCTGGAGTTAGTTGGGGGACACTGCTGTGGCCCAGGAAAAAACAAAGACCTTTTGTTCTAGTGCTTGCTCTCCTCCTCCCCCCCCCCCCCCCCCCCCACAAGATTTGAACATTACCTTATCTGGTCTTCCAGAAAATGGAAAACCACTGCTACAGGTCATTAAAGCCACAGCATCACTACATGGATTACTGCCAGTTATGTGCTTCATTAAAATGGTTTCATTCATAGCAACTTTTTCAGCTTTAAAATTAGTTTATCCCATTTAAAAACTGGAACTGAAATAACCAAGGTATTTTTACAGTAGAGTAATGGCATCAGGCATGAGTGTTGGTAAAATAGTAAAGCGAAAGAACTGAATATGCAAAGATGGGGCCCCGAAGCTATAACAACTAATCAAAATAAATCCAGCCCTGCCGAAGGTAGCATTGGTCCAGCAGTGGTCTCAGAATACCAGGATTTTTTGCATCTGACGAAGTGGGTTGCAGCCCACAGAAGCTTATGCTCAAAGAAATGTGTTTGACCTTTAAGGTGCCACAGGACTCTTTTAAAAGTTTTTGCTGTGCACAGACTAACACAGCTTCCCCTCTAGAACTTGTCAGGATTTTTTTTTTTTGTTCGTTTGTTTTTGTTTAAAACCACATTCTTGTGTAATTCTGTTTGGAAGAATGTCTTTAATGCTGCCTCCTTTCCTGATACCACCTGTGGTGAATGTTTTGGCTCTTAAATTTGCTGGTGTCAATGAGACCTAACACAATCAGCACCCAAATCTCAGTGTAGCCCATTTGGCCGACTCTTCTATTATAACAGTCATAGACTCTGAGGTCAGAAGGGACCAGTATGATCCTTTAGTTTAGTCTGACCTCCTGCACAATGCAGGCCACAGAACCTCACCCACCCACTCCTGTAACAGACCCCTAATCTAAGAATGAGTTAAAGTCCTCAAATCATGGTTTAAAGACTAAGGTACAGAGAATCCACCAGGAAGTAAACCATGCCCCATCCTATAGAGGAAGATGAAAAATCCCAAGAGATTTTACCAATTTGCCCTGGAGGAAGATGTCTTCCTGACCCCAAATATGGAGATCAGTACCCTAAGCATGTGAGCTAGACTCAAAAAATAAAAATAAAAAAATCTCTGTAATAACTCAGAATCCACCCATCTCATCTCAGTCCATTGGTATGTTATGTCATGTAAGCCTTGTCATGGTAATTGATGAAGGTAGCATAATTTGTTCTGATATTGTCTGTGGCTTTCTAAGTCTATCACTATTTGTATTTCATCTAATTGGTCTTTTTTTCATCTAATTGGTCTTTAAAGTGGGCTCCTACATATTATAATACACAAATTAAACCCTTATATGTTACTAGTAAACCTTACTGAACTAATCTTTTGCAGTTTTGAACCTCTCCCAGTGCTAATTAAGTTGTGCAATTTGTAATTATAAGAACCATGCACAAACGTACGTGCACACAGGCACACAGAGTGAAGTATCATTCTGTAGTACTCATATAATGCGTGTCTGAACAGGGTCAGGCAGCATAGAACATACAGTAGAGCTTTTCTGGCTAACTTATTTTGCATTTACACCTTCAGAAAAATCTGACCTTAAAGACTACGTCCATTGTTAAGTCTCATGCTTTAAAAGGAAACTTGTATTAAAAATTGTATTACAAGTAAATGCTAACTATCTGAACCCAATGTCACTTCCCTTCAAAAAAATCACAATTTCCTCTCCCTAAAATATCAATTTTTCACATTTGTAATGTCTCTGGAGCTCATAGAATAGCTGGCTTGTATTTATCTTTTATTTTAATTCCTTATGTCTTAACACATGAGGCTGAAAATGTTGAGTAAGTTGATGCTCTGTTTATTTTCAGCATGTCACCGCAGTTTGGGGATGAAACTAGACTGCTAACCCTAAACTGAGTCGGTTATAACTTTTTCGCTCTTACTTTGGCCTTGTCTACACTAGGGAATAATCAATTTACAGGTCATAGCTAACTTATCTGGGGAGATGTGCAAGACCCTATGTGTAGACAAAGGCATGCAGGATCCAACTGATTTAATTAGTTCCATTTACTTTAGGAACGCTGCTGAATTAGGACTATTCACAGGACATGTCACCATTTCTATTTACTACCACGGGTTCTTTTTGTAGTGGGTGGTGGTGGTTACATGTATTTCTGTGCCTATCCCTGTGGTGCCTGGAGGCTGTTGCATAAACTTGAAAAAGCTTCATTTCTTCTAAGAAAAGGAATAAAACAGTCTTCCTTTCCTCACAGACTAAAGCCGTTTTCGTCAGAAGTTTCCCATGTTGGCAGTTTATTTCCTAGAACGTGCAGCTAGACCCATTTCACAAGTGATTTCTAGGAGAAGGCACATGTGCCGGTCCTTGTAGCACACCCTAAAGGTGACATGACTCAGGCTCAGACTGTCCCCATCTGTAACAGGGTCCTCAGGTAAGAGCCTCATCAGTCCGTTTCCCTGTCAAATGCAGCTACTCTGGTAGGGTTTAGTTTGAGAGGTGATCTGATAGACACTTGATTTAACTCCTGCTTCTGTCTGTATACAGTCCACGCTAAGGACAACAGGAGATGGAAGGTCTGAGGCTGAGTTAAGCCAGAATCCAAACCCTATTGCTTTGCAATGTGGACAGTCTGACTGGATTTGTGTTCTGGGTGTTCCCACAAAGTATCCTACAACCCCATGGGCCAGACTTTTGTTTTCTCTGAACAGTCAAGTTTTCCCACAAAGAAAGAATGGTCACATTTTGGGATGGCTCTAGGAAGTCTGGGTGAAGGACAGTGGGACCAAAAACCCCATAATTCAGTGTAGATCAGTGGTTCCCAAACTGAAGGGTGTGCCCCCCAAGGGGAGCTGGGAAGAAAATCCAAGGGGAGCGCAAGGCTGTGAAATTTTCATAGCAAAAATTTTTTGCGTCAAGAAAACCTATTTGTGGTTATTTTTCATTGGACAATTACTAATTGAATTTTTGTTAAATGGGGTTTGGATGATGGAAAAGAGAGAGGTGGGGAGGCATGAGAATTTCTCAAAAATCAGAAAGGAAAGAATTTCTCAAAAATCCGAAAAGCTTGGGAGCCTCTGGTGTAGATGGTGGAGCGCCAGGTTGGAACCCAGAGTTAAACTCCTCATCATCTGGGGTTACAAATGAATGTAGATGCTCAAGCCATTAACAAACTCTGTCTGCTAACTCAAGTTCTTCTAATCCTTGGCTTACATTACATTACCTTTGGGTACGTCTACCCTACACTTAGACATCTGAAGCTGGTCCATGCCAACTAATTTGGGCTTGAGGGACTTGGATGAAGCTACTGTTTAATTGTGGGGTAGCCATTCAGGCAGCTGAGGGACTGTCCTACCTTGCAGGGTCCTAGAGTATTTTTGTCTCCATTTGCTTAAACTGAGTGGCTTTTTTTTTAATATTGTGTTCTGATAGACCCCCTTAAAAAGAATTGACTGGATTGCTTTTTAAAACGAACACACACAAAAACTTCAAAATTTTGTGGCTTTCTCTGTTTCTTTTCCGTGTGTCCACTACTGTATGTGAAAACTTTTTTGCGTGGATTCAGGAACAGCATCAACCCTGTCAGGCCCACTTCTCCTCCACTCCCCCCCCCCCTTTCTCTGTACACACCTTCCTGCGCTGCTTCATATTTAATTTCAGCTTTGCTGCTGCTGTTTCCAAAACAAATCTCCTTGGAGAGTGTGCACGTGAGCTTCCTGCAGCTCTGTGCCTGAGATGGCCTCATGATTGGGCACAAGCCAGGGAGCACAGCTAGCATCAATGAACTAGTGATATTGAATCCACCCAAACTGCTGATAAATGTACCAAGTAAACAAACTGGTTTAAAAAAAAAAAAAAATTAAGGCAAAATGTACTTTTTCTCTAATCAGACTCCACTGTAATAATTTGACAGAGTTACTAGTAGGAACAAGTAGATATAACATACTTGAGAAAAACTTGACTTACAGGTTGACAATCTCCCGTTTTAATCAGTGCTATTGAGACATCTATATCTTGACTCACTGCTCTACAGATCTCCTGTTTTCATTCATTTCATTTCATTTAATAAAAATCTTTTGTCAGTTTTGTCTGTTTTTTAAAAACAATTTTTTTGCAGTCTGTGTTACTTGGCACCGCCCCATTTGACGAGAGAGAATGTTGCGGAAGAGCTCTTTCTAATACATCCCTTCGGCAACATTGTTGTAACTTAGTGGCTCTCAATTTTTTCAAACCACGTTACCCCTTTCAGGAGTCTGATTTTTGTGTTGTGAACCCCAAATTACACCTCACATAAAAACCACTTGCTTACAAAATCAAACCTAAAAATATGAAAGTGTCGCAAGCACACTATTATTGAAAAATTGCTTACTTGCTTATTTTTAACGATATAGTTATAAAATAAATTGATTGGGATATAAATATTGTACTTACATTTCAATGTATAGCATATAGAGCAGTATAAACAAGTCAATGTCTGTATAACAAGGAGTTCTGTGGCATTTTTAAAGACCAACACTTATCGCATGAGCTTTTGTGAGCACAATCCCACTTTGTCAGATGAATGAAATGGAAAAATATTGCATGTGAGCGGTAAATATCTAGGTACAGAAAAGGATTGGTCACAAGGTTCATTCAAACAGATCTAGAGGGATCGACTACTAGCCTATCTAAAGTAAATAAGCTGTTTGGATTTAAACTGGAATAGGGAGACAGGAGCTGAAAACAAGAACTGAGAAGGGTAATTTAAGGGAAATCATCTTCTATAATGACTTACCTTCACACTGGGTGAATAGAGAGTATCTAGTTTGCATATGAATTCCAGTTCGAGAGAGAGAGAGAGAGAGAGAGAGAGTGTTCCCATTCTGAAATTCATATTCCTACTAGATACCTTCACACTGCGTTTGAGTAGAGAGATCTTGAATGATTAAATCATTACAGAAGGTGATTTCCCTTAAGTCACCCTTCTTAGCTCTTGCTTTCAGCTCCTGTCTCCCTGTTCTGCAATTTTACAGCTAACATGCTGTATTTTCCATTTCATTCATCTGGCGAAGTGGGATTGTGCCCATGAAAACTCATTTGATAGATAAATTTGTTAGTCTTTAAAAATCTGACAGAACTCCTTTGATTGTTTTGCTGAAATAGATTAACATAGCTACCCCTCTGGAACTTGTCCTCGATGTCTACATGAAATTTTTGTTTGTCCTGACTTCGCTTGGGCTCTCACCCTGTTGTAAAATAAGACAGATATTTAGATGCTCTCTATGTAGCCCCAGGTTGAAAATCACTGGTCTAATCAGTAAGCTATAAATGCAGTAAACTCTGCTGCTTTTACCCATCTACCTAAATCTTTATTCTGTTTCCTCAGGTGCTACAGAGGTGGGTGAACCTCTGCACAGGTGGATGGATCTATCAATGTCTTTTCTTGGAGCTGTCAAAAAGGCCGTAGGCAACTAGCAATGAGAGCTGGTTTGCATTACCTTGTGTCCTTTAACCAACTTCAGTCTCTGTTCTACCTCCATTAGAAGCATCCAGAGTGAAATTACTGTAAATATAAGTGACAAGCAAATGCACCGCTTTGAGTTAGTGTCAGAGACAAGTAAAGGTAAGATTAGAACAGTGATACTCGGACCTCAGTGGTTCAGGAGCCATATTAATGGCAATTCATTGTTTCATTTACTATTTTTATATGGTAATATATAAAATATATATATTCGCATAGTAAAGTATTATTTTATCCATTACAATTGGTTAACCTAGTAAAAGCATCCTGATTGGTAAATAATTAAATCACACAGTGCTTTAATATTGTGCTGCCAAGAGCTGCAGGAGGCACAGTAAAGAGCCACAGTCTGAGTATCACTGGATTAGAGTTTTACATACAGCACTTTTGTTTTCAGTCTTGTTTTCATCATCTTGACAGAATTCATTTTCTTGCTTCCATTTTACAAGTTCCTTTGCCCTCCTGCTCCATGCTCCACCACCCGTTCAAAGCCCAAGCTTGTGCCAAACTTTATCTCAGAAGAGGGTCCTTAAATTCTTCTTTGGTTACAGCCTCTCTTCTTCCACCCTGGCAATTCTACCCCTTTAACGGCTAATGCCCTCTGACTTACTGGCTCCTATAACTTTATGCATGCTCAAAGAGCGGTTTCGGCTGTGAAATCCAAAACGTGCATCTGACAAAGTGGGTAGGAGCCCACGAAAGCTTATGCCCGAAGAAATTGGTTAGTCTTTAAGGTGCCACCGGACTCTTCATTGTTCTTGCTGTACACAGACTAACACAGCTACCCCTCTCAAAACTGCCATTGAATTCAATACGGCCAGGATTTCACCTCTGTTCACCGCACATCTTACAAAGTCTAACACTCATTTCTAGAACGACGCGTACATGTGGCTTACCGCCTATGGAAAATGGGAGGTTGTAGGCACATGCAATGCCATACATATTTTCGCCTCCAAGTGCAATGCATTGAATAATAAACAAAAAGCCTACACTGGTATAGCTGCTACCTTATCTGCAGTTGCCTAGGATAAGTATGTTCTCTGAGTCTGGTAGTTCACCCAACCTGTTTACAGTGGCTTGATTCTTGGAAGAAGCGAGTTCTGTCCTGAACCTCAGTCCTGACTTGCTAGCCCCATTTTATTTCTGGGGCTGCCAGATGAAACCACAGGTGTGCATTGTTTTTTGGTGTGTGCAAACAGTGGGGGTGAGGCTGTCCAAATTCATTTTCAATTGTGACCAAACAGGACTTAAATCCAGGACTTCAGTGTTGAGGTTTGTGTGTCATAATCCACTAAAACACATACCTGGTCTGCAATTTGCTGCTGTTTCAATAGGCCCTGTGTTGCAGGCCACATTTCAGTGCTCTTCTGTTGAAACCCTTTAACACTTCCGGGCATAACTGCATGGAAATGTCCTTGCTTGCATTACTATAATCAGAGATCATGCCTTCAGTTCTTCATAAACAAGGAACAGGTTTCCAGGAGTAAGAATCAACCAAGCATATTTCATTGCCAGACCATGGCATAAGAACAAAGAGTGAAGTTAATGAGAATTTACTTAAGGATTCGTTCTAATATTATAGGTATGGATATTAATCTACTTCCCTAAGGAAATTCTCATCAACTTGACTCACTGAAAGAATAATCTAATGAATTTTCAAGCTTTCTATATTGTGACCCTCTTGTTACATCAGAAAAAAATACATGGATGTTCCCTCTTCCTTCCCCTATCTAGTCATAAAGGAATGAAGGGTGATCAAAATCCACTGAAATATGTTTGGGACCCACCCTCCCAGAGCTATGCTTCATTAGATATGGTATCTGCTCCGTTATTTGCTCTTCTCTTCTTAGAACTGGGGAGAAAGTTTGCAAGTATTTTTGGAAAGTCAGTTCCACGTAGTACTATAGTGCAGTGTGAGACTATTGCATAAAATAGGGATCATCGTATTTGCTAAAACCACTTTCTGGACTGCTGTGAAGTTAAATATTCTCTGTTCTTCCTCCTGTCTCCCCCCCACCTCCACCCAACAAGCGCACACATTTTATTTAGTCACTTTATATATTTAGTCAGTTTAAGTGATTTTTATACTGCACTGGGAGAGGGGAGGAACTGTTTGAACACCACTTCCTGAAGCATCCTATTTTCCCTATGACTGCTCTTAACTAACGTGCTTCATGGGTGAGGGGCTGTCTTTATTTCTTGCATAAGGCTGAATGCATTGTCTTCATTGAATACGTTTTCAGTGTGACCATGTATATGGATTCTCTCTGTAATCAGTACTGTCCCCCTTTCCCCAGGATGTGCAAAATTAAGTGAAGATTTAAACTGTAATTTCATGAAGAGCTAACTGTTGAGCTACCGCACGCATAGTATGAAGTGTGGAGACTATGGTGATGGGATGGGATATAGAAGAACTTTAATGGATGAGTGGACTGAAGATGAGAACCATGAAGCAAAGAAAAAAGTAGATGGTACAAGATGTTACCTCATCAAAATTACACTTTTGTTACACATTCGCACACTAGACCAGGAAAGTGGGCATTTACTACCAAGCATGCTAGTCTTTGAGCTCAGTATGATACCCTCCTTATGAAACTCCCAATGCACGTTCAACTTTTCAGGGCTACTTGCTCATTTGTAAAACGGTGTAAGGGGTGCTAAGCATAACTCGGGGGGGGGGGGGGCTGTAAGTGCTCTGAGCTGCTCTGATGTATATGCAATGGAGATCTTTTTGATCCTTAAGTGGTTCCTGTGAAGTCTTGTGGATTAAGCTGCATCTGAGGAAGTTATGATTAATTACCAGCTCTTCACGAGTCTGAGTGGTCCTGACCTTTGAAAGATCCACCAGAGGAAAGGTTAAAATGAAGCAGAACCATTGACCAGCTGTACTGGACATATTCTCTTACCTCAGAAGAAATGGTCCTTCCAAAGTGTTGCTCAAGTTCAGTTGAAGAACCAGAAGTTAGTGTCATAGTAGTTGTGTGTGTTTGTATTAAATCCATTATTATTCCAGTAAATTCTGCAATGTTAATAACTGGGCAATGCAAACTGGCCATGGATGAGCCATCACAGAGTTAGACATGTTAGTATGTTGTCCTAAGTAGTTTGAGCTCTTTCACTTTTGATTACATTCATGTTGATGTGGTGGCTTTGATTCATGAGCAAGTTTTAGAGGCAAACAAGTGTATTAAAAATAAGTGTTTCTGTTGAAGACAAATGCACTAAGAGATTGCATCACAGGTTTAAGGGTGTTTTCACCGGGAGTGCAGAAGAATTCTTGAGTCTACAGAAATTCTCCAGTATGACATAGAGGAACTTGTACTGGACTTGACTGTCCTCCTTGATCTGAAAATCTATTTCTGCCATCAAGAACTAAAGTGATCCACTCTGACCTGACTTTTACCTGATTAGGGTTAGGCTGTGAATGCTGGATTGACTGTGGGAGACCACACAGAAAGAGTGTTCTGATTAAGGAAAATATATTTTAAAGTAGAAAACAGACCAGGCTGAGGTTGAGTTCAGGGGCAAAAAGAGTGAGTGGTAAATTGCCTGAACAAGGTAAGAAATTAAAGTATGGCCGGCCAGTCTAATTTTTAACTGATTTTGCTGGTAACATCTTTGGGGCAGGAGCCAGATTCTCGTTGTGTGTACAATACCTAGCACATTATCCCTGATGTTTGCCATTGGTCTGTAGGCACTACCACAACATAAATCAATATGCTACCCACAGCATTGGGAGCTCAGTGATGTGTTTGCCTTAATTCAACAGGAGTTTAATGAGTGATGAGTTTGCCTCTTAAAGACAGGTCAGGATCTTTTGATTTTTGCATCTCTCTAATTAGTGTTTGATAGTCTAAAATCACTAGAAACTTACCCTTGAGCTCCAAAGGTAAACTTTATCTGGGTTCTACTGGGAGGAAAAAGGAAAACTTGTCAATGAGATTGAGTCTTTCAGTGAATTGTGTGATGTTCTTCCCACCTGGGCACTGGGGTTGCAAATCAAACTTTTATACTTGTATCCTGGCAATGGAAGATAAATTTCACAGATGAAAACACCAGCTAATTAAACTGGACATGGAGGGGGAAGAAAGGGCTTCAGCTCCACTGGTTAAAGTGTTGCAAAGATATTACAGAGCTCAGGGTAAAACAAACAAGGAGTCCTGTGGCACTTTTAAAGACTAACAAATTTATTTTTCACATGAGCTTTCATGCACGAAGTCTCACTTCGTCAGAGTGGGTTCGTGATGAGTTTTACTTGCCTCCTCTCTCTTTCACATCTGCTTGTTGCAAACAAACATTTTTTGTCTAAATGAGGTTCAAGTGCTTGAGAACTGGGTAGGTCTGAATGATCGGATGCTTGTGGATGTTTGCCCCTGCTGCTTCCCTGAGGTGAAAAATGGGGAAAAGCTGGACAGTCTGGAGCAACAGCTGTGCCATAAATTAAATAAAATCTTGTTCTCTTTTTCTTAAGCCTTTTCTTGTTATTTGAAACTCCTCTTTGGCCACTGTTTGTCCCAGCTCCCTGTATGGATGTCACTTTGGGACACACTGCCTCTCTTGCGCAACACAGTTTTAAAACAAATCAGCATCTCCTACTCTCCCACCCTGCAGTATTTGAAACTCTGACCCGGCTGCTTTGAGAACATGAAATGAATATAAACGAAAAAGAGCATAAACAGAAACTGACTCCATTGATTGATTTTTAGTCTCTATCTCTATATGCTTTGGAGTATGCCAGAGTTGAGGATGGCTGAGCTTGAATGAAGCCAGACAGGCAGCCCTGTAAGCAGCTGGGACCTACATATTTACCTTGCATTCTGCAGACTGTTTATCTTGATGTGATTTTACTTAGTTGCTCAATTCCTTGTTTTAAAAAAAAAAAAAAAAAAGCTTTTAAAAGCAATTGGGCAATCTTTATCCATACTCTATATTTGTTTTCAAAACTAGCTCTTTCATTCCCCCCCCCCCCCCCCGCCTTCAAACATCATAACAATGTTGGGTTGTAGATGAGCGAAGCATTTCTAAATGTTATCGTAACACTGAGTCACCCAAACAAAAAGAAACCAAATGAGGAAACAATGTAGTGGATTGAGAAATTGTGGAAATAATCATATTTTGAAATTTTCTAAAGAATCTAAAGCTCTATGCAGTAGAATGTGTAGTATTCTGTCAATACCCTGTATTCTGTCAATACTAATCAATGCAACATAAACAAAAACATTCTCATTACTAAGTTTTAGATGGAGGTTATGCTTTAATATGTGCCCAGGTTTCGATGTCACTTGGATGCCAGTGATCTGGAAATGTGGTGTGGTATCTGTAGTGAAATGTGGTATACTTTCCTATTTCTTTTTTTCCCCTTTCAGATGCAATTTTTGGTGGGGCAGTGCCAAGAAAATCAATGGAGTCAGTTCCTGTTTATGCTCTTTTTCATTTAGATTCATTTCATGTTCTCAAAGCAGCCTTGTCGGAGTTTCAAATGCTGCAGAATATGGGTTGCTGATTTGTTTCAAAACTGCTGCCTGTGGATTTTTAATTGTGGAAACATTTGTACTAACCTGAAATGCTATCAAACCATGTTTTACAACTCTCGTTCGAATTGAAGCTCACTCTGTGTTCCTTTAAACTAGTCTTTTTGGTTTGTGCCTAATAACAAGCATGGTTTGTTAGTCCACTTCAGAAAATCTATTCCCAAAATTAGATTGAGGGGGACTGAGTCCGATGCTCGTAAATTGCCAATTATTTTAATTGGAATGGCATTAAATTGTTGCTTTATAAAGGCTTTTCCATGAGTCTCTTAGTGCTGGAATGGAAAGGGTTTAGGTGCCTGTTATTTATACAGTGTTGTAATCAGGCCGAGCAAATATAACACTGTCCTTGCGCAGAGGCGCTTGCAGTCCAAGTCTGGCTGTTAATGGATGGTTGTACAAGAAATGATGGAAACTGGAGGGGAATTTGGGTAAATGTAAACAGGAGTGGAGAATTCTAATGGTTTGTGAGTAGTTTCTTCTGGGTTAGGCTTGTTGTTTTTTAAACAATTTTACTTTAGAAATTTGCAGCAGCTGTTAGAATATGTGAGATTTTTCTATATTCTGAATTTGGAATCAGGCATTCTAGGGCCTCAACTGGTATGTTTCACTCCCATGGCAGGGGGCTCTCTGACTTACCAATTTCTTAATATCTCACACAACGTATTGCTTTTTGTTTTCTTTAAAATGTTTTTGGTTCATGCTTGTGTGTGCTCGCTCTTCCCAGCCTCTGTTTTACAGTAAGGCCCATAATGATATCAGGGTCCCATTCTGACAGGCATATACAGTTCCTGTCCCAAAGAGTTTACAGTCTAAACAGATAAGAAAGGCATAAAATCAAGACCAGCCTTCACTAATATTAACTTATGAATTGTTATTGGATGGAAACCACCAGAATTCACATGATGAATTTAATTTTGTTTCACAGTAATTTTACCCTGGCCGCTTCCTTCCATTTAGTCATACTCCGTGTCCAAAAAAAAGGAAATATCCTCTTTGTTTTATGCCAGGGTCTGTGGCTGGGATTTTCCAGGAGCACCTCTGGAGCAGATTGGAAATATAAATGTTGATATTCTCTGAGGCTTTACTACGTCAGTAGGGACTGGGATTTAAGTGATTATATTAGGATTTAAAGAACTAACCTCAAATGTGTTTGAAACCAGCACCACAGCCGGGTGACTTTGGGACTCAGTTCGACACTTATTTGGGATGAGCAAGTGAAATGGCCTGTTCGCAGTTATGGGCTCTCGGCAGAAAGTGGCATCTTGCAAGCTGAGCGGGTTCAGAACCGAATAAATCCTAGCTGCAGTGAGTGCTATTGCTGCAGCAGAGGGAGCTCTTTTCTCAGGGACCATTCTAAAATAATGCCCCAGACACTCATCAGACCCCCTGGGCTGCTCGATGCTCCAGCCTTCAGATGAATCATAAAGGTCCTTGGCAGCTTTTTCATAGGGATAGAGTGTTAACCTTGCTCTTGTGGCCAAATGACAGTCCAAAACATGAACCTGCAGTTTCCTACAGCTACGGTTCACCTTCGCTTCTCATAAATGGCTGTGTGGTGTTGCTGAGCTGTACTGTCAAAACTGCTGCTTTCCATCCCACAGCTGAGTGCAGTTTCCTGGCGGGGAGGCAATGTGAAGTGGCCCCCTACTGTATACCCCTTGTGTCCCTCTGGGGAATGCTTAGTCAGTCATGTCCGGAAAGCAGTACGAGATTCTCCTCTGAAAGGTGTGGTGAGTGTGCAGTGTTACTGGTAATTAAGTGCATAGATGGAAAGTTTTAATGTTAACTGAAGTTTGAGATCAGTGTTATGAATGCTAACTACCTGCCGGAGCGTCACCAACCTCTGCAAAGAGAGATGAATTGACTGGTCTACAGGCTTTAACTCTTGAGAATACAGGATTTAATGTGATTTGGGTCTGACAAAAATGTGATCCCCACCACTGATTAGCAACTGTATACAATGACATTCATTTCCTCTCACTACATATGCGACTTCCAGGAAGGCACATGGTTTATTTTATACACCTTAGTGTCTCAGCTTAGAGGCTCAGCGTGTCCATCAGAGGCAGCAGACTTGTGCAGCATCAGCCTGAATCATAAAAGGGCTCTCAGACTTGGCAGATGTGTTACGTTGCATGACCCACATGCTAACTGATATGATCATCTTAGAATGAGCTCATCTTTGTTCACTGCTGAATCTGAGGTCCTTAATTAAAACACACACAACTTGTCCTCTGAGGAAAGGGGGACAGGATGCATATAATCTACTGGCACACAGGACTTTCAAGCCAGGGTAATGAAGAGAGGATGGTCTGTCAAACTAATGCAACCACTGCTGAGCTAAGAGGAAGGGTCTCTCTATTTTGATTCTCCTTGGCCAAAAAGCCTCACATTTTCCCAAATTCCCCTGGAATCCACTGGGCCAGCAACTGCCGGCTGGAGATTCAGAGGTTGGCCTCTTATTTCCTAGCCCTTTCTGCAGAGCCAGCAGCTCCTGGGAAAGGGGCAATGTAGATCTCTGGAATGGACAAGAGACTGCAAGATGGAGAGCTGATAGACATGGTTTATGGAGTGGGGAAGGTTTGCAGCATGTCTGTAGGAGACTTGCAAGAAATATGTTCAGGTTCATTGGTTGTGTGTAGTGTTTCTATTTCAATAAAATGGGATTTTGCCTCTTATAAACCTTTAATGCTCAGAATTCTTGTTAAATTGCACGGACTCTTTATTTTCCAATGTCCAAACCTTTGGAAATGAAGGAAAAAAGCATTCCTGGAGACTCTTTCCATCACTTCATCTTATTTTTTTTCTGTTGTAGATAAATTTTCTTGTTAGTGCCCATCTGAATTTTGCTGTGGTTTCACTTATGAATTCAGATCATGTGCACTTTAAGAACTGACCCTCCCATAGTCACGGTCTACCAGATTCCTGAAGAATGTAATACTTCTCATTTAGTTTAAATGACTCATTAAAAGTCAGTTGCATCAACCTACCGAGACAGTCAAAACGTATGTTGGTCTCCTTGCTTCAGCCCCAGCATGGACATGCCAGGATTGCAAGTTATAATTTCTCCCTGCTAAGGAGACCTGGTAAGAACCAACACACCCCATGTAGGCACTTAGACACTCCTCTTCAAGGTCGACAAATCATTCACCAATTTCACTTTGGATTGAGCCACTTAAAATGCCTTTTCCTCCAGTTCCACCGTTGGTGACTCTCAAGCAGTGGCGGATTTACCAGGAAACAAATTGCCCTGGCACGGGGCCCTCAGTGACAGGAGTCCCCAAAATATGGCCGAACTTAAATATGGCAGCTTGCCGGTCAGCGCTGTCAATTGGTGTTACAAAGAGCTTGCTCCTGTCCTTTGAGCATGTCAATGTGAGGGTGAGGGGCAGATAATGGTGAAATCTGCAATTCAGATGAAGCACAGATCCTAAGGCTAGTTTGCCCTGATGAGCCTAGACTGAAAAGGGCTGAGGCTTCCAGCCCTGCTGCCTCTGCTAGATGAGAATAATTTCTATAATTTTCATTTCTGTTCACCGAGTTGGAGAATGAGTCCCCTTATTGCTCGGGGCCCTAGGCGGTCACCTGCTTCCACTACCCTTAAAGCTGCCACTGAGGCAGGGTGAAATAATAGGAACCCATAATGAGGTGGAAAAGGCCAAAACAATGGCTTCTACAAAAGGCTGTATTGTGCTCCCCTGCAGAGGGAAGGAAGCTGAAAGAAAGGATGAGAGAGTGAGGGGGGGTATATTGATCCATTTTGAAGAAGAGAAGTGGAGGGTGGTCGGAAGGAGAGGAGAGGAATGACCCAAAAAAAGCAAACACAAACAAAACCTCTCCCAGCTGGGACACAAGTTGGGAATGCATGAGGCCGGGGCCTGGATTTGGAGGCCTGTGCCCCAAATCTTTTTCCTGTGTAATAACACTCTTGTGAAGCAGTGCAGGCTTTCTGCATTCTGCAAACTCTGCTCTAAATGTGGTTTTTTGAAGTAGTCTAGCAAAGAATTTGCATCATAATTTTTTTTATTGTTTCAGCAATAACATCATAGCAACTAGGGTCCACTATTGTGGGAATTATCCTGGCTCATACCCTACCCCGTAGAATTGGTTAGCAAAAGGATCTGAGTCCTCACTCCCATTCCCTTTACTCAGAGGCCTGCCTGACCTCAAGGGCTCCTCTCCTCTGTGATAGGGTCCCTGGATTTCTGGGGGGCTCAACTCCCAGTCCTGTTGTGATCATGTAAGGCAGAGGCCAGGGTGTCCCCACTGCGGGGTGTGAACTCCACCGTGGGCGCTTCCCCGACTCACTAATTGAATACAATACCGAGTAATACAATTTATTAAATGAACGGCAATCAAAAATAAAAGAGGAGCAAGGTTAAATGCAAACACACCTGGTACGGGGGCACCACACATAGCATCTCTAGGGGGTAAGGGATGGTCCTTGCATTTCTGAAGCCTACTGCCCAGGCCAGGGCTGCACTGCAGCGATGCAGTCAGACAGACGATTTCTCCAGCAGTGGCCACAGGACCCCTGCTCTAGGGTACAGGGCTCTTCTCCCCAGCGTCAGCCCCCCATCAGAGGCACATTCCCCCTTCCAGTCTGGCCTGTGAGGCCTCTGGGTTGGTGACATCCTTCTGCGCTGGGCCCTTCTCAGGTCCCTCTCGCTCTCTCCAGCTGCTCACCGTACCCAGCTCCATCCGTCATCTATACTTTTTATTTTCACACATTTTTCGCGTGAGCATAATGCAGGGCTCGACAAACGCCAGGGGCCAGGTCCCTGGTGCCCAGGATTTTGCCCCTAGTGCCTATCAGTGCCCTAGAAGCTAGGGAGGCAGACGCCCCCGGTACCTAAAAAAGAGCCAGCGGTGCTGACAGTTTCGGCGCCACCACCTCTCCTCCCACCCCCCACTGCGAAAAGTGACCCCCGCAGCAACTTTTTTCAGCAGTCCAGGGGTCTTTCATGCACCAGGCTGCTGCCAAAAGTTTCTGGGCCATGTTGGTTTTTCAACAACGAGGGATCTGTGCACGCTGTACCTCCACCAAAAACGGTGACGGCAGCCTTTCGGCGGCGGGTATTTCACTACTGCACACCTAGATGCCTCTGTTCTTGGCCTGGCCCGTAGGTGTGCGGGAGATTTGTCGGGGCCTACCATAATGCAAATACAAGCTTTCCTCTAGACCAGAAGTTCTCAAACTGTGGTCTGAGATCTTAATTCAGGTAGACCAAGGAAAGGTTACTATTGAGGGGTTTGGGGTTTTTTTTATAAAGCGCTCTTAGCCAAAGCATTTTACAACACAAAACCTTACAAACAGCATTTGGCGAGGTCATTATGTGGTCTGCTGAGATCCTCTGCAATTTTCAAGTGGTCTGGGGGGAAAAAAGTTAAATTACAAAAACAAGGTACCTCACTTTATTTTTATTTACTTCCTGTTACTTATAATACAGGAAGAGGAGGATGAAGAACAGAATGAAAAGTGTGTGGGAGGGAAGGGGCACAGAATGTTCCTTTTCTTGGCTGGGGCCCTGGGGATGGGGGCCCCAAAATGAAGCTGAGCACGGGGGCCCACTAACTCTAAATCTGCCACTGTACTCAAGGCTGGTCTGAGAAGGAAAATGCCTCTCAGTCATTGGCACTGTGGAAGTTCAGAAGGTTTGTGGCCTGTATGGAAGCCCAGATTCCTACTTTTCTTCTCAGGTTTGCTCCCTACTACAGCTTCCTATTTATTGCAACATAGCTTATAGGGATATGTCTACACTTGTCAAAATACGTTGACTGAGCATGTCCACACTGTAAAGTTAGGTCGACTTAAAGTCAACCTTGCCAAATCGACTTAGAGCATCCACACTGGACGCCTAAGTCAACTTCTAGGGGCTGCCTGGACCTGGGAGTGGTCCATGGTGGGGGGGCACCCCTTTAAAAGTGCCAGGGGGCTCAGCATTTTCCCCATTGTACTAAAGTACATGGGGGCTGAGCGGGACAGGGACAGGGGCAAGGTATGGGAGCGGGGTGGGCAGGGCTGTGTCCTGCCCTGTGGGTGGGTATGCCAGGCTCTGGCTGTGCCAGGCACCCTGGCAGGGGGGTCAGTGGGGGAGTTCTGGGGGCCCTTTAAGTCGACTTAATAAAGTTGACTTAGCCAGGAAGTCGACTTTAAACTAGGTTTTATAAAGTCGACTTAAAATTTCCTTAATTCGACTTAAGCAGCAGCTTAAATCAATTTAAGGAAATTGTAGTGTAGACACAGAGTAAATTAAGTCAATTTAAGCAGGCTTAAATCAACTTAATTTACAAGTGTAGACGCACCCTAGAAGAGGCAGAATGTTACTTGCCAATGAGTCACAGTGTTGAGGTCCAGAGACTCCCTCACAATCAGAGAACAGCATAAACAACATCCCCAAACTTAAATAGTCAGAGAGCAGCTCTCTGAGTCCTCGATGTGGCTCCTTGCCCACTGCACAAACCAGCTGGCTTCATTCCTTTAAGCAACTCAAGCCGGAAACAGAAAGATGGATTAGCAGATGAATTCTCTCCCACTAAACTGAACAGCTGCATTTGTCAGAAGAGAAATCTACATTGTTTCCAGGCCCCCAGTTAAGCTGATCTAGACCAAAATAAAGGCAACTGATTAGTAACCAAAAAATGCATTTTAAAAACCCTTAACTTCTTAAAAGCCCTCTAATACAGAGCTAAGATGGGCAGGAATGAGAATGCAAAGGGAAATGAGCGTTGTGTGTGATGGATACGAGACGAGGTGGAGTGAGGGTCTTATGCTTCACAGTGATGGGGTCTTGCTTCTCACTGGCCCTCTCTAGACAGGAAAATGAGATGCATTTAGCAGATGTTGGCTAAAACATGTTAACTAACACGTTTGTAAATCAACATTCAGTACCCAGCCTATGCCAAGACTGGTGTTTTTAAGCTGCTCCCGACTAGCTCTTTCTCAGTATAGACAGGACCCAAGAGTGCTGCACAGTCCCATGAGATTGCTGCCAATCTGAAGAGGATGGGTGGCAGGGGGGAAAGCTGTTTCCTAGACAACGCTTTGTAAATACTCAGCGTGATGTTCAGGGAAAGCCTTCATATGCAAAGATTATCCAGTTACTAACTCAGTCATTAAATGGCCCTCGTGTCAGATAATGAAGTTTCCCTTTCAAGTTTTGGACCTGACTCACTCCTGCATGATTACTCCACTTTCACTCCCCCGAGAGAGTCTCTTATGTCTTGTCTGCACCAGGCTAGGGAACCTGGTTGCAACACTGTTGTTCGCTAGACTGCTTACAAATATGGCTCCAGTGTGCCATGTGGGAATGGAGCTTAGTGGTGGCAGCAGCGTTTTGTAAACATGATCAAAGTCCTGGAACCAGTTTTGTAACTGAGGTTCAGAGACTGGAATTCTAAGTTCCCTGGTGTGCTATAGGCCGATAAGCTGATAAACATCCCTCTGACATCCCTTTGACACCATAAACTCCAAGCCCAAAGTTGGGGTGGGTAAGTCTGTCATTTCTAGAGCCCATGAAAGGAGTTCTAGTTCTGTGTGCTAACAACTCCCTTGATATATTGTGTACCTGGTGATATTTGGCATTTTTCTAAAGTCCCCAGCTACTTCAATCAGGAAATTGCCTCCGTTTCCATTGAAAAAACTAGTAATTTTTTAGGCCTTATGACTGCAGGTAAAAGTTTGAAAACATGAAGCAAGACAGACACATTAAAAGAATCCCAAATTTTTCCTTTTTAAAAAAAATTAAAAATAAAAATCTGTTGACTTTTGAGACCTGATTCATGATCTTTTTAAGTCTTGGGGTTGCTGGTGTAAGCAAGGTTAGGAATCTGAGAGCCTCTCTTGCTTAGCAGCTAAGTAGGGAGGGGGGCCACTGATTTACCTGTGCTTTGTATTTGCATGACACTCAGCATAATTTCACCCAGAGGCTGGGCATGATGGGAGATGGTATGTGTGACTGGTTCAAATCCTCTGAATCTGGTGTTTTATCAGAAGGGGGAAAGGAAAGGAAAGCTCTTTCATGATATACCACCCTTTGATTGTATATCTGTTATTGACCAAGAAGTTGATGGAAAAGTCACCATCAGCAACAGAGAACTTGGAAAAGTGAGCAACCCTAGTTTTCAGAATTGTAAAACCACATGGGGAGGGGTGTAAGCACTTGCTCTGCTGGAGCTGTGCCTTAAGCCAACACTTATCTCCCCCCCACACCCACACACTGTTAAAGACTAGACCCAAAGATTCCTTGTGGAGGCTCTATTGTTACTTTGATTGAGCTGGAATCACCAGGGAAGCAGAAACTTCTCAGTGAGCTGAAATCACTGATGAGGAGCTGAAATCACCAGGGAAGCAGAAACTTCCCAGTAAGCTGAAATCACAGCAGAGATGGACTCCACCTATCGAGGAAGGGGAAGAGCGTATTTGGAAGCAGACTGGCTAACTTAGTGAGGAGAGCTTTAAACTAGGTTTGAAGGGGGAAGGTGACCAAAGCCCACAAGTAAGTGAAACTGAGGGAGACCTGGGGGAAGGGATGGAATTTGGGGGGTACAGGGGCTGTAACAGCAGGAATAAAAGAGGATAGTTGGAACTGGGGGGGGGGAATCAAATAAATGTTTATTTCCTAATGAAGTCATAATACCTCAGGCAAGTGGGGAAGGAGGACACCGGGAGAAATTGCAAGGAAGAAGATGCACCAAGAGGGAGAATCGACAGGGCAAAGTAGGGCGATCAGCCCAGTATTTTAAGTGTCTGTACCCAAATGTGAGGAGCCTGGGAAACAAGCAGGAAGAATTGGAAGTACTGGCACAGACAAGGAACTAGGATATAATTGGAATAACAGAAACGTGGTGGGATAACTTGCATGACTGGAGTACTGCCATGGATGGATATAAATTGTTCAGGAAGGACAGGCAGGGAAGAAGAGGTGGAGGAGTAGCGCTATATGTAAAAGCTGTATGACTGCTCAGAGCTCCACTGTGAAAGTGGAAACAAGCCAGTTGAAACTCTGAGGGTTAAGTTTAGAGGAGAGTGCAACAAAGGGGACGTCATGGTGGGTGTCTGCTTCAGACCGCCAGACCAGAAGGAGGAGGTGGATGAGGCGTTCTATGGACAACTAGCAGAAGTTTCCAGATCGCAGGCCCTGGTTCTTATGGGTGACTTCAGTTATCCTGACATCTGCTGGGAAGGTAATATAGCAGTGCACAGGCAATCCAGGAAGTTTTTGGAGAATATTGAGGACAACTTCCTAGTACAAATGCTGGAGGAACCAACTAGGGACCTTGAACCTCTAGACCTATTGCTCACAAACAGAGAAGAATTGATTGGGGAAGTAGAAGTAAATGGCAACCTGGGCAGCAGCAACCATGAGATGGTAGAGTTCAGGATCCTGATCAGTGGAAGGAAGGAAAGAAGCAGAACACACACCCTGGACTTCAGAAAAGCAGATTTTGGCTCCCTTAGAGAGCTGAAGGGCAGGATCCATTGGGAGGCTGATCTGAAGGGGAAAGGTGTCCAAGACAGCTGGCTGTATTTTAAAGAAACCCTGTTAAAGGCACAGGAAGATAACATTCCGATGT
Organism: Pelusios castaneus; assembly: GCA_007922175.1. Lineage (NCBI taxonomy): Eukaryota > Metazoa > Chordata > Testudines > Pelomedusidae > Pelusios > Pelusios castaneus. Next base: position 6,401,701 of record ML686047.1, read on the forward strand.
GCAGAAAAAACAGCAAATGTGGACGGCGCCCAGCGTGGTTTAGCAGAGAGCTCTGCAGTGAGCTAAAACATAAAAGGGAAGTTTACAAGAAGTGGAAGCTTGGACAGGTGACAAGGGAGGTGTATAAAGATATTGCTCGGGACTGCAGGGATCAAATCAGAAAGGCCAAAGGACAATTGGAGTTGCAGCTAGCAAGAGATGTGAAGGATAACAGAAAGGGATTCCATAAGTACATCCGCAACAAGAAAAGGATCAGGGGTGGTGTAGGTCCTTTACTGAATGGGGCAGGCACCCTCGTGGTGGATGATGTGGAAAAGGCTGAAGTACTCAATGCTTTTTTTACCTCAGTCTTCACAGGGAGGGCCAGCTCCCAGGCTACTACATGGGGCAACGTGGAATCGAGAGAAGAGCGGTCCTCGGTGATGGAAAGTCAGGTTAGGGACAACTTAAAGAAGTTGGATGTGCACAAGTCCATGGGGCCGGATGAACTGCATCTGAGGGTGCTGAGGGAGTTGGCTGAAGTGATGGCAGAGCTGGTGGCCATTATCTTTGAGAACTCAGGGTGAACGGTGGAGGTCCCGGAGGATTGGAGAAAGGTACTATATTTGCCTATCTTCAAGAAAGGGTAAAAGGAGGATCTGGGGAACTACAGACCGGTCAGCCTCACCTCAATCCCTGGGAAAATCATGGAGCAGGTCATAGAATCATAGAATAATAGGGCTAGAAGGGATCTCACGAGGTCATCTAGTCCAACCCCGTGCTAAAAAGCAGGACCACTCCCCCCAAATCACCCCAGCCAGGGTTTTGTCTAACCGAGCCTTAAAAATCTCCAAAGATGGAGATTCTACCACCTCCCTAGATAGCCCATTCCAATGCTTCACCACCCTCCTAGTGAGAAAGTTTTTCCTAATATCCAACCTTGACCTCCCCAGCTATAATTTAAAACCATTGCTCCTTGTTCTGTCCTCAGTTACCCTCAAGAACAGCCTAGCTCCCTCCTCTTTGGAGCACCCCTTCAAGTAGTTGAAGGTTGCTATCAAATCTCCCCTCAGTCTTCTCTTCTGTAGACTAAATAAGCCTAGTTCCTTCAGTCTCTCCTCATAAGTCATGTTACCCAGCCCCCTAATCATTTTTGTTGCCCTCCGCTGGACTCTTTCTAATTTGTCCACATCCTTTCTGTAGTGGGGAGCCCAAAACTGGACACAGTATTCCAGATGCGGCCTGACCAGTGTCGAATAGAGGGGAATTATCACATCCCTCGACCTGCTGCCAATACTCCTACTGGTGCAGCCTAATATGCCATTGGCCTTTTTGGCAACAAGGGCACACTGTTGGCTCATATTCATCTTCCCATCCACCATAACCCCCATAACCTCCTTTTCTACAGCGCTGCTACTTAGCCGATCGGTCCCCAGCCTGTAGCAGTGCATGGGATTTTTCCGTCCTAAGTGCAGGACTTTGCACTTGTCTTTGTTGAACCTCATGAGGTTTCTTTCGGCCCAGTGTTCCAATTTGTCCAAGTCTCCCTGGATCCTGTCCCTGCCCTCCAGAGTATCTACCATTCCCCCCAACTTGAGGTCATCCACAAACTTACTAAGCACGCAGTCTATTCCATCATCAAGATCATTAATGAAGATGTGGAATAGAACCGGCCTCAGGACTGACCCCTGGGGCACTCCACTCGTTACCGGTTGCCAACCAGACATCGAGCCATTGATTCCTACCTGCTGAGCCCATTGATCTAACCAGTTTTTGATCCACCTTACGGTCCACTCATCCAACCCATACTTCCTTAACTTGCCGATGAGACTGCTGTGGGAAACCGTATCAAAAGCCTTGCTCAAGTCAAGGTATACCACGTCAACAGCACTTCCCGTTTCCACAAATCCAGTCATCTCATCATAGAAAGAAATCAGGTTGGTCAGGCACGATTTGCCCTTGGTGAATCCATGTTGACTGTTCCTGATCACTCTATTTTGCTCCAAGTGTTTCAGGATGGATTCCTTGAGGACCTGCTCCATGATTTTCCCAGGGATTCAGGTGAGGCTGACCGGTCTGTAGTTCCCTGGATCCTCCTTTTTCCCTTTCTTAAAGATAGGTACTATATTTGCCTTTTTCCAATCTTCCGGGACCACCCTCGTTCGCCACGAGTTCTCAAAGATAATGGCCAGCGGCTCTGCAATCACTTCCCCCAACTCCCTCAGCACCCTCGGATGCAGTTCATCCGGCCCCATGGACTTGTGCACATCCAATTTCATTAAGTGTTCCGTAACCTGACTTTCCATCACCGAGGGCGGCTCTTCTCTCCAAAGAATCCATCCTGAAACACTTGGAGGAAAATAGAGTGATCAGGAACAGTCAGCATGAATTCACCAAGGGCAAATCATGCCTGACCAACCTGATTTCCTTCTATGATGAGATGACTGGGTTTGTGGATACGGGAAGTGCTGTTGACGTGGTATACCTCGACTTTAGCAAGGCTTTTGATATGGTTTCCCACAGCATTCTCGTCAGCAAGTTAAGGAAGTGTGGGTTGGACGAGGGACCATAAGGTGGATAGAAAACAGGAGAGATCAACGGGCTCAGCGTGCAGGAATCAATGGCTTAATGTCTAGTTGGTAACCAGTAACTAGTGGAGTGCCCCAGGGGTCGGTCCTGGGGCCGGTTCTGTTCAACATCTTCATTAATGATGTTGATGATGGGATAGACTGTGTGCTTAGTAAGTTCGCGGATGACACTAAGCTGGGGGGAATAGTAGATACTCTGGAGGGCAGGGACAGGATCCAGGGAGACTTGGACAAATTGGAACACTGGGCCAAAAGAAACCTCGTGAGGTTCAACAAAGACAAGTGCAAAGTCCTGCACTTAGGACGGAAAATCCCATGCACTGCAACAGGCTGGGACCGATCAGCTGTAGAAAAGGACCTGGGGATTATGGTGGACGGGAAGGTGAATATGAGCCAACAGTGTGCCCTTGTTGTGAAAAAGGCCAATGGCATATTAGGCTGCATCAGTAGGAGTATTGCCAGCAGATCGAGGGATGTGATAATTCCCCTCTATTCGACACTGGTCAGGCCGCATCTGGAATACTGTGTTCAGTTTTGGGCTCCCCATCATAGAAAGGATGTGGACAAATTAGAAAGAGTCCAGCGGAGAGCAACAAAAATGATTAGGGGGCTGGGGCACATGACTTATGAGGAGAGACTGAAGGAACTAGGCTTATTTAGTCTACAGAAGAGAAGACTGAGGGGAGATTTGATAGCAACCTTCAACTACTTGAAGGGGTGCTCCAAAGAAGAGGGAGGTAGGCTGTTCTCGATGGTAACAGAGGACAGAACAAGGAGCAATGGTTTTAAATTACAGCTGGGGAGGTCAAGGTTGGATATTAGGAAAAACTTTCTCACTAGGAGGGTGGTGAAGCATTGGAATGGGCTATCTAGGGAGGTGGTGGAATCTCCATCTTTGGAAACTTTTAAGGCCTGGTTAGACAAAACCCTGGCTGGGGTGATTTAGGGGGAGTGGTCCTGCTTTTAGCAGGGGGTTGAACTAGATGACATCATGAGGTCCCTTCCAGCCCTATTATTCTATGACATCTTAGCACTACATATGAACAGTTTTATTAGCATGTAGGCAGGTGCTTATGTTTTATGTAACTGGACAGAATTCAGAACTGGTAGTTCTATCAAGCTTTGAAAATCAAGCGATTGGTTTATGTTGCAGTTTTCACTGAGCAGTCTTGTGCTGGTGCTATTACTGGAGCATACAGAGTACTTATGTTAGAGGGTACAAGGAAAACTTTAAATTGCCATCCTCTATTAAGGGAAGAAATCCTTTTTAATGTGACTGTGCTCCTTGTCTGCAATTACAGCATGCTTAATTGCAAGCTGTTCCCTTCCTTATCACATGCAATGCAGGTTACTTTGATTGAGGAAATAACTAGATAAAGGGCACTGGGATTTCCCTGACTTAAATTATCCACTAACATTAGAGTGTTACAAATGACTTCCACCCAAAGCCCCTGTTAAGTTTCCTGGTGCGCTTTAGTCTGTAGCGGTCACCAGCCTGCATTTAATGTGTGAATGTTTTGGAGGGTGAGGGGAAGAGATGGTGTGACTGTACCCCAGTGCTGCACAGGTTAATTACTGCTTGAATGAGTGGATTTCCAGATTTAGAAGTAGGGAATGAATGGTCTTCTCATTCTTACAGTTTCATTGTTGAGGGTACCTTGAGGCAGAGTGTTGGCTGCCGCTCCAGAAGAGCGTTGCCTAGCCAATAATTTCCATTTCTTGAGAAAAAGTCCAGCTGACGCACCGATGGGAAGTAAAAACTTTCAGTTTACTAAAAGTGAGCATCTGGGAGGATGTGTGTGCACAACTGAGAATTTGTCTTTATGAGCATGGTCAGAAAGGCAGAGCCTCAGACATTGATTTCCATTCCCCAGAGGTACCCACTGTTTCATCTCAATTACTTTCTGTGACAGCATTAGAAATGAGTCTGCGGCTGCCAGTACATTACTAGGGCAAACTTTAAGGTTAAGAATCTATGAAGAAAGATTAAGAATCTATGGGGGGGGGGAATGTGCTTCTTCCTTTGTTTGCAACATAGGGATGGATTTGGATAGTCTACAAGAAAGAGGCCCACTAAGGATGTTCTCAGTGAAGGGGCCTCTGGGGAAAACTGATATTAAATAAATAAACCCTTTGTGGTTGTTACCCTTTTCTATGTCCTTCATCTGTTTGTCCTCACCATGTGAGCAATTTGGGACAACATCAGTCTTCCTTTCTTTGTGGACAGAACCTGGCCCAAACGGAACATTATTATAATACAAATAATTTTGGAAGGTAGCCTAATGCTCTAAGATATTTTCACTTATTTTAGACAGCATTTTTGGAGGCTCTCTCCTGTGAAAGGTGTCACTTATTTTGGGTTTGTCCAACACCATGTGTTGACCTTTTAAATGGCTGCATTGCATCAAAGTATCACATGGCTATGGAGCAGGACATTCCATGGGTCCTTGGAAAAAATTGCTTGATCCAGTAGCATCCTACAAACCAGACCTGCAGGATGCTGAGATGACTCAGCAAAAACGAACAATCGAAGAAACAGCTAGGTGGATGGCACCCCCAAAACTGTAGGTACCTGACATGCAGAAATTATTTCACTTCTAATTTCATCCTAAATTTGTTCTGGTACCTCTTTAGGTGTTGAACCAGTGGACTTTGTAATTTTTGATACATAGATTCTATAGGATCTAATATCATGGGTTCTAGTCTAAAGCCAGGTCTCTGAGCCTAGGCTATGGGTCTCAGAGCAGAGCAGTGGTGTTAGGGGTGTACCTCTCTGGATTACGTATGATACAAAAACCGCTGTGTTTGCCATTGGCATCCCATACCTATTGTCACCTCAGCTACTGTGTGGAACATTTTCTCTGCTAACATCAAGAAAGTCCAGGGCCTAATGAATGAATGTGTTTTAACCACCCATCAGACGTATTGGACATGCAATGCTACAATAGGGTACTGCCATCCACTCTGACACATTGGTTTATTTACGGCAGGCACTGCCCTCGGTAAGATGATAGCCTGACGTTCCTTCTATTCTCTAATGGGTCCTGAGGAGAAATTTTAAAAGGGCTTTTAAAAGTGAGTTGGGAAATAATCCTGGAGTCCTGGCCATGGTTCCCTGTAAAACAGGTTCTATAGGCTCTTCTGTGAGCTTTTGCATGGAGTGTAAGAGCTGCTCCATTTGCTTCCATAGTCCAGTTGCATTATTATTCACTGTGAAGAGCACACTGAGGTTCCCTGAATTTGAAAGATGCTATTCTTTAATAACCCTTAATAGGGAGGTGGTGTGGAGAAATGAATGGGAGAACGGGAAACCCTGAGCTCTAATCCTGACTTTTCCACTGGCAACATCTGTGGCCTTAGGCAGTCCACCTCACTTGCCTCCATTTCTAATCTGTAAAAGGGAAATGAGGCTTGCCTACGTCATGTGGCATGCTGGTCATCAGAGCTTGTTATGGTGAAACAGCAGCCAAGACCTGATGGTGTTACTTGTCCGAAATAGTCTCTTTTGAGGAAAAGGATGTTGACAAGGACTGAAGTATCAGGAGTGTTTCACTGTTTGCCTAGGCTCACACCTTTCCCTTTTGGAGTCATTCCTCAGCTTCCAGTTGATCACACTGTCCCTACTCTTTGCTGCTCAATCTCTCACTCAATTGACGGTACACCAGGATTACTGTTAAAAGTCAGAGGCTGGGGGGAGTTGTTTGGAAGGAATCAGGTTCTCCCTGTGATCACTGGTATTTTCTGCCATTTTGTTATATTGTGATATTTTGTTATATTGTGATATTTTGGGATAAGAGATTTTCTTTCTGGACTTCCACCTCTTGGGTGGTGGAATGTGTCTGCAATTTGTCTTGTATCATATACCTGCTTTTATCCCTGCTTTTTACTGAAAGCATCCCACCTCACTGGTGATGGAGCGGTCCGTGCAATGCAATATAGTGACAGTGTTGGAGTCAATTTCAGATAATAATCTACAGGATTATGTGGTATGGTGGGAGGTAACATTTAACGCACACCTTCAAATGTATAAATGTACTAATTGCTAGCTGACTACTTTTTAACACCTCTTATTTTTTCACAGCAGAATTTCTGGCCTCATCACAAGTTCTGAACAGTTTCCTTAAACAAATTTCACATTCCTTTAAGGTTTTGCTATTTTATAGGCTTGGGGCATCGGCAGCTGATTTCAGAGCTGCTCTCCAAAGTTGGGAAAGAGATGGAGGCCGGTGAAAATTTGTTCTTCCCCTTGCCAATGTAGGAGAGCAGAATCTGCTGCCTTCCATACTTCCTGCTCCTCCTTTTCTCAGCTGAGAGTCTGCAGTTCCCCTCTCCCACGTCCTCATCTCTGCCCAAATTCATTCAGTTGCTGTTATAAGAGACGTAATTTGCTGGGCTCCAGAGATGATCAGCTGAATTCCAGCCCAGCTGTGGTGGCTCCTAGGCTACTGCATGCTTTAAAGCTTCCTCTTCAGAGAGACTGAGGCAACTGTTTGCAGCTCAGTGCACACTTCCTCTCAGAACTTCTCTTTAGATGTAGAAGCTAGGTTGAGTTCTTGCTTTAGTAAAGCAGTGTTGTAATTCCTCTTTGACTGTGGACTTGTCTTTCTCTAAAGTATAGGGTTCCATGGAAGCAGCTTCCAAAAGAAAACAAAAAACAAAAAAAACCAGCCAGCCAGTCATTGCAATTAAGTGAAAAAGTTGTTTCCAGCGTCACTCAAGTTCCTTCTTCCCTTATTTGTGGAGTTTCTTTTGTAACCGGATAGTCACAAATTGAGGTCTCCTTGCTATGTAAAGTATTGTGACACATGTTCCCAGTAGTATACAGACATTATCACTGGCCAAATTAGACTTGCTTCAAGGGAAGCTACCATGTGATCCTGTGTGGTACCCATCTCCACCAGACTGGTGCCGGTGTGAATGGAAATCTCTGGTGGCGAAACTACAAGAGTACATGTAGCCCTTCTCTCACAATCCCACAATATTTCTGGTTTACTTTTTGCACTCTGCTTCATCAAGGTCAAATTGGACAGAAGTCACATATGTCTCCAAATAGACCTGCAAATACCACATGAACTATTTTCAGAGTGATCAACATCACCATCTACTTCTGTGACCTGACTGATTGTATTGCCATAATGTCTTTGAGGAGACCACCCTAGGAATTTGCTGTCAGCTGGTCTCAAGCCAATGTGCTTCATTTCCAGCAGGGAAGTGTAGGAGACGGAGAGGCAGCTGAACTTGGTTATACAATAGATTGATGCAGGACTGTATATAAGGAACTGGCTGACATAAAAATCATCAAAATCAGCAAAAAGCACCACAAGAAGATGAGATTCAAAGTCTGCTATAAAGAGGCCTAGGACAGTGAAGTGGGAAATGTGTTCATTTTATAATGACCTGGACCAAATCTGTGGGATTTGCTTCTAATAGGCAGAATGGAAGCACTTTGTGGAATATCATGAAAGATGCAGAAGAGCTGAAAAACAAATCCTCCAGGAACTTAGCAGACCAGAGGAAAAAGAGCTTCCCTGAGAGATTTTCAAGATATCTTTTAAGGAGAACCTAGAATCTGGTACTCTTGAAGGGAGGGCAGTTGAGCCTGTAGTAGGAGATGGTTGTGGTAGGAGGAACCAACATGAATCACATAAGATATGGATGCAGTCTTTGGCTACGTCTACACTGGCAATTTAAGTCAACTTAAGGAAGCGTAAGTCGACTTAAATTAAGCCACGTCCACACTGGGCTTTCATTAAGTCGACTTAAGAAACTCCTTAAGTTGACTTTATAACTACCACTCATTAGGTCAACTTAAGCCTTAAGTTGACTCCTTAAGTTGACTTAAGTACAGTGTGGACATGGAGTAACCCTTAAGTTGACTTTATTAAGTCAACTTAAGGGTGGTTAGGTCGACTTAACAAAGTGGACTAAGTTGCCTTAAAGCTAAGTCAGCTTAGTCCACTTTAAGTCGACTTTAATAAGGTCGGCTTTAAGTCAACTTAAAGTTGACCTTATGAAGTCGACTTAACAAAGTCAACCTAACTTTTCCTACTGTAGACGTAGTCTTTGATAGGAGAATTTACCAATGGGGGCTGATTTTGCAGATCTGGGGGGAGAGATGGAAAATGCAAGTGTTCACTTCTTCCTCTACTCTTCCTTCCCATCTCTTTCCTGAAGGGCTCAGAATGGAGTGATGTGGTGAGTAACTCAACCTCTCTCTGCCAAAGCTCTAGTTATGGTTGTTACACAAACCTAGAAAGCATGACTAGAGCATAGCTGAGGCAGAGATGTCTGCCTCGCTTTGCTCAAATAACAGTTCTGGTTGCTTCTCCCCAGCTGTGTGGGATGCTGATCCCCCACACTGTGGATGTGGCTGGCTCAGCATGTAGAGTGGCTTGCTGCGCTGTGCCATGTGGCTAGAAGACTCAAAAGGAACAAACGAGGGAAGAGAAAAGGAGGCAGAATTCAAAAGTAACAGAGAAACCAGAGTGTACAAAACCTGAAACCAAGAGAATTGTGTCGTACAAATGGGTATAATGTGTACTGCCTCCAAAGCATTTACAACACACTGCATCTACAGCCCCATATGTCAGAAAGGGGCACCCCAGCAGGATCAAGCTGCCCTTTGTCTGAAACCACTTTTGTCAGACTTTCTATTTAATGCAAAAAGTAGTCCTAAATGGATTCCCTACTTTTCAAGCTAATGCCTTTTAATGCCATCTAAAGCACATAGGGAATCAAACTGATGTGCAGCTAACATAGGCAAGGGACAATAGAGCAAGAATGTATGCAATTTAGAGCAAGTTATGACTGTCTAGTCATAAATACTAATTTTGTCTCTTATTATCCCCCAGGCTCTGACAACTATATGGGTAAACCTTTTGGAAAGTGAATCATCCAGCTTGCAATCCCAATTCAAGGGGTGAGGAACAGGCAGTCCCTTAGTGGTCCCCTCCAAAGCACAAATGCATGCAGCTATGTCGAAATTACTGGGGATTTGATTTGGTCCCTGGAGCTCTTCATTCACTCTACGTGGTTTTAAAAATTACCTAGTAAATAGGCAGAGGAAGAGCCAAAGTCAGACACAAAACTGCAATGAAACTATTTTGGAAGGGCTATAATCTGATTTTCACATGAATACAGGAGGACCATGCCAAGGCTAAAATCCAACAACAGGTGAAGAAAGTGCCTTTAAAAAAGCAAACTTGGCAGTGACCCTCAAGACCAGTAGCCTCTTTAAGTCCACTGATATCATCAAACCAAGAAGTTCGGGAGCTCACGGACCCACCCCACTTAATACCAGATTGCTTTCCTTTCTGAATGACGATGTCAGAAGGGAAAACTGCATATATATATGTATATGTATATGTATATGTATATGTATATGTATATGTATAT
>ML686047.1:6411672-6439937 GCA_007922175.1 Pelusios castaneus
TATATGTATATGTATATGTATATGTATATGTATATGTATATGTATATGTATATGTGTGTGTGTGTGTGTGTGTGTGTGTATATATATATATATATATATATATATATATATATATATATATATATTATTATTTTTTTTATTTATTTTTTTTTATTTTTATTTTTTTATTTTGCAAATTACTAATTTAGAAGAGGTGATGAAACTTCATCCATCCGGATGATCAAGTCACATTTGGTTTCTCTGCCTTTCCATGAGAGGACTCCTGGCATAGAAGGGCATAAGTACCAGAGAAACAGGGTTCTCCTCAGCCTTTCACTTAGCATTCCAACCCCTGTCATATTAAAAGAAATAAAAATCCTTATACCTGGGAAGGTGCCTGAGTACTCAAATAAAGGACATGGTATTAGAAATCTAGATCGGCAGGTCACCAAACATCAATATTAGCTGTCCCAAGCAAGGTTTTAGGCATTGTTCCATTTGGGTATATTGTGCTTATAGTTCATCACGTTGTGTAACACTGTGAAGTACCTACATTTAAAAATAACAAAACCACACACACGAGCTTCCTGCCAAAACTTAAACTTGGTAGCTACCTATTGGCATAAAGAAAACTGAAGGCTGGGTTTTCTAACATACAAAGCCAGCCAGCTAAACAGAAACGAGGGCTTCAGGAACAAAGATGGTTAAAGCTCAGTCACAACATCAACCACCCAAATGGCCCAGTTAAATATCCTCCTCCTGTTTTGCAACGATAGCACTCTTCTAGATTTATCAAAATCTTCTGATCTACAGGCCACTATCCGATAGTTTAACTAGCTACTTATCATTCAGGAAGGGATCTGTAAATGAGCTTGTGTGTGTCCAGTAGCCTAGGTCAGACATATTCTCTATATCTTGTAGAGTCCCCTTTTTTACTTTTGCTACTTTGTTGCCCATTTAAACATTAAGAAATTATTCATACACACACTACATTAAAACCCCTGATTAAGGTTGCAAAGTCAAGCACTCCGAAGTTAGGAAGTGCCAGAATTAAGGTTGCCTGTGTAAAAGCCATTGCATCACAATCCCATGCTTTAAACCTTTTTTAACTTGCAGACCCCCCAAAAAATTTCATATGGTGGTATGGACCCCTTTGGAAATCTTAGACATCGTCTGCAGCCCCCCCTGGCATCTGGGGATCACAGGTTGAAAACCACTGTTCTAAACTAGCCTCCGTTTCTTCCTAAAGCAGAGAAAAGTAGATATATAACTATATGATGGAAATGTTCACAAAATTGTTACATAGGCCTAATAATGAGATGCTTTAATTTGCGTTTAAGTTTATTTGTTTTAATTTGCATTTAGACATCTCATTCATTTAAAAGTATTTTTTTGCATATACATAAACATCTTTTTCCATTTCTTCCATAGTTGTTACTTTGCATGAGATGGGAGACTTTATAGGGTATACTTTACAAGGCCACACAATGCAATTGCCAAAAGTTGTTTTGTTTCTTTCTTTGTTTTGTTTCTTGCTATTTTAATGCACAACAAACCTGAGTTGGACTACAAATAAGTCCTATGCAGAGTGGGGTGCTTGGGCCAAAACATACGGTGATTGCAGCAGACATCTTAGAATATGTATGTTTACAATAACAGAAAATGTTCTCCATTTAATGTTCCTTTTGCAGCTTTCCCTTCAGCAACACTGGTATTTTTCCCCCTCCTGTTGCAATTACCATAGGGAACAATCTAGCATTGACCGCCAGACGCACTTTGACCCAGCAGATCATGTCCATCTCTAGTGTCTGACTCCACTGTGCCCAGGCAAAAAAAAATAGTATATTGAGCACTCAGTGGGTCTCCTTCAATTGTCAGCAACAAAAGTGTGCAAGTTAAAGTTGGAGTTGGGCTCAGTTAATGCATCTTCCAGTGTTGTTTTCCAGTGGGGAAAAACAAACTCAGGCAGTGATTTCTTGAAGGGGTAGAAATCATAGTATCAGAGAGGCACCAGTCTAATATAAACTCTTTTCCTCTTCAAATGTATCTGTCTGACACACAGACCAATGAAAAGGGTCAAAACCAGAGAAATGGATTAACTGTCCAGCTGCATCGTTTTTGTAGCCTATACCTTTCTCCTTCACGCAGAATATTTTAGCTGGCTTAGCTGTGGAGAGTGTTACAGCCTATATTCAGACTCCTTTCTTGAACGTGAGCCTTTCAGCCCCAGATTTGTACTGCAGGTTAGGCAGCGCTGGCTTTAGCACACTTCCTGGAACCCCAACACAATAGGAGAGATCCTAGAATAAAGGCATTATTGACCTAGGACCCCCTTATGATGTTCTAATTGGTGACTTGTTCCTGTGCTCCGACCAGCTCTCTCTAGGTAATTCCCATGTCCCCAAAGCTTTATCCAGGCTACCCACAGGGAAAAGCATTCCCAGGCAGATTAAATCCATATTCACAACTGATCTGTCTTCATTTGTCTGTGAAAGTTAAAATTCTGTGGGTGAAATCCTGACTCCATTATGCATGTTGACAAGACCTCCATTTGACTTTAGTTGAGCCAGGATTTCTACCTTTATGTCCATTCCTCACCTCCTCTACAGCATGTGCTCAGCTCTGGTCTCATGCTGCCCTCCTTATTCCTCTCTTCTCTCCTGGCCAACATATCATTGGTGCACAAAATGTGGATGCTGCAGCTTGAGGGGGTGGTGGGTGTGACTTCCTGTGGAGTCTAAGCTTGAGTTTTGCTTTAATGTCTGGGTTTTTTGTTGGTTTTTTTTTTTTTTTTTTTTCCGTTGTGAAACTGATGTGCTGAAGCTCTAGCCTTGCAGGAAACCGTCTTCAATCAGATCTTGGCAGCATAAATGTGAGCTGCATCCCCCTCCCCAAAAGAGGGTGAAAGAGCATACAAATGAAATTCTTAGAACGGTGACTTTTGAGGAACGTATATACTGAATATTAATCTCTAGTATTTCTAGTGTGTCTGCAGCTTCATTTGCTCTTGTACGTAGTGACCTTAAAAACGAAAAAGAAGAAAAAATGTTTTGGGCAATGTTCCTGCTCTCACCCCCTTCGCCTGGAAATCTAGAGGACTATTCATGCTTAAAGTTACCCAAGTTTGAAGTACGATGCTGGATCTGGGCCTCTCTGTGAGACAAATGGTTGTGTGTAGGTATTTTGTTTTTACAAGACTATACATTTCAAAGACTAATTGGGACTATTTTGAGGCTGCCATTAATTTCAAGGACAGACTATTATAAAACATCCAAATTGTTCTCGCCATGTCTTTTGGGAATGCCAAAGAAATCATCCTTCTTTCGGACTGTCTTCTCCAAACTTCATAAAAATCCATCACCATCACCACAGTAATCCAACTGAGCAAGTGTGCAGACCCAGATTATTTTTCATTGTCTCTTTAAGGGATTAAACCTAGCATCAGCAAGAAAACTAGCCAATTAAGATAGTGTTTTGGGGTTTTTTACACTGCATGCTCTACTATTTTTTTCCCAAGGATCAATTATAACATTAACACATTTGTCCAAAATACAGATTAATTTAAAATACACCAAACTGCATATTTACAAACATATCAACGAAAAGTAATTCACTCACAAAATGAATGCTCTTATGCAGGAATATACAAATTATCCCAAATTCTAGTCAATTCCACTTTGTCACCAATAGATGACACTACCCCGTTAAAGCAGCTCTATTTTGTCCAACAACAGATAGGGCTGGCAATTTCTGTAGTCTTTATGGTTTAAATATGCTTCATATTGCATATTTTCAGCAAGAAAAAATTCTCTACATTGACTAGTACAATAACGAACCCAGCAGTTGTGTCCAAAAACCCAAATTCTAACAAAGCAAATTGACTTTCATTTCAGAAATGATCCTAGTCCAATACAACAATAATCTGTTATTCTAATGTTGATCAAAACTCTGCGTATTATTGTGACAACATGAGAAAGGTGGCAGAACACCAACTTGCTGTTCAAGGTGCAAACGTCACCTCTTTGCTATCCAGATCAATTTCCACCTATCTCTTTGTCTCATGGACTTTTCAGGCCAAGATCTGCTGTTTAGTTATATGAGTAAATCAGATGCACAGTTCTCCAGACTTACAATGTTGCTAGGGAGGGCCAAATGCAGCCCTTCATCTTTGTTCAGATAGCCCCAGAAATAATCTTTTGTCCTTTTCTGCACATCCTACATTCTGTCTCCTGCCCGTATTTAACTCTGTGGATGATGTTTAACTTTAAGGCTTTCAGGAAATATATTGATTGAGTGACTTTTATTATTATAGATCCAGTTTATAGTTCCAGTGTAAATGGAAGTTGTACTGTAGTTGAGTCTTAAATTAATGATCTTTCATTTTCACACCCATTGTTTTTTTCTATAGGGTGGGCCTTTGTTCACATTCTCTCTGAAATAGGACTTTTTACCATCTATGCAATGGGACAAAACAGATTGGGGGCGGTTCTTAACCCCTTAATTTGTGGATTTTATTTTGTATTTCTCAGTCTCTCTGTACCGTAGCAGTTGTAAGCGGTGCCTCATTTCTTGCCTGAAGGTCTCTTTGCTGAACTGCAGTTTCAGGATGCTGTAATGTCTGTCTTTGCAATACCAATGGGAAAGGGAAAGGGAAAAAATGGGAAAATAGTCAGGCTAATATGGTTTAAAGATTAGCTGATGAGGTGATCTGGGGATTTTTCACCTCTGAATTACTGGTTCAAACCCAGCCTGCCAGCAGGGTAGCAAAGCAGCTGTATTAAAGAGGTAGAGGTACCGGTGAGTGAAAGCTGTTACACCGTGGGCTGTTGAATGTCCAGTATGAAAAGTGTTTGGGGATCACCTTCCGGTTCTCTATGGGCACTTTATAACAGGCATCTCGCATCAGCGGGAACAAGGACTTGACTAAGTGCAGAGATTAAGCTATTCTCATACCTACAAGTGCTTCCTCCAGTTCAGGATTTTTGGGCATGTTGGCAGGTCATCATGTGGAGGCCTGTTCTGCTGTTGCTCATATGATGTCTGCTAGGTACTGGATAAACAGAGAGCTTCAGTCCTCTGGGCTCAGGCCTGCACCTTCCACGAACAACACATTTGAACACTTCTTTCCTCCCAAACAAGGAAAAGGAGCTAGAAAATGAGAAGTAGATTTACTATTTGCAGCCCAAGAGACAGAGCCTGAGGCTAGGAGTACAGACATAATGATAGGGCCAAAAATCCGAGCTCAATACCCCTCCCCCAAATTAGCCACTATTAGCTTATGAGCCAGATTCTGTTCTTTGTTTCATTGGTGTAAATCCGGAGCTACTTGGTTTTCAACTTGGGGGTTGGGGTGGAGGGGAAGAGGGAAGCAAGTAGCTAGAGGCAGAATGGGGCAATGCGGGCTGGGAGGCTTGTTTGGAAAAGGGGCAGGTGGTAAAATAAATTTGTTATGGGAGATCCTATTGTGGGATTCTGGAGATTTGTTATGGGATCCTGAAGCAATCTCCCCTACTCCCATTATTTCTTCCTCTTTCTGCCCTATCCCATTTCAGCTTCTGGCCCATGTGTTCCCAGCTTTTCAGCCCCTAGCGCCTTCACCTCTCCTGCAGCTGGGCACTTGGTCTGTCACTGCTCAGACCACCCCCTTCTATCCACCGGGAGAACAGTGAGAGAGGCAATTCCTTTGCCACAGCATCCCCCAGGAAGAGAAATGGCAAGAAGAATCCCTGGAAGATGAACAACATCTGAGCAGAGCTTCAGGGAGGTTTTGGCAAGGTGATTAGATGTGTGAGGAAGGTACCTCGGAGCACAAGTATGCACTGCTGTAGCTGATAGGGGAAAGTCCCTGCAGAAGTTGTCAAAACTAGCCTCAGATGGTTGGCCTTCTGGTCCCACAGTAAAGTAGAAACAATCTTTAGTTACATATAATAGTTTAAGTGATAAGCCATCAAAGGAGCTGCATTGTGCAGTGACAGACTATTGTCTAATGTCTAGGTTTCAAAAACTAGAGTAGCCGCAGCAGATGAGTTAAGGATGGACTTTCCACTGTGACTGAATCACCTTGGTGGCCCAAGCTTATGTCAGTTCCTTGGTGTCACTTTAACCTATTTTTGTAGCTATGTTAAAAAATCCCTAGTGGCTATTTCAGTCTATAATCTGCCAACATGATATCAGTGGTTTTACCAAAGGGATGAATTTGGCCAGTGGTATTTCCTCATAGAAGCACAGAACGTTTCCTCATTTCTACCCAGAAAATATTAGAAATTCTCTGTTCTTGGGAATCCAGCTATAGGAGGCCCAAACATGATAAATTCTTATAGAATTAATAAAATTCACTCTTGAGGGTATTAGGTATCCATGCTAGGGAGCATGTTTGATTTAAGAATCCTTTCTGGAGGCTGGGGGCGGGGGTGGGGAGGTGAGGCTGCCTTTTCCCAGCCAAGGCCGGGCTGTGGGGTTCCTATAGCCTCACAGCCCTCCACACACTACCACTATCACCCCCCATATGTGCAAACCCCACTCTCACCAGGGCATTGGGGAAGGGGGCTGGAACCCTTCCTGCCTGTGCAGGGAGGAGTGCAATGTGGGCTGGGCACCCTCGGCATGGCACTGCCAAAAATTAATATTTACTAGGTATGGGCTTCTTGCAAAACTTTTCTAAGTAGGTTTAGTTGAGACATGTATTGAACTCCACCATTTGTTTGTTAAATTATGTCATTAAGAAACATAGCACTGAATTTCCTGTGTAATGTCTTGAAGCCATTGTAATGAATTACATGTGATGAAATCAGGGAATTTCAGAAAATCATAAAGGAAGTGAATATATTGTCCTGCTCCGTGGAATGGCAAGAGGTAAGCCAAAAGTACCCTGGCAAAATTGGGAGGAAAGTCAGATTCCAGTTACCAGGGGAAGTAAAAGGCTCTAGTTTACTGGATTACACGGGAGCTGGATTTTCAAAAGCAAAATGTTTTTTGGCTGTGAAATTCTATAGAATACATTCCAGCATAAACGTACTTTTTGAGTAAGGTTAAATATGAAACATATGCCATGTTATATAGAGGTGGTTAACCAAAGGGAATTTCACTTTGGCTCAGAGATGGGAAACCACAATAAGTCTCTCTTTTCCTGCAGGTTAACCAGTGGGCATTTAAAACAAAAAAGCCCTGCGGGGTTCTAAAAAGATACATCAATAATTCCTTTATTCCATTCATGGGCTTTGTAAAAGATTTGTCAGTGTGGGTGGGTGGGGGCTGGCTCAAAAATACCAAGAATATTTTAAACTAACCTTTAGTTTTTTGCTAGAAAGATCAAGATGTGTGATTGTTAGGATGATGGGGATGGCTTTAACATAAAGTACCTTTGACCCAAAATATCTGCACCTAATGCATTATTCCACCAATCTACATACATTGTGGGATATAATATACCTTCCCCCAAAATGCGTCCAATTTTAAAATAAGGGGGCAAGGCTAGAATTGTCAGCTACCTGATCCAGTGTTACTGAATGGAATTCATCAAGTGATCAAGAAATCTCCTCCAGGAAAGAGAGGCTGCAAAGGACCTGCAAAGGAAAAGAAATGGATTTGTGACCAGTTCTGCTTCTTTGTAATGTGTGGAAGGCCTTGAAAGGAGAGCTGGTGGTTAATTTGCTTTTTACTTTAGAAATGTCAGGAGGGGACTCCTTGGGCTTTGGGATAATCCTTTTGGAGAAGGAGTGGTGAGGAGTAGATGGATTATGAATTCTCTCAGCCCTAATTGAAAGGTCAGGGTGTTGATTCCTTAACAAAGAAAAGCATTTCTTCCAAATAGTTGTGTGAAATAGGTGCCCCACACCCACAAGCAGACACAAACGGAAATTGCTTCAGTTCTGAATAAACATAACATCCCCTCTCTGTTAATGGGATTTCACTTCCTTGGTGTTGCTGACGTCACAAACCTATCTGTAGTCACCCATAGAGATCAGAATTTCTAATGTATAAAAACTAGCAGAAAAATTAATTGAGTTTTGGTCGTCTTTATACAGTATAAAGATGTAAATGATGGCACCAACCCATTTTTTATTCTCTGCAATTCATCTTTAATGACTAGGGCCAATATTTTTTTCTGAAGGATTCACAAAAGATACCTTAAATGCCAATTCAGGTCTTTGTGGCAATGAGTAACTGAGGGGGCATGGATTAATTTTTCCAAATCTTGGCATGTTATTGAGGACAGATAGGAGAAGGGCTTTTAGGATTAGAAGATGCAAGATGAGAAGTAATTGATCCTTTCCCCCTTCGACATAATTATTTAAAAAGTGGAATGGAAAATGAAGTTTAAATGTCTCCACTGGAAATGTTGTGTTCTTCTTTTTTAAAACTGAAGGGAAACTCCAATAGATTTTGGCCACTAGCATTCACCTAATCACAAAAACCAAATCACTAACTAAATAAATAAACTGTCTTAAATATAATAAGAGGAACTAACAAGCAAACAGGAAGTGGAAATGAAGAGTTTAATGCTATGCAGGACTTAGTGAATCAGCTTTCATAATTCTCCCAAAGTGCAGGCCAATAGTTAGATGGGAATATTAGGTGAAATGCTGGCACTGTTGAAGTCAATTGGAGTTTCACCATTGCCTTTAGTGGAGGCAAGATATCACTTACTGTGATGATCATTTTTTTCCAGAAAATATAATATTGAAGAGTGGATAGAATGTATTTACATTAGCAGTTTCAGTGATATGTCCTTGCATTTCTATCATGTGTTGATGAAATCCTGCTAACACTTATGTATGTGCTTAACATTAAGCATAAAGTTTATTGGGCTAACATGCATACGTATTTGGGACCGGGGTATCAATGTCGATGTCTACACTTAAAAAGTTAAGTCGACTCTGTTAAGTCGACTTAACAAGTTGACTTAACCTTTCAAGTGTAGACAGAGCCTTGGCTCCCCACTGAGAAGGGAGCCGTGATCCCTGCTGAGAAGGGACCTGCGGCTCCTTTCTTGCTGGAACCCACGGCTCCTTTCTCGCCAGGACCCGCGGGGGTCCTGGGGAGAAGAGAGCAGAGCTCCCTTCTTGCCAGGACCCAGAGAAGGGAGCAAGGCTCCCTTCTTGCTGGGACCCGTGTGGGTCCCAGCGAAGACAGCCGCCGGCAATCCGCGGACAGGGAAACCTCTGGGGATCCCCTGTTCTTGGAGCGCCGGCGGCTTTCTTCGCCAGCACTCCACGGACAGGGGATCCCCAGAGGTTCCCCTGTCCATGGAGTGCCGGGGAAGAGAGCCACCAGCGCTCCATGGACAGGGGAGCCCCAGGGGAGCCAGTGGCTCTCTTCCCTGAGAGCCCCTGGGGCTCCCTTGTCTCCAAGCCATGGCTCCCTTCCCCCAGCCCTAGGTCAACTTAAGTAATTAAGTAGACCTAGGGTGTCCACACCAGTGTTAGGTCAACTTAATAAGGTTGACTTAGACCTTAAGTCGACCTAACAGGTGATAGTTATTAAGTCGACTTAAGGATACTCTTAAGTCAACTTAATGAAAGCCCGGTGTGGACATGTAGTAATTTAGGTCGACAGATGCATTCTTAAGTTGACCTAAATTGCTGGTGTAGACATAGCCAATGTGTATATATATGTATAAAGAAAATGAAATTAAACATTCTGAAAAATGTTGAAACTCAAAATTGAGGGAATTACTCTATTGGCGTTTTTAAACCAACTTTTAAACTAGCCTGTAATTTAAAATAAAACCCTTATTTACAACAGCTTTGAAACTCACTGATCTCCCGTGGTTTCTGTTGGGAAAACTAATTCTAATCAATCACTCTTTGGTCTCATCTTTGAATGAAGTCTCTGCTGGGAATGAGCAGATCCTGAGATACAGCAGGCTGACTTCACTGTATGAAAACGCTGAAATTAAAAACAAGACGTCTAAAAGCCAGTGTCAGAGCTTTTTCTGAGTAAGAGCTACAGCATTTGACTTTATTTAAGACCTCTGTCTGCCACTTCTGCACAGCCGTAGCAGGTCTGTGAAGTGTTACTCCAGGCATGCAAGACTGTTAGAAGCGCAGTATGTAGTTCTAATCTTATAAGAGACAAATAGTTGTTTCATTCACTCTTGCTCCAGCATATTCCTTCCTTTTGTGATGTATTCTACTTTTTCTGATCTCATTCTTTTAATTTTTGTCAGGATTTCTTACATTTTCCTGTCCCTTGTCACTTTTTACTTTTCTTTCTCTGCCTCCCTTCTGGTTCTCACCTTCCTTGTTCCCCCACTTCTCTTTCCTATGCCAGGCCCCTTCCTCTGCCTTCCTGCTGTGCTTGTCTTCATATTTCCCCTTCCTTTCACCCTCTGTACACTGAGTGGGGATCTAAAGTGGCCATTGTAGCAACTCTGACACAAGGTGCTGAATTCTAGGTCAGTGGTTTTCAAACTTATGGTCGGGAGCCAGTACTGGGTCACAGCCCCTCAGGCGCTGGGTCGTGGCCCAACCTGCTGCTGCCGCCAAAAAACTGGAATGCAGTGCTCAAAGAAATAATTGTTGGGTCAGGGGCATAAATGATTTTTTTTTCAACTGGGTCCTGAAAAAAGGAGTTTGAAAACCACTGTTCTAGGTCATCTGGGAGGAGCTTTGAAGCTGGCTTGAAGCTGACCTTGCCTTCGTTGCTGCTGAACAGACTTCATTGCGTAACACGTGCAACGCACTTGGTATGTTCTGCCACATACTGACCCGTTTTTGCTGTGGATGTCAGAATAGAATGACTGCATGGCTAAACGATGTGGCAGCATTCTGCAATGTGCATTCGGCACCCCAATCTGTCCCACTCGAACCGTGAGAACAGTGTCCAGAGAATGTGATGCAAGCACACCTTATACCATTCATATTTTATTGAGTTTCCAGTCCCCAGTGAATGTAATGACCCCAACCTCTATACTTAATAATAAACACTGAGAGTGCCCTGAGAGTGCCCCAGAAGCAGAACTCCCACACTTACAAGGCCCTTAAAATCTAGAAGTGGAGCGTGGGCAGTAGACCACAAATACTCTGGTATTTAAATGCTGGACTGGTAATGTTACTTTTTCCCTGCTGTTCTGGGTTAGCTAGAGCTGTATTAATCACCAGACCCACAGGGCCCAGACCCCACAGTTCTGTGATTATTTTTTTTGTGGAAGCCACTTTGTGGAGGCATGAAACTTCATGAAACTAACTAGGTAGCTGAGCAGGCAGGAGGGTGGATCAGAAGGCAGAAACATTAGCCAGTTGAGAATGACCAACGACTGGTCAGTAGCTGGTGCTTTGCCAGTTGGCCTAGGGATGGAGTTGTAGCTTTGTGGCAGTTTATGCACAACAGAGGAACAAATTTCCAACCTGGAAAAGGAGTTGACAGGACAGACCTTTGTGGGTAGGGCAGCTAGGAGACCCAGCTTTAAATCTACACATGTTCCACAAGTACTTTTACAGTAGATTGTCTTTAAAATACTCTTGAAGAATTCAACCCACTTTCCTGAGTGGGGAATCTTCAAAAAGATTTTTTGTTTTTGTATCTGGATTTTGAATGACAGTTTATAGTAGTAGTTCTCAGCCTGTGGTCCCAGGGGCCAAAAGTGGCCTCTGGGGGCTTTCAAATTGGCCCCCGTCTCCCCTCCTGCTGGCTGCAGAAAGGAGCCACTGCCTGAGGACCTAGATGGAGCATGTTTCTGCAGGCCTAAAAGACCAATGCAGGCTCTTTGCTGCAGCCAAAAGGATGGGAGATCAGCTCCCCTCCCCCTGGCTGTAAGAGGGAGCATGGCTAAGTACTCTGCCTATCTCTATAAGGGCTGAGGTCCCTACTAGAGCCGGAAGGAGGGGATCACGGATCTCCCATCCTCCTGGCTGCAGAAGAGAGCCACTGGGGGGACCCAGGTGGAGCATACAGAGCTATAGGACACATGCAGTTTCCTTGCCGGCAACCTCCTCACTGAACATCTTCCATCTGGCTGCAGTGATGGGGAGGGAAGGAGAGGGGAGGCGCTGCTGACAAAGACTGGTGGCTGTTCAGGGTTGTAAAAATTACATCTGTGGCCCTTGAGCCAAAAAGGTTGGGAAGTGCTGGTATATAGGCTGCTGAGCTGCCCTTGAATCAGACCCAGGGAAGAGGATTTCCAGCCTCTTAGAGACTTTCTTTGCCTCTGAATTCATAGACATTAAGGTCAGAAGGGACCAGTACAATCATCTAGTCTGACCTCCTGCAAAATGCAGGCCTCAAAACCTCACCCACCCACTCCAGCAATAGGCCACCAACCTATGACTGAGTTAGTTACCTCCTTAAATCATGATTTAAGGACTTGAAGATACAGAGAATTCACTGGTAGGTGAGCCATGCCCTGTGCTACAGAGGAAGGCAAAAACCCCCCAGAGCCCAGGTCAATCAGCCCTGGGGGAAAATTCCTTCCCGACACCAAATATGGCGATCAGTTAAACCCTGAGCACGTGGGCAAGTCTCAACAGCCAGTTACCCAAGAAACAATTCCCTGTAATAACTCAGAACCTACCCTGTGTACCCTCCCTTCTTAGCCCACTTGTATATCCACCACCCGTAACCAAAGATCAGTCAATTTCCAAAATAGGCTAATCATACCATCCCCTCCATAAATTTATCAAGCTCAGTTTTGAAAGCAGTTATGACTTTTGGGGGGGGGGGGGGCCCCCCCCCACCTGGACGCCTTGAATTAGTTAGTAGAGAACCCATGAGAATGAGCTGCGTTTCTGGAGGAAAAAATAAGACCCTGCAGACTTGAGCCTAAAGTTCATGCAATTTGAGTCAAATAAGAATAAAATGTAGAAGTTAAATTGCTAGAGGCCTTGATTAGTGCAATGCTGTAAGCCACTGATCACTTTGTAATGTGTTCTTGGAATGAAGGAGCATCCAAACCATGCAAATATTTAACTGGTTAATGATGTGGCTCTCACACTTGACAAGACAAGACATAACATGTACTGTACCATTTCCAAATACTAGTGTTGAAGAGTAAACAAAAAGGGAAGAATCATAAGTTTTTCAGGGAATTCCTGGTAGACTAGAATTAATGAGGATGTTATGTACTTGTCCAGCGTTAAAGTATTCTTTAAATAGTGTAGATCCATTTGAGAAAGATAATTACTATAAAAAATAAACATTTTCCACAGACATTTCCCCTAAATTTTATTAATCACTAGGCTACTGAATGAAAAGGGAATACCACTGTCGCCTGCTTTTTGTGAATGGTGTTTTCAAATTTCTTTTGCAAAGCAGTTAAAAATGCCTAAAATCAGAACAAAAAATGTTGTTCGACCCAAAACGATCAGTATACATAAATATGAGAGAGAGAGAGAGTTGGGGGGATGGACATTTGTGTCAATCTGAAGCAAACACTATTAGGTTTGTTTTTGTTTTTTGCCCACCCCCCTCCTCCCAGCAGGCAAAAAAATGATTATTTTCATGATTCTAGGCTGGAATAGATCATCCTGCAGAGGTGGCTGACAGAGTGGGTCAATATACTAGTTTTCTTTTCCACCACAACTACTTGCTGTTCAAATCCTGGCTTAGATTGCAGATGAAAATGCATTTAGTGATCTCATTTTAATTCTCAGTGAAGCTGTGTCAACACCACAGAGCATTGGGTCCCACACTAAATTTTGCAGGTCACGATTGTGATATGTTAATAGAGCTATGTGGGTGATGCTTCCAAAGCGTTTGCTTGGTTTTAGTCAGTACTGTTAGTCCTTCATCTTTGTGAGTAATGGATTCACACACACATTATTTGAGGGATGTGGAGGGAGACACAAAACCATTGACTAGAAACTAAGGGATTTTTTCATTCTCGCCCACTAGTTTGTGTGTGGTTCGAAGTGATTCATGCTCTTCAAACAATAAATGCATAGCACAAAATGAGATGGAAAAACTACAAAAGAGAACTGGCCAGAAAGACCACCCTTCTGAACTGTGGGGAAATGAGAAAAAAGAAGAATGGAAATAATTGCTGTATTGCAGGTTTACTGTAAGGTCATGAGTGATTTACAAAAAAACCCAAATCCTGAGTCCCAGTTCATAGATCGTAAAGCCAAAAGAGACCACTGTAATCATCTAGTCTGACCTTCTGTATAATACAAGACAGGTTATAGATCTTTCCTTAATTCCAGTTTGAAATTCCAGTGATGGAGAATCCACCACAATCCTTGGTAAATTGTTCCAATGACTGATTATCTTCACTATTACAAATTTGTGCCTTATTTCCTGTCTGAATTGTTTAGTTTCAACTTACAGTCACTGGATCTTATTAGACCATTGTCTGCAGAGCCTATTATAAAATGTTTGTTCCAGATGTGTAGGTACTTCAGCTGAGTTCAAGTCACCCCTTAACCTTCTCTTTCTTAGATTCAACTCAGTCTGTTTAGTTTATCAAAATAGAACATGTTTTCTAATTCTTAAGCATTCCCAGAGCTCTTCTCTGAACCCTCTTCAACTTGTCAACATCCTTCTTGACACCAGAACTGTTAAATTATTAACTCTCTTATTAATTACCACCAAAGCCACAGATGTGGCGACTGTGATCCCATAAGGAGTGAATGTGCAGGGCTCCTGCTGTTACAAGAAGGTTACAGGACCCTGGCTACAACCTATAGCCCAGGTCTTAAGTTCCGTTGAGTTCAGTAGGCACAACACGGGGAAAGAAGATAAAAGATAAAGGCAAACTGCATTTATTAAAAATACAGAGAAGAAAGCAAAGAAATAGGAAAGCACTAATGCTTACGGCCCTTCAGCAGACGGGAACCCCAGTTAAATGACTGTGGGCGTGAATCATGAGGAGCAATGACTCGTGGCGGCAAACATAGAAGTTGTCCTGATGACAAGGTTCCAGTTTGGAGGGGCTTAACCATTGGCTTTTATACCCTTGCTTGCTAAGTAGGTAAATGGCACGCACATCTGTTTTTTTTCCACACTTATTTACAACATTCTTTACCCCGGTCTTATCTTATTGTTTTACAGAGCTTGCAAGTTATGTCTACTACTTACTGGGAGCAAGGTATGTCCTTGGTCAGTACCGTTCTGTTTTGCTTATACAGAGAGTTAACTTTTGATTAGGGCTGATTAATGGCATCCACCACCTACTCATCTTAGTGCATCACAAGGTCTTCCGTTGGGCCCTACACCTGCTAAAATACTACATGTAGCTCAGTTTTTGTTTCGCTTTGCCAGCCCTGCTTTCACCTGCAGCTGGTCCCTCTCTCCCTGTGGCGTGGTCGTGATTGCTACCAAGCTGCTGCCTGCCGGCTGGCTCCAGCTGCTTCCTTTATGTGTTCTGCCCAGATCCTGCTCTCCACATGACTGCCTGCTGTCCAGGGGAAAGTGAATGTTTGGGGACGGAAAGCATCTCCAGGGCATGGAACAGGTTGCTGACTATCTGGCTCTGGCCACTTTCTCCATGTTGCTACCCTGCTCCCACTCCCCACACTACTGACTACTCCCCAGGGGAAGTTCTGTTCCATTCATTCGCTCTGAAGCATCTAACACTGGCCACTCTCAAAAAGATGGGATACTGGGCTAGATGGCTCATGGATCTGACCCAGGATTGCTACTCTTATGAGATCATAGGGAGGTGCGGGGGGAAGAAGAACATCTCTAGGACATATGTGAACCACCTAGATTCTTCCTGTAACCTAATGGTGGGTTGGGATCCACCGTTAGAGAAACACTGCCACAGGACTTTGTTCAATCCAAAGAACTGTTTTGAAACCACAATCAACTGACTCAAATGTAAGGTAGAATAGGCTTGGGAGCCTATGAACTCTAGCCCAGCTGCATAATCCCCTAATAAATAGTCATTCAGAAATTCTGGTAGTACAGTTCTCCCACCAGGTCCCAGAATCAATGCCCAAGCTAACTCTGTTCTTGTTGGGATTGCTGAAATGCTTTGTCTTGTGTGACTCGTGTCTAGGGGTTAAAGTATGCCGGAATGCCCTGGAATGCCGTTCTGGGGCCCAAAAGAAGAGAAAACTCCAGCGGAATACATGTTCTGCCCTGCCTGCCAGTCAGCAGGGAGCAACGGCCAGGCCAGGCTAGGGAATTTTCAAATCTCCCACCCTGAGCACGCTCAGACAGACCATGGTCAGGGCAGGAGAGGCCTGGTCAAGCAGCAACTGGACACCCCTGCAGCTCCGGCCAGGTAAGGGGGGTGGTCTGGTCCGGGGGAACCACCAGGGAGCTGGTGGGGAACAGGGAACAGGAGGGTGTGGGACCCGGCAGAATCAGAGGGCCAGGCAGGGAGCCAGCGGGGAACGGGAAGGCTGGGGGGTGCCTGGGCCAGGACAGGACTCGGGTTCAGGGGCTCTAAGAGAGACTGGGGGTGTGGGGGAGTTCACAAGGGGGCTCCATGCTGGGGGGCCCGGTCCAGCCCAGCCCGTCTCCTACCTGCTCCAGTGTGCTGCTGGGAGCTGGGCTGTGGCTGCTCACTTCCCCACCAGGCTTGGGGTTGCATGCAGCCCTTTCTTTCTCTTCTTTCTTTCCTTTTCTTTTATTTTAAAAAAAAAACCTTTAAAATTTTTTAAATTAAAAACCTCTTTTTAAATTTCAATTAAATTCATTAAAATTTAATTAATTAAAATTTAAATCCAATTAATTTAATTACAATATTTTTTAATTTAATTAATTACTTTTTAATTTAATTTTAATTAAATAAACTGCTGGTCCTTCAGGGTTTTAAAATCTCTGGTTTGGGCCCCCAAACAAAAATGTTGGGAACTACTGATTTATAATGCAAAATTTTATGTGCGTTTATTTGCTTTCTCTTTGTCTTTCTAATGATACCGCTGTCTTGAATCAGGAAAACAAAAACAAGGAGTCCTGTGGCACATCTAAAGACTAACAAATGTATTTGTTAATTTATAAATTTGTTAGTCTTTAAAAGTGCCACAGGTGATATGGTCCCAGGGAGTAAACCATTAAGGACACAATGGTTGTATTCTTTATGTCCTTAATGGCTCACCAGGATACTTCCTGGGACCATTCTACCTGGAAAATTCCTAAACATTAAGGAGACAATGGTTATTCACACCCTCCCGTCTAAGGCATTCATCCAGAATGACACAAGTTAAAGTATGGATATAACATCGAATTCCTAACTTCTAATCGAAATAGAATTCCTAGACATAAACTATATAATCATTCCCAGCAAATTACTATCTTTCTATTGATACCAAACATGACACAGTTCCTATGGATTATAGAGCATTTATGAGATATCCATTGAAAATAATATCATAAATGCTTTCCTAAATCCAGACAGCATCACACACAGGGCTCTGCCCTGCCAGGGTCCCTGTACCCCTTTGCCCCATTGTACACAGGGGGTGCCCCCCACCACCACCGTGGACCTGCCCAAGGTCCCCCTAGCCCCGCAAAGTTGACCTAGAGCATCCAGTGTGGACGCTCTAGGTCAACTTTGTAAGTTCCCCTTTAAGTCGACTTTAATTTTAAGTGTAGATCCACTAAGTCGACTTAAAAGTGCAAGTGTAGACATAGCCCTTGTTTGTTTTGCTGACCTAGACTAACATAGCTACACCTTTGATCTTGAATGGAAGTAATTCTAAAAGTAAATGTGTATTTTGTTCAGGCCCCTAGAAAGATGTCATAAGCCTATCCAGCAGTGCTGTCTCCAGTTCTGATAATTCCTTGTATGAAAAGGTTTCAGTGACGTGTCCCTCGGGCCAATATCCTAGTCCTCCTGTGGCCCTCGTGGAGATTTGAGCTTGAGACCCCTGTTGTAGATAGTGGTGTTAGGTTAGCATGCATTTTACATCTTTTATTTGGGTGGTGGTCACTTGCCATCTGGACCTTACTACTTCACAGCAGTTAAATGGTGTTGATATGGGTCGTGTTTTGCAAACCAATGTTGTTTGTGCTGACATAATACACCACATATCTGTGGAGATGAAACATAGTTTGTGTTCTACTGTCATTTCTTAGCAATATCAAATTTCTGTTTTAATTGATGAGTGTACAAGTTTAAGTAAACTTTCTTGTCTTGTAATTTACTTGCACTTAACTTTTGATGCAAAAATTGGTCCTGTTACATTTTTTCTTAATCTGGTTGAACTAGGCAGCAATGATGCTGATGGCATAGTATTAGCTTAGTGGCAGTGTTTGACAGCACATGGGTTCATGGAGGAATTTCTCAAGGATATTTGGATTGGTTTACTGCAAAATTAAAGACACAATTTCCACTTTTAATAAGTTGGCATTGTTTTAATCACAGGTTGGAATTGGCCGTGGCTGATGCTATCAAATACTGCAGTGAAGTTAATCACTTTAACTCATTCGTGGATTCAATGTACAGTCAGTTGCCGAAGTGCTTGAGATAGTTGGCTGAATGTGCAAGTGATCAGGAAGTCCAGCTTATTAGGAGTGGTTGTGTACTTTATGTACGTTGGGTTGCCTCTAGCTGCTGCACTTTACGAGCTGTTTGGCGGTCATATGCAGCCCTCCATAACCACTTCTTGAAAAAAATCAACTGATTTCTCACAAGAAGGGAAGGATAAAGCAAAATCTGCTGGCATGGCAAAAAATCTGGAGAATCCAGTCTTCGTTAAAAACTTGGGTCTCATGCTTGATGCTCTGGAGGAACTTGCAGACCTGTCCTTGGCATTGCAAAAATCTGATGTAACATTATCTACAGCAAGTAAGTTGATAAGTTGACAAGTTCAGGTGTTTACAGCTCATAGAGAGTGTGATTCAGAGTTCTACCAAGAGGCTCGTGAGACAATTGCTGCAGGTTGCTTTAAAGATGTATGTGTAAACATGTCTGTGAATGCTGGCAAGCAAATTGAAATTTCTAAACGTAGTTTTACCAGGCCTTAGCAGACTGTATGGATGCTAGATTGTTGCCAAACTCAGAAAAACGTCTAAGCAGTGCTGTTGAAGCACTTGATCCATCACGTTTCACTACAGAGCTGTCACCGGAATTTGGTGAAAGTGACATAAAATGTTTGTGTTCCAAGTATGGCATTGCATTTAATGAAATGAAATGTGCATATCGCGAATATAAAGATCACAATACTTGTTGTGCAGTGTGTGCTAGTTTGTGACAATAATTGATATAGACATAAACATCATATAAAACTATAAATACATTTATGGAGCAATAACCAATGCATATGGTACTGAGAAGTGGTTGCAAATGCCTACCTGGGCTGGGGCTTGGACATGAATGAAGAGGGCCCGGACAATACGGGAAGGGGGCCCAGAGATCAGGAGAGTTCTGGGGCCGGTCAAATTATACTTTAACCACTGCTTGTGTCCATGCCGATGTGCTCGTGTGTTAGCTTGGGATACCATGACTCCTGTGTCAATTAATCCACAATTTTGGCTGGTTTCGTATTCTACTCATACAGATGCATATGTTCTGATTCTACATGTATATGATAAGAATGGACCCAATGATCCATAAATACAGAATTTCCTAGTAAAAATCTTTCTAATCTTCTTTATACCTAACTTCATTATAGAGTGGTGCCAGATTGTTCATAGTTAAGGTTCCAACCATCTTCCATCTCATAGCCGCTTTATAACTTTAATTTTGAAAATGGATTTGATTTGAAAATCAGTAAATTTACTCTGAAGGCAAATTTAACGCATGCATCTCTGCCTACAAACAAATTACAGGACACTACAACTTCCTGTGATCTGAAATTTTGACTTTTTCTCTAAATTTTTCTTGTCATTATTACTTTTAATGAGTATAAAAAAGAAGGATGAAAAGAATTATGTTGTTTAATGTTATTAATCTCTTGGGCTATGTCTACACTTGTTAATTTAAGTCGACTTAGCATGTCTACACTTAAATTTTAAGTCGACTTTGGGGGGACCCTACAAAGTCGACCTAGAGCATCCACGCTGGATGCCTAGGTCGACTTGTAGGGGTTAATGGGACCTGGGACAAGTCCACAGTGGCAGGGGGGGCACCCCTTGCCAAGTGTCAGGGGGCTCAGCCTTTGCCCCATTGTACCTAGGTACAATGGGGCAAAGGGGGACAGGGACCTGGGTAGGGCATAGGAGCAGGGTGGGCTGGGCTCTACCTTGCCCTGTGGGGGGGCATGCCAGGCTCTCCCTGTGCCCCCCCCCCCCGGCAGGTAGGGCAGTGGGCGAGTCCTGGAGAGACCTAAGTCGACTTAGAGTCAACTTAGGGCTACTCCAGGTCTACACTGGCTTAAGTCGACTTTCTAAAGTTGACTGAAAAGCAGGTTTAGTAAAGTCGACTTAATTTTCCTTAAGTCGACTTAAGCAAGCTGCTTAAGTCGACTTAAGGAAAGTGTAGTGTAGATGCAGAGTAAATTAAGTCGACTTAAGCAAGCTTAAGTCGACTTAATTTACAAGTGTAGATGCACCCTTATTTTCCCTGCCTGTCCTTCCTGAACAAGCTATAACCCTTACATGAACTTTGTATGTGATATGACAGTCTCTGTATGTGGGCATTGTAAGAGGTGTGATTTTTGTCATTGAGCACTCTTAACTGGTTTTTGCAATAATTTTCTCGGTTTTGGAATACTTTGTTTCAATGCTCTTCTTTCTTTAGGTAATGCTTTACAGAATGGAGAAAACAAAGCTCAGGAATATTAAGTGGCTCAGCCTTTAGTCACCCTGCACATCAGAGTCACACTCCAGGACAGAGCCTAAAAAGATGTTAATTCCCAGTCCTGTGATCTTTAATCAGAACTTCTACTGGAGCGCTCTCTGAATAAGAAATGGCTCTGTGCGTGTATCATTCTTCTGAGTGGCTAAATGCCCATCAGTAGTTCACAGTACTACATCCAGTATTTCCTTTGTTTTTTATTGAGTGTTTAAAGGGATTTTGTGCTGGGTATATTCACTTTCTAAATAATCCAACATGGTTGTGATTTCTAAATGAGTAATGAATGACCTTTGTTTTCCTTGGTATCGTCTTCATCTCTGTTAGATTTCTGACCTGGTATTTACAATAGCTATCTTAGAGATCCAAAGTTGCAAGCATGCACAGACATATAATGGCTTTAAGCTCCTAAATCCATCCCCTATCTGGCTGTTAATCAGCGAGTTTTCTTTTCAAGAGTTCTGCTTTATTTTATTTTTCTTACATTACAAGTTGACAAAGACTTTCACCCTGTCTCCATTGAGATTTCAACTACTGATGAAGCGTCACAAGCTGTGGACTTCTAGGGTATGTCTACACTAGAACAGCTAAGTCGACTCTCTTAAGTCGACTTAACAAGGTCAACTTAAGTCGACTTAAAGTCGACCTTGTTAAGTTGACGTAGAGAGTCTACACTAGAAATTTAAGTCGACTGCCTGTGTCCACACAGGCAGGTGTTAAGTTGACGGAGAGCTGTGGCTCTCGGGGAAAAGGGGAGCTGTGCTCCCCGACAAGCAGGGAGCTGCGGCTCCCCAGGTCACATTTTGTATTTTTTAAAGCGGATGCGGCTCTGACAAGATCCTCTGAAAATCATGCCTTAACTGCCTAAAGATGGGCACACACAACCAGTTGCCATTTGGAAAATGTGGCTGCCTGTGACTTGTCCAGAGCCTTGCCAGAAGTCTGTGATGGAAATTGTGTATAGAACCTAGATTTGCTGATTCCCAGTCCACTGCTAAGCATGCTCCCTCCAAATGGAGAGTGGTCCAGCACAACAGCAGAAGAAAATGAAAGACACATTCCAAATCCTTTGGAAGGACCTAGCAGAATGTTCTTCCCAATTAGACAATTTCAGCCCTTGGCAGTGAGTGGCTACTCTGTTATCAAGTGCTTTCTCTTGTCTGAGATTCAAAATATACCATTAAAGATGTAAATAGAAACCGAAAGGGCAGGGGGAGTCACTTACTGGTGTTAATGTGGCACCCATACATAGTTCTCCCAATGCAAGTATTCGCAACACTTAAAAATACTAGGCCCATGTGATTCCATGGGGTTGGAGGCTGCAGAGTGTGGAATCGCAGAGGAACCTACTTTAAAAGCCAAGCCAAAAGCTAACCCGCCTGCTTGATAAACAGTTGTATAACAACTTAGAGTCCCCCACAGGAAATCCTCAAAAGATCCAGAAAAAGCATAAAATGAGCTGTAAAAAAAACACAAACCACCCCACCTCTCTCACAAACATCACAATTTCTTTGTCCAGGGGCCCACACAAGCATTGCTCTTATAGTTATGCTTCTTCTCCAGCAAGGAAACCATGGATTTTTTTTTCTTTTCTCTGTTGGACTGTTAGCTACCTCCACTGCTGGCTATTTTTACCCGCAAAGGCCACATAACTGCAAAGCCCCTTTCTGCAAGCTTTTCAAATGCCCTCCTCCAAAATCAAATCCCCCAGTGACCCAAACAATAAAGAGGGCCCAGACTTAAAATTTGAAGGCTGCAGACACTAAGGGTATGTCTACACTAGCAATTTAGGTTGACTTAAGGACCTTTAAGTCGACCTAAATTACTCCATGTCCACACTGGGCTTTCATTAAGTCGACTTAAGAAATTCCTTAAACTGACTTCATGAAAGTTTAAGTTGACTTAATAACAACCACCCATTAGGTCGACTTAAGCCTTAAGTCAACTCCTTAAGTCAACCTAAGGCCAGTGTGGATGGGGAGTAGCCCTTAAGTCGGCTTTATTAAGTCGACTTAAGGCCAGTTAAGTGGACTTAATAAGCTCTACTTTAAGTCGACTTAAAGTTGACCTTATTAAGCCTACTTAACAAAGTCGACTTCACTTTTTCTAGTGTAGACGTACCCAAAGGTAGTTGTTTACCACAGCTGAGATTGCAAGAACCCTTATCATAGCCACCACCAGAAATAAATGCAAAGTCTGGGGTAACTCCCCCACCCCATTTTCCTAACCTGCAAAAAAACCACTTTTTAAAATATTTCCCAGTCTGTCACCACATGACATACGTGGCACTGGGTTTTAACGCACATGAGAAAGTACAGCACAGGCAGGAGAAGAGAGAGAGTTTTTACATTGTTTTGCAACAGCAGATTTAAACTTCCTCAGCTGTGCTAAGAGGAAGTGGCTACACAGTTTTGTTGCCATTTCAGGCAGGATGAAGCTCCAGTAAACTTTCCCTGAGAGAGTCATCTGGGTACCATACATTAAAAATTACTATTTTTTCATTATTTGTAAGAGAGATGCACCCAGCGTAGAAAACGAAGACTTAGGACAAGGTTTAGCCTAACCGAGGAGGTTGATATTAAAAGTGATAGTGAAGGAAGGCCAATGAAATGTCAATTTACACAAGGAGTTACATTTTGCAGGTACTGTTCCAGGACTCTCCCTCTTCCTGGTTAGTCTCAGAGTTGTAACATTTGACATTCTGTGGGAGTTGCCACTTTGCCATTTAATAGATGTGTAGGTACCTTACAGAATGAAGTCGAAAAGTCAATCACAGAATAAGTCACTGTCCTTTCTTGGTGTGTCTGTGATGATGTATCTGTGCTAATCAAATTTTTCCACTGAAAGTTGTAGCTCACCCAAAAGTTGTGACTGTATGGCGGGTTAGGGGATTCCATGTTCAATTATAGATGGGTGTATCTCGTGGGCGGGGGAAGCCTGCCTTCCCACACTAGCGTTTAGTCTCAGCTACAGACTTTCTCTTAATAAATGGTTTAATGCAAATAATCCTAGTTTTTAAACCCTTCCCTTGGCCCTCAGTCAGTCCTGACTCCACCTCTCTTCCTTCAAATGCCTTTCAAAAGCGTTCCGCTTATCTTCCCTTGAGTTCTGGTCTACATTCAAGAATTGCATCATTACAATTTGCACTAGTGTAGTGTGCTGATGCACAGCACTGCTGTGTAGCTTCCCTGTCTCAGATACACACAGTGCAATGGATCGATGCACAACTTTCTCTGCAAATATTGTGGATCCTGTATAGCAGTGGTTCCCAAGCTTTTTGGCTTGAGGGCCACAGATGTAATTTTTAAAGCCTTGAAGGGCCACCAGCCTCCGCCAGCAGGCCCCCCCAAAAAGCAGTTTGCCTCCTTGCTAACTGATACCCCATCTCCCTGACTGCAACAGGGAAACCGCACGCATCCTGCAACTCTGTGCACTCTATCTGGGTCCCAAGGCAGTGGCTCCCTTCTGCAGCCAGGGGGACAGAAGATCCTCCTCTGGCTCCAGCAAGGACCCTAGCACCTATGGACGTAGACAGCGCACTTTGCAGTACTTCCTGCTACAGCCAGAGGGATGGGAACGCTAATCTCCTGTCCCTTTGGCTGCAGCAAGGTACCTGCATTGGTCTTTTAGCCCTGTGGAAACACATCTCTCTGGATAAGGCACAACATCTTTGGTACATATTGGATATCTGAACCCGTCCGGGTGCCTGCTTTGAATATCTGTCTTGCATGAGATTCCACAGTCCATGAAAGAGGCAGAGACTTTTCCTTCTGACACCTCCACATTTGCAGATGTCATAGTAGAGGGTCGTCCGGCCATTGCTAGCGGTTCAGAGCATATTTGATGAGTGCTGCCACCTGCAGGGTGGAGGAAGGAAGGAAGGAAAGAACTTAAAATTAAACAATTTATTGAATAAATAAATGAAAATAATAACATGGTTTCTTTACTGGGCTTTTCTGTTCTGGTTTTGTTGGTATTTTTTTTTCTCTTTAGCTAAACTAACAATTTCCTTTTCTCTTGTGGTTCTTTCTAGGATCTAAGAATGGCAGTGGTGAGGGGAGAACATCTCTCCAGGGCTGTCAGTGCGACCCCGTGAATGTTACCTACCTCCTCTCTGCACTAGGGTCCCTGTGGGATGGACTGTCGCTTGGGGGGATCAGTGGGTAATATGTGAACGTACTTGGGCCTGTGTCTCTTTTAAGTAATGGTCCATGCTGAGGCTGTACGTGCATTTCTGAGGCAGGCCCTAATAGAGAGAGACTGAATAAATGTGTGTGTGCCAACTAACCACTGGTTTTTTCTTGTGTTTTTCAATGAACCCCCAAGGAGCAACTGAAAACTGTTTCTATGTTTTTAAACCATTATTCAACTTGTAATCCTCTTTGAGTCCGCCTCCACTTTTGAGAGCAGAGGAAGGGAAGGGAGGGTGAGACCAGGCACAGTTACTAGCTGATTTGTCCTCTCTTACTGGTGAAACAGCCATCCGTAACCTGAGGGCTCCTTCCTGCCAGCCTCTGCCACCTCCTCCCGGCTCCTCGCTGCCAGCTCTCACCACCTACCTCCTGTGGTCTCCCCACGCCTTCACCCACCTCCTCCTCCTTTCCATACTTGCCAGGGTCCCCCACTCTGCGCACTTCCCCAACCCCCTCCCAGCTGCTGGAATCCATCCTGTCCCAGCCCCGGCACAGGGGCCCTCCCTCAAGGTGGGGCCTGGGGCACTTGCCCACCCTGCCCCATAGCTAAGACCTCCTGTGCCCAGTTGGTGTGGGTGCAGAGGAGTTATTTGTCCCATCGGTTGGGAGATGCTGTTAAAAAGCACAGGAAGACTTGGGAGAAGAGGGATGGCTAGCAGAGAGGGGGTGTGTGCGTATGAGAGAGATGCATAAACTCACATGCATGCCCGCACAACCTCTGCCTATGGAGAGCAGGTACTGATTTTTCATCATGACTGATCAAAACCCAATCAGTAATATGTAACCAATTAAAAAAACAAGGGAAAATTCTATGTCTGCCAACTGGACAGAGCTGGCTATGTAAATAATTGCAGAGTGAGTTATGTGCATATGGGGTGCATATAGTACTTTCCACAGTGAGTGCACAGAAACACGTACGTTCAGCCTTCACTTATCAAGCTGAGTGACTGTTTTGTGTCCCAACTCTGCCCATTGCTGTTTATTCCATGATTTGGGAATAGCAGTGTATAAATGTATTGTGCTTGATCATAGTGTATTAAATGATGGCTCATTACATTTTGGAAAAAAGGAGTCATTTGTTTAGCTGAAGGAATGCCTAAAATGTAGGTAAAAGACTGTACACAAGTGGATTGGAATGCATTAGCCAAAACCCTCTGTGTGTGTTTCTCTTTCCTCAAAGATTCAACATGGATTTTTGTATTATTATTATCCAATACAGAGTTTAGCACAATAGCAGGACTGTGTAATCAAGCTCTTCTCAAAGCTGGTTTAATAACCTATAATCAAGTATATAGCTAAATTACAAGCAAAATCCCTGTGAACCTATGCAGCCTTCCAAAGTTAAACACATCCACTGCTCTCTCAACCCACCACATGATTCTTTTATCCTCATCACCCACCTCTTCTCCCTAAGCAATCATCTCTTCCGGCTTGTTCTCTTCTTGACTTAGTCTTGACCCTGCAACTGACTGTACTGTAATGTACAATATGCTCTGAGTCAAATTTAAGAACAGTTTACAGGACATTAGTCCATAATGGGAGCTATTCTTTTAGAGTAGTATTTTTTTTTCTAATTAACTGCTCAAGTTAACATTAGAAAAATGGCTATACTGCTCATTCAAAATAACCTTTTCCCAGCCTATTTCAATGTATTTTCGGAATCAGCAAGCTATTAGCATGTGTACTGGCCTTGTTCGTGGTTCCATTATATAGACTAACAGCCCTCAGCCCCCGTGTCTCCCAATCCCTTCTATGACTAAGAATATCCCTAACCAGATTAATACTGGAAATTGGGTAAGTTTCTTTTTACATATAAAAATGGTTCATTAGAGTAGTTTACCACAGGGGGAAATCAGTCATGATTTCATATATTTACAGTAAAAGATGTATTTTTAAATCTTATCTCCCCCAGCACCATGGATCAAAATTTCTTTAAGCTGCTACTTTAAAGTAAAGGATGGCAAATATAAAACAGTCCAGTATGCTGTGGCACTTGTTGCAAAGTCTCCAAGTCTTGAAGATTTCTGTAGCCACAAAAATACAAAGTGTCAGACAAATTTCCTTCAGACATCTGCTTCAGGGCTTTTATCTCTCTCTCACACTGTTCATCTCACTAAGATTGTTACAATGCATGTTCAGTACATGTACTTCTCCCTCCTAACTGCAGGCTTATTAGCATAATACTCTGGGGACATATACTCCTGAAGAGCTGCTGTACACTCAATATTAAGCAAAACTCCCCCCCCCCCCCATCTACCTCCCCATTGATGTAGCTGAACAAGGGAGAAGATATCCTATTTAAAGAGACAAGCATTCCACCCTCTTTCTTTAGCACTGATTTAATAATATAATTAATCCATGTTATTGTCATAGAATCATAGAAGATTAGGGTCGAAAGGGTCCTCAGGAGGTCATCCAGTCCAACCGCCTGCACAAAGCAGGACCAAGTCCAGCTAAACCATCCCAGCCAAAGCTTTGTCAAGCCAGGTCTTATCTGTCTTACCCTGCCTTTTCCTAGTAAGAATAGGAAATACCATTCAGATGAGCTCTACTCAAAACCCCCTTGGGAACTTTAGTCGTGTCTGTGAGATTTATAATAATGCATATCACGATAAAGTCTAAAATCCCCAAGGATACTCGTGTTGCTAGGCAATGTACATACATATTGAAAAGACAGTTCCTGCCCCAAGAGCTTACTGTCAAAGAACATGATAAAAGGGAATAGGTGGATAACTCAAGCAGAAGTGGGAAAGCACAAGGTAGTGGTGAGACAGTCATAAACACCAGCTTGCCAAGCCTTTGTCAGGTGATTTGAAGGATGATAATGTAGTGGTGGCTACTCAATCTAATACTCTGTATTTAACTAGCCCATTTCATCCAGAGATCTAAAAACACAAAAAGGCCATGAAAATTGCCATGCTGCTAGGAAGCATTACCATAGTAATACTTTGAATTTTCACATTAAATCATTGATCTTACAGAAAAGGATTTGTTACTTCCCCTTTCTAAAATGAGAGCCCTTGCTGTTATGAGTGTAATGGTGTGGCAGGTTATTTGGAATTTCCCTTGCCTTTTTTTTTTAAACAGATATATAGAAACCACAGGAAGTAGAAGTTAAAAAAAAAAAAAAGTACCATAAAACATAGGTAATTGATGCTACAAGACTTGTGATTGAAGAGGCAAGTTTTATTCTTTTTAGACACAACTGTGAATTTTTATACCATTCAGAAAGCATTTTAAATAATTCGTTTCCCAAATCCCTGAACAATGTTACTTTTGTTAGGCTTTAATGTTTTTTCTGTCTCTGTAGACTTTTCTCTGTCAGGTCTTGTCTGTTACAGCTTGGATACTTTTCCTGTCAGTAAGTTGTGGAATGAAACTCAGGTTAACAATCATACCAGACCCACCCAAGGACAAGGATGCTGTTGTAACCCCTTTGGGGTTTAAGAGAGCGTGGTCCCTTTAACCCTTTG
>ML686047.1:6447066-6488556 GCA_007922175.1 Pelusios castaneus
TCTGTCCCCCTGCCCCGTGCTCCTTTCCCGGCTCCTCTGTCCCCCTGTCCCGTGCTCCTTTCCCGGCTCCTCTGTCCCTTTCCCGGCCCCACTGCCCGCCGCCGCCTCCTCCTCCCAGCCCCCTTACCTGGTCGGAGGCTCGGAGCTGCAGCGACGGCCGGCAGAGCCGCTTCTGGGCCAGGCCGCTCCCACCCTGGCCACTCTCTGTCTGAGCATGCTCAGGGCGGGAGATTTGAATCTCCCCAGCCTGGCCGCAGCAGGAGTCTGCGGCTTCGCTGGGGCCCCTGGGCGGAACGCAGCATTCCGCCTGGGTGCGCATGTGCCTGCTGGGGAAAATAGATCCGGGGCTCAGGATTTTCTACCTGGGGCTGGCACCCTGCCAGCCCGACGACAACGACACCTCTGATCACACGCGAGCTATCTAATCCACAGGCTTATGCACGGCATGGACGTGGATTCAGCTGCTGCGCGCGTACAGCTGTGTCAGTTATATGCACGTGCAGGAGCTGCGTCCACGTCCCGCTGTGCATATATACAACTGTGGTTTAGTTATATAGCTAGCTAGACTTCTGAGAGGCTTAGGTTTGGGGCTAAGCTAGGCCAACCCAGGGTCCCAGAGCTGGGTTAACTCCTAAAGTGAAAATGTTCCTGTAGCCTGTCGTCTTGATGAGCCAGAGTGGAATTGCCAGGACAGAAAGGTGAAGGGACTTTGCTTGACACATGTCGGTGACTCTCTGGTTGGGCAAAGGCAGGAGAGGTTTCCATTTAGAAACCCCTGCCATCTTGTGCACA
This sequence comes from Pelusios castaneus, assembly GCA_007922175.1. Classification (NCBI taxonomy): domain Eukaryota; kingdom Metazoa; phylum Chordata; order Testudines; family Pelomedusidae; genus Pelusios; species Pelusios castaneus. Next base: position 6,447,859 of record ML686047.1, read on the forward strand.
TGTGGCTACCCCAGGATCGTCTTCCCACAGTAGTGCTGTCGCAAGGGGAAAGGGACTCTAGCTCCTCGTGTACTTTGTTTGAACATCTGGTTGGTGTGCCCAGGCCCCTCATGCCCACAACTTTCTGCCTTGACTTTTTGCTATTATCATTCAGGCTTCCTCTCATTTAGTTTCATTAGCGGTGGGGCTTTGGAGAACCATGGTGCTTTGTGAGGGCAGTGGGGGGAGAGGGTGTGGTTAGGGGCTAGTGTATAGTGCTGTACACAGGATACAATCAGTGTTTTGCCATATTATCTTCTCTGGGGCCTATTGGGGCAGAGTGGTTTTCTTAGAAGAAGCACTTGGATTTAACTAGGTTCACAAGCGGAGCCAAGATGGCAGGGTCACCATACATTTTGGGCTCTTGCCTCTTTGTGTAGGAAGTCAGCCGTCTCTCTCAGATGGAGGTGTAATTCACAGATTTTTAAGGCCATAAGCAATGATTGACCATCTAGTCAGACCTGTCTATCAGAACCCATAAAATCTTACCCTTGTGAGCCCTCTGTTCACACTCCTTTCACAGAGCTGGCGGGCACTGTGCCCAGCTGAAAAGAATAGGAATGAATAGTGTTTCAGGGCCAAGTTGCCAATTCAGTCTCTTCTGTGAGGTGTAACTCACATGTACAAGAGGGCCCAGGGCTAAGAAACAATCCAATGACAAGAGGTAGTGTTTCCTCCTACAGACCCCCGCTGGTTAAGCAACAGTGGTGAAAAGAAGCAATGATAACAAGCTATTGAATACATGGGGGGGGGGGGGGGGGGAGAGTACTTATCCCAGGGCATTTATCCCTGTGGAAGTAGAAGGGAAGTTTAGATGGAAGTGCATAGGAGTAATAAAGTCACTGTCCTATTCAGTAATGGTAGGAACTGGTGGACCCTGTTCCCCTTATGTAAAAAGGATAGACAGTAGAGGAAGTGTGTGTGAGAAGCTCATGGATATAGGCCTTCCACAGAATCCTCCAGGTCCGGTGTGTGATAACTTTGGATATAAGGAAACAAGCTCAGAAAGAGATAACTAGCGGACTTGAGAAGAAAAAATGTGAGATGGGGGGCAGAGAAGTAAGATTACTATAGGACAAGGAAAGTGAAGGCTCAGCTACCACCCAGGAGGAGCAAGTCGTGGACCCAGGATACAGGGTAAAGAACAACTTGGAGATGGATCCTGACACAGAAGTCTTGGTGGGCAAACCCACCCCAGCAGTCCCAAGCTATTGCCCAGATAAGTCAGGGGAAGGAGGACTCTGAAGTTATGGTCCTAAAGAGACCATTCAGACAGATATAAATCCAGAGCCAAGGAAGGCAGACAGACCTGCACTGACCTATGAGCTGAGGCAGAGAGTTGGGGACAGCTTCCATTCTCAAATGTTTTGTAGGTGGTAGGCTGGTGGCCTAGAGAGCACTGTCCCCCAAAAGCACAAGAACTCCTGGTAGCATCCCAACTCTATAAAGAGTAGGGCATGGGCCGCAAAGCTAACCTCTTTCCGAGGCAAAAAAGGAGCAGGGGATGGGTGTGAGAGGATGCTAACAGCACCACTCATCGCTGACGTTGCAGCAGTTGGGGGTGTGGATGATGAGCCCCTGGATGGTGATTACTAGGCTAATAAATGAATTGGGAGAATAGGAGGGGAAGAAAACAGCAAGCAAGGACAGCACCGGTGAGCATGGCCTGAACGAGGGCTGCAGGGAAGCCTATACCTGCTGTATTACTATGTAAGAGAATACACACCTCAGTGAAAGAAACAAGTGGGTGTGTCAAACCACCCGCCCCAGCCCAGCAGGGTGGCTCACCTTCTAGTAACAGAGGGGCCCTGTGACATCTCAGTTGGATAGCATCTCTCCTTCTCAGTCTCTGCTATTAGTTGTCTAGGTCAGAGATACCTCATATTTTCAAGAGCTGCAATAGGCATACTGCAGCGATTAACAGGCCACGTTAAAGGGGGTGGGAGGAGAGGAGAGACAAGGTGTCTCTAGAAAGGAGAAAGACAATGCATGAAAAGATATGCCAGGACCTGTAAGGGATAGAGTGAAACTAGGAATTCAAAAGGGGTAGCATACAAAGTACACGTTATCCCAGAGGTTGTTCCTTTGGTTTAGAGATAGCATGATGGTAACATTTTTCCACCTATCAACTCCACTTGGGTTCCACCTTTACAGTGGTGAGGTATTTTTCCCCAAGGCCTCACTATTTATATTTGGTAGGAACTTACGGCCCTGACTGTGAGAATAGCAGACCTCCTCCTGCTCTTTAACATTAATCTTTACAGCACCCCTGTGAGGTACTACAGTGCTATTTTCCCTCTTTTACAGATGGGAAACTGAAGCACCGAGAGGTTGAAACTTGCACAAGTTCCTTGGTCTATTGCAGGGATGGAAAGTGGAGCTAGGCTATGTGGCTCAAGTTCCAGCCTAGCCCATTAACTCAGGTTGATCCTTCTCAATGCAATGCCTTTACTTAATACTTCCTGTTTGCAATTGGTCTGTGATACAGACTATTTCCTCTGATAGCAGCTTATCTCCAAAGTAATGTAACAACTTAGTTGAAGCTATAAAACACAATCAGTCAGAAATTCAGGGCAGGTCTCCACTTCCCCATAAGTCACTCTGGCATTGAGGGATGTGAAAAAGGCAGTTACCCTAGCTAACGCAAGTTACACCAAGCAGTCCGCAGTGCTGCCGCACTGTCCGCAGTGCCGCTGGGTCAGCAGGTGATGATCTCCCACCTGCAGATAGTGTGTGCAGCAGATAGGCTGTAGCTACATGTAGACTATTTTGAAGTTTTTTCACTTAAGCATGTAACCCAATAAACCAACTACACCATTGTTTTATTATAAAAAATAAGTTTGACAGTTATAAAATTTGTATACAGTCGGTATTCACATATGTACACTTTCTCACACAGAAAAAAATTAAATATAAAAATCCAAGTACAGTACGTTTCAGTGCAAAAATAGAGGATTTGGATTTGAGTTACTGGTACCTTAACAGTTTCCTCATATTCAATATACAAGTGATATATAAAGGCTCTGAGCCACATTAATGATTTCGTTCTGTTGTACTAAAATGTCTAAAATTAAAGTTAGGGGCAAGTGAGATGCCTCCGTTCCACTGTACACCAGATATGGTTCAATGAAGCTTTTCTTCCTGGCTTACCACTTCGGCGACAATGTTTTCCTCTTCCTTGTACAGCTTGTGAGGTCAGACTGGAGGATTTCCAGAGAGTTCTAGAAAGCCAATATATTAGCTCCAGGCTCAGCAAGTCCCTTTTCCCCTTGTAGTCGAGCAGTGCTTACTTCAGGATAATTAGCACACCTGGAGCTACCAAGCCCCCCCTCCCTGCCGCTTAAAAAGCCTTCCCTCCAGAGAAAGGGGTAGCTGGAGTGGGCGAGTGATGCAGCAAGGTGCAGCTGGAAGACAAACAGATCTGGAGAAGAAGCAGAACGCTGGTCAGGAAGAGATCCACAAGTCAAAGACTGGGGGGCGGGGAGGGGGGGGAGAGAACCCCCACCCCAAGGGGGCAAAGGACCTTTCCCAGGTCTGGAGGCTAAAGGGACACAGACCAACCACTAGAGGGAAGCGCGGGACCCATCAAAGTAGAGGAGGAACTTTGTCACAAGTTGTATCTTTGAAAAGTAAGGTATATAGATTTCAGATCCAGTTAAGGTATTGTCACTCTAATCTTTACAAATATTCAGATGACACAAACAAAGAATTATGGACTTGTGCTTATAAAAGTCAGTCTGTGCTCCGAGGACAGTCCTGACTTTTGTGCTCTTCAGAAATTTGGCTAGTAAGTTTTGCATTTGTTAAATTCACTTTTGTTGAAGCATTAATTTTTATATTTCCCATTCTTTGCAAAATGGCTTGATTTATCTTGTTGTCTCTTGCACAGTCCAAGAAGTGAAGTAAGAGGTAGACTTTTTCATCTTGTTGGTTCCTAACATCCCACATTATGGCCATCTAAAACAAATTACTTCATTTCTTTGGTCCTTACTTCCTCTAGTTTAGTAACCAATTAACTTCTCTCACTAAGCTGTCTTCAAATCAGAAATTCGGTGCTGAAACTATACACTGAATTTATGCTTAGTTAAGTCAAACATCCAAACTGGATGATAAATATTAAAAATATAACCAACATTAATTGGTACTGTAGCAGAATATCTCAAAGTGTCATGTTCTTAGTATCAAGTAGTGGTTGACTGGATTTTTGATTGCACTTCTCAGATTAAATGATCATTGACAACATTCAGTAACATGTCTGAGAAATTCATCACTGAGTTCATCATTGAAGAACCTCATGCAATGAGGACACTGAAGTTCACCCTGTCCTCTTCTCTCTGATCCTGAGCTCCCACCGTCTGCGGGTGTAGCAGCTTGTTCAGAATGTGAACCCATTCTCCTTGTGGCTGATTGGACTTGGCTGTTGCCCACGTGATGTTCAACATTTGTCTGTACATAGATGCGATTCTGGTTCCCTGTGTGAACTCGAACATGACCAGCTGTGTCTCTTGATTCCTTTGGGGGGGGGCGGCGCGGGCAACAGAGAAAAGAAAAAAATCAGTACCAGAAAAATCCAATTTTAAGCCCAAAAGGGTTAACCTAACATTCCATTATTCATAATCATTTTTAGAAGGCTGACAAATTGCAAAAACTGATGCATACTTCATATAAAAATTTTGATGATATTCAAAGCAGTCAGAGACTGAAAAGTGATTTAAGTTCCAAACTGTCATAAGACCTGCATAAAATAAGGGATGGGTGTCAAGTATCATATATGCAACAATTAAAATTTAAATTAAAAAACAAGCAAGTCCCACTTCTTGCTTGTTTGTACAGGGCTGGTACAGTGTCTAAATTCATGAAAGGAATTACTATTTCCAGTTGTGCTGATTCAACAGAGAAGGGAAACTGGGACTAGAAGAAGGTGGTGGTACATAAATGAGAAAAAACCACCTAGTTCTTCTAGAACTGAAATTAGAGGTATGGGCTTTTTGGAGAGGTCTAAGCTGCAACTGCTAACTTTAAAGTAAATTTAAGATATTTGAATAAACTGTCCATGATCTATTGATATGTTTTAGAGTTTATTCTGGTTTCCTCAGGATGCATCTGATTTTCTGGTTGTCTCTCTCCTGATTATGAAAACAGTTTGGTTTAACCTCTTGCTTTTCTGGATTGCCTTACCTGTTTTCTGGTTAGCTGGTGCTGTAGACAAACAATTTCTGCCTGAAGTTCTTGTATTTTACTTTGTGCCCGCTCTCTATCTGTTCTTTCAGATGTGAAATCATCCTTGTAAACAAGAACCTGAAAATGAATTTTAATCATTTACTGACAGTGGCAAGTTAGAGATTATAGTTGGTAAACAAATTATAGATCCCCATCTCTAATATTTTAATTAATACTCCAGAAAAATTGATTCACAGTGCAGGTATTTTCTATGCTATGTCTGCTTTTAACAGCACTAGATGCACAGAATTTAAAACCACTGATACTTTATGTTGAGGAGGGGAACGCAGTCACAGAATTCCTGCAGTACTGCATTTTACTTGAACTTGTGCACGCCCCTTTTCTGCCATCCTATGCCCACATGCCAAATCAGAAATAAAATAAATAAATAAATCTGTCATTCAAAAAAGTGAAGAATTCAGAGACCTGTTTCCCAGCTCTCTGAGACAATCTTAATTCCTAAATCAAGCAAATCTGATCAAATAATGACTTAATGACCTGTTGCTCTAGCATTTGTATATGTTCATGATCTCCATCTCTATCCTTCTTCACATCCTCCAGCTCTCGTTTTACTTTAATGCACTCATTCATTCGGTCTTCAAGTAATTTATTCAATCGAGAAATCTCCTTCTGCATCAGCTCTGAGCTCCTTTGCAATGGTGCAATACCTTGAACCTGTTCAGGTTGGGACTTCAGTTCTTTCAACTGCAGGTGGAGCCGTTTCACATATTCCTCTCTACTAGCATCATATGCCTGCCACTTTGTATTTAAGTCTTCCACCTGAGAGAGCACCAGAAAAGTCACAACATGAAAATTTACACTTTAAAACAAAGTGTAGCAAGCAAAAGCTTTCATAAAAGTATTAAGCCGAGTGGTTTTAATGTGTTAAGGCAGAAACAGAGTTCTTAAACACATTATTCTGACAATTTCTTTGTCTTGATGGGGAACGTAAGGTGTGTATTGAGGATTTGTATTTGCCCAAGGGACATAGACGACACACGATCCACTACTTTCCATGATGGCCTCACTGATCTCTATAATGGCCCCATTAAGGTTAAGTTAAAGGAGGGTTTGTTGGCGGGAATTTACTGTAGTTCAAAATGTACGTACAATAGGATTTGATTAAGCTAAAAATGTACTTACATGGAACACTTTTTGTTGCAACTTCCTGTTTTCCTCCTGCAGCTGGCGGATAATTGTTTGGAGTGAAGTTTTATTTTCTGAAAATTGTAGCTGTCAGACAAAGGAAGAGTTACTTTGATACAAAAAAACCTCCCAGAAGATCATGTTATTCACAGCTTCATTTTTTAAAAAAAAGCATGAACATCATCCATTTTTCTTCCCTAAACTATCTGATGTTTTTATATTAGCTCATTGTAAGATCAGTTGTTTGTTACTGTTTTTTTGGAGCAAAGGAATTAAAGTTGCTTTCAAAGGATTTTAAACCATACAGTAGAATACAGATTAGATAATATTTTTGAGAAAAAAGTTAGGTACATTTTTTGCTACTAAAAAGAATGGCAGAAAACAGTTGCAGTAATCAGATTCCCCACAATCCCAACACTGCTGGGACAAGGATGTGTGAGGCCAGAGAGAACTTTGCCTGAAGTAAAGGCTACAAGATCAGGATTTTGGAAATAGCCTGCCTACAAAAAACAAAAAAACCCAAACCAAACAAAAAACCCCACCAGCCACAAACACTGCTTGATTTTGGCTGGCTGCTGCAGCATATACTTTAAGCAAATGCCAACAAAAGATAAAAGCTGCTTAAGTTTATCAGAAGTTTGAGCTTTTGATTTAATTACATGCCTTTGGATTTTTTAAAGAAATATCACCTGTTTTTAAGAAAAAAACCCAAAGCACATGAATAATAAGATTTTTTGAGAAAAAAAGTCCCTAGAATGAATTAGGAATCTCATCTGACTCTCTCTTTGACAGGGAAGTCCCTACTGCACAAAGTAAGCTAATTAGACTGGAAACTGACTAATTAGAGATGGATATTTCAATTACATGTAAAAACATCATAATGCTGAAAGTTTCAAGTCCTGTTAAAATCTGCTTTATTTCCCATCCAAATCAGCCTCTGTCTATTCACAACCCCCAATGCACAGGGATCAATTCATCACTGAAACACCGCAGCTTTAACAGATCCAGTAACAGTTTAGGACAAGAAGGGATGACTACTTTCATCTACTTTAAGCTTCAGGGACAATCTGGATGAACAAAATGATTGTAGAGAGAGTGTAGCCATAGAATCGGGTTAATATCCCACTTCCTTAATGGGGACCACACTATCTTCAGTTAGGAGTAGCCAATGCATCAATCACCTGACTTTCTTTTCTTTTCTTTTTTTTTTTATTAAAGAAGTTCCTCATTTCTTGAGCAGTAGTTTCTCTTGCAATTCCCCCCCGCCCCCCGATTATTTAAAACTGCCATTTCCCAAGGCTTTGAACGGCCCTGAAGCCAGACCACCATCAGTGAGGTGTGGGTTCTTGCTAGACATTTGACTTTCATCACTGTTGCACCAAAGCACCTCAAGAATTTACCTAACCATGGCTTTGGGGTAGGGAAGTGATATTATCTACACTTCAGACAGAAAATTTAAGTCACAGAAATAAAATAATTTGTCCACAGCCACGCAGATGTCTGACAGAGCAATGAATTGGATTTGTTTTTCCTGGTTCCCGGTGTTTTAATCCTTCCACACAATAGAGGCAATCCCCGCCACAACCTAACAGCAAGAGCGAGGCCTACACTGTATGTGCAGGGCTGAACAGGAAAGGATCTCACACCAGAAAAAAAAAAAAAAAAAAAAAAAAAAACAGAATAAAAGGTCTTTTTTAAAAAGAAATCTTACAATATTTAAGCCACTTTGATCTGTGGTCCAAGGATATGTCTACAATGCAACTAGACACCTGCAGCTGGCCTGTGCCAGCTGACTCAGGCTTGCGGGGCTATTTAATTGTGATGTAGATATTTGGGCATGGGGGCTGGAGCCTGGGTTCTACGATCCTGAGTGGTGGAAGGATCTCAGAGCTCCAGCGTCTCCCATGAAACAGACCTTCAGCCTGTGCCCTGAGAACCCTAGTCAGCTGGTATAGGCCAGCTGCGGGTGCCTAACTACAGCGCAGATGCATCTTGGGGCCTCCCTTCTCCTAGGGACGTCACCTCCAACAGCACAACAGCCTCTAGTGCTCTGCTTTAGCTTCCACTGATTTTCAGAATAGTAAGTGTGAAAAAAAATATAATATGCAATCTTTTTCAAAGCATGAGTATGGCATGCCAAGAAAAGTTCTGGCTACTAGAGACACAGCGAAAGATGGCAAAAATGTACATGACATTCAGACAGATGTGATCAGCAACAGCTTCTCTCTCTCAGTAATGAATACCAACAGTTCAGGTTTGTGAGCAGATTCTTCTCCTCCTTTCCTCTTCACCATAGAGCAAGTCATTTGGGAAAGTGAGATCTCAGAGCTACTGCAATTACTGTTGCGTACAATGTAACGACCCACCCTCCCAATTAATTGCATTTAGAGAAAATGTATTAAGTGTACCTGACTGGATCTTTCAAAAGGAATATGGTCCTCTAAATACCCTCCATCTTTTCTCTGCTTCTCTTCTAGGCATTTTGCCAGCTGCTGACACATTTCTGCTGTGGATGCCAATTTACGTTGAAGTTGGTGAGTTTCATCAGTGAGTGAACGGCACAACACTTCACTTGTGGCCTGGACTTTCTCTCTCTCTGCCAAGCTTCTCTGGAGCCGTAAAATTTCTCTCTCTTTCTCATGCTGTGGCTGGTTTATTAACTGTTGTATATTTCTGTCTTTTTCTTCTAATTGCTGATTCAACTTCTGAACTTCCTACATATTAGAGGTAAAATTGATGTAGTTAAAACACAAAATGAACCCCAAAGCAATTTTCTCATCCTTTTTCAAGTACAAAAAGTCCACTGTTCAGGAACATCATTAGTACCATATATTACCACCATTAAACATCTGTCATTTTTCATTGCTTCTTAAATGTGGAGTTAATCTACTATGTCCTTTCCAGTTTTCAATTTACGTTTGTATTTTCAGGAATATAAGCCTATGCATATATCCTAAGTCAGAAAATAGCTGAGATACAGTATATTGGTAAATCTTTCTATCAATTGCAGATTGTTTTGACTCTAACTTGATATTTCAGGACAATCACTATAGGCTGTGTTTTTTAAAGCAAGGTAAATATTTCGTCACAGCAATTATCCCATTTTCTCAAAACCATAGTACTGTACATTGCAGAGTCATAATATTTCTAGTTTTCTGACGAGATTACAGTTGTGATCATTTCCTAAATCATTTGGATTTCTGATGAAAAACAAGCATCAACATTAGCATTATTACTGTATGAGTGACAACCTGCACTGTTACGCTAAAATTATAACATTAACTCGAGTCACTTACACTGAAGATACTTGTATAAGGAGGAAATTTATACACAATAATTTAAACTCCTGCAGCAAGCAGCATATCCAGCTTGTAATGTGCTAACCACGTTTAGGGTGTAACACAAGACCTCTGTTTGGCTCTTCTACTCCAGGGTTCCAAATTACAAGGAAATTCCCCCCACGCCCCTCAACTACCTTAAGCCATTAGGAATCATAAGTCTCATTAAAAAAAAAGTGAGGAAATACTGTGCCTGATTTCTGAAAGACAGAAAAGAAACTCTTAGGGAGTGAAAGAGGGTGGAGGACAGTAGTTGTAAAGAGAGCCTGTGGAACACAGCTCACTCAATCTGCTAGTATGTCTACACAGCATTTTGAAGCAAGCAGGAGTGAGCCTCTCCCTGCAGCCTTGGCCTATGGCTGATGCTATCACTGCAAAAATAGATGTATAGATAGTGCTTTGAAGTTGCAACTTAGACTCCGAAGCATGAGAAGTGGGGTGGGCTTCAGAACCCCAACCGCAAGTTCAAAGTGCTTTCTCTGCGGCTATTTTTAGAGCATCACCACAAGGCTGAGTCTGTGGACCCTGACTGAGATGTTTACTCTCACTCACTGTGCAGACATACCCACAAGTTGCCATGGATCCCAGGGTAGACAGGGGGTTGTAGAAGTGACTCATGCAGTACATCTGGCAAAATCTGTCCATCTCCCCCCCCCTTTGGGAAGGAGCAGAGGTGATTGGGAGAGGTGGAAGGCTGTAATGCAATATTCCCCCTAGTTGCTCAGGAAAACAAATCTTGGAGAAGCTGAGCAAAAACTCAGTTTCCAAGCCTGCCAAGTAAGGGCCTGCCTAAGGATAGTGTCTTTCTTGGCCTTTAGCTTGGTAGGGCTCTGCAGAGCCTCCTAATAAATTATATCAGGTAACAGCCTGGGTTTCAAATGTTCCTTTCTAAAAAAAAAAAAAAAATCAAAGTTTATATTGGTTAACTGCAGTAATTAGAAAATGAAATGCTGCCATTCACATAGTGTGGATCGCTGCCTTTGAGTTCTTAAGGGAAAGAATATACTGTGTTTGGGAATCAGAAAAAATCCAAGCTCAACACAGATACTGAATTGTTTTAAAAAAAGGATTTGATAGGCTTAAAAATCCATTTGAATAAGTAAAGGTTTCTTCTAGCTATACTTTCTACTTCCTAGGTAGTTTGACAAGACTTTCATCACCATGCCTCACAAGGTACTTACACCAGGATGACGACAGAGGTGAAAATACCTTGACTCATCCCAAATTGCACACTGTATGGAACAGTGACATTACAAACCCTGAATGTGTCTAAAAATATTCTTGTGCAGACTTTACTAGTCACAAGACTACTTGCTTCAGTTTCCAATATTTTCTGGTTTGGAAATCCCTTCTCGCAGACCATATAGCTTCATACAGAGATTTTTTAAAAAGCAAAAAATCCACACTATTTTGAAATTGATCATTAACAGTAAAACCAGTTTTTCCAGAGGATTAGAAAGATATCATTTTTAACCAGAACAGAGGAAAACTGATCCCCCACAGGAATTGGCAATTAATTGTAATCATTATTGTTACAAGTGAAATGCAGGTCTGGTGTACAGTTATTACTAACAGTGTTCAGAGGCAGGCAGGCAAAGGAAAAAGAGAAGAACTTAAAAGGCTTTCAAATGGGGTTTGTTTTGGGGTTTTTTTTTTAAATTAAGAAATCTTGGCATGAGTGAAAGCCCAAGCTGCTTGCAATAAAATCATCTGATTTTTAGCTTGTCTTTACCAATGTGTCCCTCTCTACTAGTGCAAACTAGTGAGATTATATAAAGATGTACATTAACTAGTGTGATAAATGTCAATTTCATCTTTACAGTAGCATGAAAAATACCATTTAGATGATAGTCTGTGCAATTACTATATGGTACATATCTAGCACCTACTTTTTGCTGAACAGGATCTGTTCCCACACTCCAATGCCCTGAGAGGCATAGTGAGGGATTATGCCTCGCTTAGATTAAATGGCAACAGAGTCCTGTGGCACTAACAGATTTATTTATCGTCTTTAAAAGTGCCACAGGCCTCTGTTGTTTTTCTACAATAGACCAACACGGCTGCCCCTTCGGAGTTAGATTAAATGGGACTGTCTTGTACAGTAGTTGAAGGAGAAGGCTGGATTCTCTAGGGGGGCGGACAGACTTGACTTCCGCCCTCACGTCCAAGCCCTTTCATCAGCTTGCTGTGTGACTTCGGGCAAATCACCTAAACCAACATTGTCAAGCTCCAGTGCCTAAAAGGAGGATCCTAAATCAGTGACGTGAACTAAGCTGGTTTGGTGTTTGCACCATCGCATCCACGTCGCTTTCCAATAAAGTGCCACACTCCAGGGAGGGATTGATGCTGGGAAGCCTTCCTTCTCTGAAACCTGGGCCCAGAAATAAGAGCTTGGAGCCAAATCCGTCCCGGTGGGGAGTCAGAGCAGCGCGCGGCCCTGCCCCGGGCAGGCTCCCCTCTCTGCAAACACAAACCCGGCGCTGACACCGCGGTGCTTTTACCTGGCTCAGCGTTTCCACCTTCTGCGCCGAAATCCTCTCGCTCTCCTTCAGCCGCGTCTCCATCTGGCCCCGCTGCTCCAGCAAACTTTCCACCAGCGACGCCGACGCTCCCACAAACGTGGCGCCAGGGGGCGGCGGCTCCTCCTCCCCGCCCAGCCCCGGTGGGGCGGCCTGCAGCTGGGCCAGGCTCGCCCTCAGCTCGCGGATCAGCGCCTCCTTGGCCGAGAGCTGGCGCTGGAGGAGCCGCAGCTGCTGGCCGGCCTCGTGGTAGAGGGTGCAGAGCGCGCTGTAGCGCGGCGCTTTGCTCCGCAGGCTCTTGTTCTCCCGGTGCAGCCGCTCCACGCTCTCCTCCAGCTGCCGGCAGCGGGCCGCCAGCGCCTCCGCGGGGCTGCCCTCCCGGCTCGCGGGGGACGGGGCGCGCGGCCCCTCCTCCAGCAGGGGGAACAAGGCCCCCGCCAGCTGCATGGAAATCCAGGGGCGGGCGGAGGCTCCTGGCCGCCGAGACGGATCCTGAGCGGGCGCGGCCCGCAGCGCTTTATCAGCCGGGCAGCGGCGGGGCGGGGCGGCGGCGGAGGAGGAGGAGCCCGGCCGCGGAGCCGCGCGAGAAGAGGACGCGGGGAAGCCCCGGCGCGGCGGTGGGTCGGGCCAGCGCGCGGCGTCTGGTGGAGGGAGGGGGCAGCCCGGCCTTGCGAAAGCCCCGCGCGGTCGCTCGCTCCCAGGCGGAGCGGCCCCGGGAATTTCCTAGCGGGGCTTCCCCGCCCGGCCGGGCACCGGGCTGCTCCCGCCAGCGAGCCGGGGAGGGTCGCCTCGCCTGGTCTCCCGGAGCGGCCGCGGGAGAACGGCGCTGCTTCTCCGTAGGGCGGCCCGTGCCTGGCCGCTGCCTGCAATCCCTGGAGGCGCCGGGGCGGGCTTGGGGCTTGCCAGCTGCCTGGGAGGGGCGGGGCGTGCACGGCCTCGTGGGGGGCTGGGGGGTCGCCGGGAGGGCGCCCTTTGGCTGGACCCAACTACGGGTGCGGTCGGGCCGGTCTAGACGGGGCAACGCTTCCCAGCTCCGCTTCCTCGGCGTGAAACCCGTTTCTGTGGGCGCCGCTGGCAGGGGTGGTTTTGGGAAGTTGATTTCCCGCTCGGCTTAAGCAACACAAGTCCTGGGGCACCTTAAAGACTAACAGATTTCTTCGGGCATAAGCTTTCGTGGGCTGCAACCCACTTTGGCAGAGAAAGTGGGGTGCAGCCCACGGAAGCTTATGCCTGAAAGAAATTTGTTAATCTTTCAAGTGCCACAGGACTTCCGTTGTTTTTGCTATATACTGACTAACAGGGCTACCCCTCTGGGACAGATGGACTTAGCAGTCTTAACGGACCGCTAATTCAAGCTGGAAAGATTTGTTGCTGTCCTTGTAGATGGGGTCTTAGTAATCACCATGCTTAGGTGCCTTAGAAAACTGACAGTCTTTAGTGATCTTCTAATCTTGTAGAGCTGCTTGTGCCAATACAGTTAAACACTATTTCTGAATAAAGTTCAAGGTTCTTCCTGTCACTCTTTGAGGGAGTTGAATGAAATGCTTCCGTTTTCATGTCACCACTGCCTTAACTTTGTGAAAAGGGACTTACGGGATTCAAGTTAGTTGTGACGTGAAAGGGGAAGCTCATTCAATTGCCTCAAAGAACGGCAGGAAGGAGCGTGACATTCAATAGCAAAGTAGTATTTGAAAATACTGTATTGGCACAATGGTTATACATTTTACCAATGTGTAAGGTCATAGAAGATTTTCTGTAACTGGTAGATATGATGTATTTGCCCAATACACAGCTTTACAGTGTGTTTGAGGTTTAATCCTTTTTGTCCAAGGGAAACTAATATTTTTCCTACATCATAATCAGGGACAATGAAAAATTTATGGGAATGAAAAGTCCAGGTAATTGCAAATTTTTCTTCACCTACTGTCTCTATGGGTGCTCCATTCTAGGTGCACTTACACCCACACACCTTTGATTGGTAATTTGTAATAGCTGTGTCAGTTTGGCCCGTACATACATTAGTCAGTCTTGTGCTCTGTGCTGTTGTTACATGGTACGATGTAGGTGAACTACCTTCAGACTGAGACGGCCTTAGTGGTGGTCTTTTAGTAGTTAATTATAATTAGTACTTAGTATAAGATTTAGCTGTAGTAGTTTAAAAAAACAAATTTAAGTATGTAACTGGATAACTTCTCCTTCAGGAGTTTTATTTTACTGGGAGGGTGTTCCTGATTCTCCCAGTTTCAAACATTGTATGTTATGCTGAATTGCAACTTTGGTGAGTGAAGGACACTCTCAGTGCTTCTGTTGCCTTGGAGAACCTTATTTGCAAAGGTGCAACTTCTGTCTGGCATTAAAATCTAGAGTCAGAAAAAACAGGGAGATCAAACTTCAGCTCCTTAAGATGAAGAGCTTGCTGTGTCTGGCTCCTGATCCAGGCCAAGGGATCCCCCCCTTTCCATCTCGATATGCTGGTCTCCATCTCTGAGCCTCACTCCTTGAAGGTTTCTAGGAGGAAGATTCAAGATACCTCACATAAGACTTCTAAAGACCTTGGCCTGAGTTCTCCAGCTTGGTAGGGAATCTTCCTCAGAGAAGGGAAAATCACTGATGACTTCAGCGCCTGTTGGCTCTGACCTAGTATGCATAAGGCTGCTGTTTCTTCAGGTACGGAGGGCTCTGTTAAGCCTAGAGACGCCAAAATTTTAGGCTCTTATAAACTATCTGTACCAACAGGAGAGCAAGTGGCAAAAAGAGCTCTGTCTCTTCAGAATCAGTACCAGAGAAAGACCATTCAGTCTGCATCTGGACTCCCCTTGAAGCATTTGAGATTTATGGTACTGTCAGCTCCCTCAGCTGTCATTATTTTTGCTAAAGCTGTGGACATGGTACCAAGAATACTCTCAGTACTGCAGGAGTTTCATTTTCCCTGACACTTGGCTGTGTCCAAGACTCCCACCTCACCAATGCTTAGCTCCAATCTGTTTTCAGTACCGAGGACCTCCAAATCCTGAGACACCCTTCCGGTCCTGATGGTTGTAACTCAAGTTTCTTCTGCTGCTCCTCAACTTTAGAGTGACTTGGAAGAGGAGGATTGTGATGATCTTTCCTTAGTCTCCCAAATATCAGTCCAAGGCTCTCCACTCTATCCCTATAGAGGTTCTGTTCTAGAGGTCTCTGAACAAGTTGATTTCGTTCATGAGAGATGACCACAGAAACATCATTTTGCTGGTACGAACATCCATGAAAGCCACCGCCCATACCTTATATGCCATTCCCTTGGCCATACTGGGACCCCTATGCAGCCTATCATTAGCAATTCTCCAGGGCTTTGTGCACCACCTGTCACAGAGAGAAACAACCTTCCTCATCCTCCCTTTCCAGAAGACAGAACCTCAAGAAGAGACTTTTGAGGAACAGGAAGCTATGGTGTATGAAGAGATTTCTCCTTAGACACTATATCTTCATTATCCCTGGATTAAGTGGTCATGCAACCTCCACCATCCCTAGCTAATGACTTTAAACAGTTCCAGGGCCCTTATCAAGTGGGTCATGGATTCTTTGCAGATCTCCATTGAGGAGGTTAAAGAACCACATCATAAGCTAATTGACATCCTCCATACAACTTCATCTGTTCATATCACCCTGGCAACAATTCTGTTCACATATAAGAGAGCAGTCAACTAATATTATGTCCTCTCTAAGGACTGGGAATTCTTATTTTCATGTTCCTCTCCTAACTTGTTAGTGGTCGAGACAGTTAACAAATGTGGAAGGCAGCAGCACACTAATTTTACACCCTGTGATAAAGATCATAAGTGCCTCAACCTGTTTGATAGAAAATCATGTTCATTAGCTATTTTACAATTCAAAATCACCAGCTGTTAGACATTAATGGCAAAATACAGCACAAAAATTTATATGAAATTAAACTCCTTTATTGACCATCTACCAGGAGAACACAAAAAGGAATTCCAGGCAATTATTGCAGAAGGCTAGCTGCTCATCAGAAGAACTTCTCTGTAAGCTTCTCTCAGTGCTGTTGATCCTGTTGCTCATTTGATTTCTATAGCAGATGTTATGAGGAGGGCTTCCTGGCTTCACCCATCAGTATTTCCAAAGGAGGTCCGGAATATGGTTAAAGAGCTTCCTTTTGATGTCACTAAACTGGTAGATGACAGCACGGGTAAATCTCTGCACATATTCCATGGCTGCTTTATGTTCTCTGGGGATCTGTACCTCTACTCAAAAGAGAAAGTTGAGTAGGTCCAGACAGCGCAGGGATCCTGGCCTGCCAAATTCTTGAGTTTTTACAGGTCATATGAACCTCCACACAAGAGACAGAGGTTCCAGATGAGAAACAACCCAGTCCAAACTTTGACCTCACAATCTCCAGCTTGAAGCACCAATTTTGATGGGGTGGTTAAGGTCCTGAGCTGCCATCTCATTTCATACAAACTGCAACATTTCACCTTCTTTCTTTCCTTTGGCAACTACTTTTACAACTTCCAGCAGGTTTGGGAGTCCATCACTATCAAGATGTGCCTTGTGGAAATAATTTCCACAAGGTATTCCATCTATGTCTTTTCCCCTTCCCTGTCCTCCTTCAGGGATCCCTCCACAAGAATTTGCTATGACAGAAAGTAGACTCTGTTCTACTCTTGGGTGCTATAGAACCAGTGCTGTGCAGCACAGAACTGGAGGAGATTTATTCTACCTTCCTGGTACCAAAAAAAAGAGCAGCAGATGGAGACCCATCCTAGATTTAAGGCCATGAGACATCTTTGTTAAGGCACAAAAATTCAAAATGGTGGCACTTGCAACAATAATTCTGTTACTGAACCAAGGGATCAATTGATTCTCAGCCCTTGACTTTCAGGACATTTGTGGAATTGGTGGATTTCTCTATAGAAATAAAAGATTACTATGTTTTACTGTCAGTCAGGGCCATTTTCAGTACAGGGTGCCCCTTTTGTCTTATCATCTGCCCCAACAGTCTTTTTAAAGGTCCTGGTAGTAATAGTGGCACACCTCTGCATGAAAGTAATTCTGGTGTTCCCTTATCAAAATGATTGGCTACAGAAAGTCACTCCTGGGCCTAACTTCACAGGCAACTTGTGAACTTTCTCTTAAATTGATCCTGCAATTGAAAATTCAAAATCCATTTTGACCCCATGCAAAAATCAGAATTCACAGGAGCTCATCTTGATTCAGTAGCGGCAAAAGTCTGCTTCCCAATGCATAGATTTGTTGGCTTGTCCAACGTAGTCAACACAATCCAGATCAGCCCTCAAACCCCAGTCAAGAGTTGTCTTCAGCTGTTGGGGCATATGACAGCTGGTACTTTGATTATAGACAGTGCAAGACTGCAAATGTAACAATTTCAGGGATGGCTCAGGACTCTTTATTCACCAGAGACACAGTCTAACTACATTTCTTTTCATATCCACCTTTGTAAAGGGATCTCTCAACTAGAGGAAATACCCTCACAATGTTTGTGCCAGGAGTCCCTTTCACCCACCCTCCCCCAGCTGTTATAATGATGGATGCATCCCCGCTGGGAGAGGGAGAACATCTGGACACTCACATGGCCCAGGACAGTTGGATGCCTCACGAAACAACTCTGTACATCATCCTTCTGAAACTCAAGGAAGTCATATATGCCTGTCTCCAGTTTCTATCATTAATCAACAGCAAACACATAAAGGTCATGATGGACAACATGTTATGCATGTTCTATATCAACTGGCAGGGATGGGCAAGATTTCCCTTCCTTTGAGCTGAAGTCATCAAACTTTGGAACTGATGCATATGCAATCAGGTTGTCACTGCTGCTTATCTCAGAAGTTCAGAATGTGATGATGAGCACACTGGGCAGGCACGTCTCTCTCAAGACCATAAGTGGGAGATAGATCCCATCATATTTCATCACAAATTCTGGCAATGGGCACCCCTCAAATAAATCTGTTCTTGATGGTAGGAAACAAGAAATGCACCCAGTTCTGCTCCAGAGGTGAGCTGGGTCTTTCACTTTCAGTGATCAATGAGTCTATTACTTGCTCCCTCACTCCTCTAATATACAAAATCCTACTCAGAATTAAAGAGAACAAAACCAGAGTTAATTTACTAGTCCTGACTTGGCCTAGAGACAAACGATTTCCTTACCTGATACAATTGGCTGTTCACTCACCTAGCATTTCCCTGGTAGCCCCTCTTCTTCTCTCTGAGGAACATGGGAAGATCATTCACCCTATCTCAAGAGTTCTTCACCTCAAAGCATGGCTGGTTGATCATTTACTGGATTAGAAACAGTCTCTTCAGAAGAGGTAAAAAGAGTGTGATTACACAGCAGAAAAGCATCCATACTCTATATTTACTTACAAAAATGGGCAAGATTTGCTTGATGGTGTGACCTCAAACTCATTCTACTGACAGCGTCATTACTGTCAAAAATACAGGGCAACACCCTAGAACTAAAAAATTAGGGCCTGTCACTCAGTTCATTTAACATCTACCTGGCAGCCATCATGGCTTTCCATTCTCCAGTAGGTTATTCTATATTCAGACACCCAATGATGATGAAGTTCCTCAGGAGACTCAGAAATCTCTTTCCACCAGTCAGACATCCTACCGTTTGGGACTTCAATCTGGTTCTGAAACATTTTACTAGATCTCCGTTTGAACTTCTCACTCCTTCATTTATCAATGAAAAAAGCATTTCTGGTAGCCATCATGTCAGCTCAATGAGTTGGGAGAAATAAAGGCTTATATAGCATACCCCCCAATATTTTTCAAAGACAAGATTACAGTATGATCAGACCCCATTTTTTACTAAAAATAATTTGAGTCCCATATTAACTAATCCATTCACTTCCTGATCTTCCACTATAAACCTCCCCCAAAGCAAAAAAGGAGGTCTGCACTTGATAGATGGAGAGCTGTGGCCTTCTATCTTGACAGTACTAAACTCTACAAAAAGCTTCCCAATTTATTTGTCTTAATTGCAGAAAAATCAAAAGGGTCTGCAGTCTCTAAACAATGACTCTCCAAATGTTTATCTGACTGCATTAGCTGTTGCTACCAATTTTTAATCTCCAAGCATCCCTTGGCCATACAAACTCACTCTACAAGTTATTTCCACTTCCACAGCCTTTCTCAAAAACGTTTGTTATGACACCGGCATACCAGGTGCTAAATCTCTTGCCAAGGCTTTAGGCCTCAGCTGAGCACTGACAAATTCATTGCTGAAAACCAGTCTTTCATTTGTGTGTAAGTAGGATTAAGATAGGTATTGGATTTATAACAATATGCTTAGTGTTTAGATTTTATGAAATGCTTGTAAATTGCTGAATGCAGTAATCTAACTTGTACTTTCTTTATCATATGCGCTACACTTACAGTACAGTCGACACAAGTGCTCCTGGTGAAAATACGCACTGCTGACACAAAGATCCAGGCGTGCACAAACATGCAAGTGGTTTCATAACTGTGGTGGTTGTATGCCAATATCAGTTAGGTGAACATAATTTTGTAGTGTAGACATGGCCTCAGACTCAGCTTTTCCACTAGAAAGCAGTGGAGAACTGGAAATATTCAGTGTTGTAAGGTGAGTTGGGCAGTTTTCGTCTTTTTTAAAAGTTATACAGCTGCTAAACTGCGTGTTAAATTAATTACATTTTACAAGAAAATCTTGACCCATATTCTGGAGTTTTTACTCAATATGAGTTTCACCTGTGTAAAGACTGTGGGACTTGACCGCTAAAAACTACACTACAGCAACACGGAACCTTTGCAGCTCCTGGTACTTGATCAGGAGAGAGCTATTTTCAGTCCTAGAGCCTGATACTACAAAACCTAACATGTATGAATAGTCTCATCTTCCTATTTAATGTGATTCTGATGTAAGCGCCCCCTTTTAGAATATATTCAGTTTTCATGCAGTAAACCACATCATGTAAAAAGATGTATTATGTAAAATGTAAAAAAATGCCGAGATCCAGAAAGATCACTCCTCCTGTTTCAAAACGAGGCAATTTTGAAAAGCCCCTACTCAAACGGTAACATATGGTTCCTTACAGAGATCGAAGTTAGTGCCCTGACATTTACACAGCATTGCACAAGATTAGAGTTTACCGTGAGATGGACCTCAGAGTCTTTGCAATGGATTCCTTATTTAAACATTTCTGCAGAAGTTAATTTACAGTGTGATTGGGCCATCTTTAGTTTCTCATAAAAATATGCAACTTCATTTGCCAGGGAGAACAGAGTCTTGTGCTACATCAGAGGACATTTTCCCCAGTCTCTATTGCTATCCATTCCTTCCCTTATCAGGGAGATCCTGACTTCACCTGGTGATGCAGTTAATGGGAGGAGTCTGTCCCCCATTCCATCTACCAACCAAGGTATCCCTTGAGGGGAGTTGTTAGTACTGCTGATGACTAATTCTGAACCACCCAGAGAGCAGATATCTCCTCCTTCAAGGGATACCTACCTAGACAGACCTGGACATGTCTAGAATCAACCTCCTTCTCAGAACTTGTAACTAATGGCTTTATGTAGACCTCCACAATCACCTTTTGACACTTCTTACTGTCCCTACTGGAGACCATGAGACCCATACAGCCACCCTATAGGGTCAGTGCTATTCTCTAGGCATTAATTCCATTCCTCCCCCATGAGAGGACAACCAGAACTTCCTTCTGACCCCATGACAAGAGGAAGATTTTGAGCCAGATCCAGTGGTTCTGCTAGTACCAAAAAGATTGTCCGAAGATGATTAGGTCATTCTAATATACTTTCCCCCCAGATGACCATAATCAGTTCTAGAAACTCTTGTGCCGGCTTGCAGTGGAGCTCCACATCTCACTAGAGGGATCCACAACATACATTCTTGGACATCTACAATCTTACAGGACCAGCCAAAAAGCATTTCCTGTTAACTAAGCCATTCTGGAACCAGTTAGAGCAGTCTGGTGTAGTCCAACCACATGCTGCCCTCAAAGAGCAAAGAAATGCTATGTTGCCCCAGACAAAGGGGTGGAATTTCTTTTTTCTGTTATCCTGTACCAAATCCTTTAGTTATCCAGGCTGCCACAAAGAGGGTTAGACAGCAACAACTTAGATTTATTCTGGTTGCAAGGAAACTAAATACTTGGATTTGTTGGCGAAAGGAAGATCTTCACATCTGCTAGCTTTCTGTTCAGGATAGCCAATTACCAAGTGCTGTTGATTAAGTACAATGATCTTAACAATTTCAAGTTCACAGACTTCATCAACAAGCACCCGCAACAAGGTACGGCTCAGTTCCATGCTCTCATTAAAATAGACATATTGGTCACCAGAACTGCTCTTTACTCAGGGGAAGATGCAGCTGATATATCATCAAGGTCAACGGCAACAGCCATAGTGATGTGCTATGAATCATACCTTCAGGGTGTCCCAAGGTGCTTCAGTATACCATGAAGGACCCACCCTTCTATGAAGCCCATCTTTTCAACCAAAAGGCAGATGAATTGTTACATACTCTTAAGGATCGCAGTGTTACCATCCAGTCCCTGGGAATATATACATCTTCCCCAAAGAGATAATTCTACAGCTAGATTGACAAGCCCAGACAGATGGCTCAACAATTTTACCATCAGCAACCTTATGAGTCACCCCCTTAGGGTGCGTTTACACTGGCAACTTAAGTCGACTTAAGTCGACCTATCTAAAGCTGCATCCACACTGGGCTTTTATTAAGTCAACTTAAGCTCTTCGTTAAGTCGACTTAATAACAGCTTAAGTCAACTTAACACCACTTCTGAAGGTCAACTTCAGCCTTAAGTCGGCTTCTTAGATCGACTTAAAGCCAGTGTGGACGGGGAATAGTGCTAAATCGAACTTATTAAGTTGACTTAAAGCCAGTGTGGATGGCTATGTCTGCTGTTAAGTCGACTTAACAAGGTCAACTTTGTCGACTTAAAGTTGATCTTGTTAAGTCGATTTAACAGTGTCAACTTAACTTTACAAGTGTAGACATAGCCTAAGAGACAGAATTCTCAAGACCCATTTCCCTGCACCTTCTATAACAGCATCAGCATGTTAGTCCCAGCCACCAACAAAATGATATTTTTGATGGGCATTCAAGAGCTGCAAATCACCACTGATGTCATCACCATCTGATTCCCACATATCTTTTGGGTGTCATCTAGCACTCTTTTCCCACAACTGGAATACAATAACAACTGACAAATGGGTATTTGACAGCATCCATTCTGGCTATGTGATCAATTTCACTTCCCTGCCCCTTCCAAAACCCCCATCCCTGCCCGTTCTCAGAGGGCATTCTCATGAAGAGAGTCTCAATAACAGGAAGTAGAATCCCTCCTCCTGCAGGGAGCAATAGAGCAGGTACCTCTTCAACATCAGGAGAAGGGTTTTTATTCATCATACTTCCTAGTACCCAAAAAGAAAGGCAGGTGGAGACCCTCCTCGATCTTTGCCATCTTTACCACTTTTTTTTGCAAGATAAAATTTTGCAGAGACATACTGGCATCTATAATCCCATTCTTGGGAAAAGAAATTTGGTTTACAGGTCTTGATATGAAGAATGCATTCTTTCATGTGATCATTCACCCTGTTCATAATGGGTCTTTACCATTTTAAACCAGTTTGAACCACTAGTTACATGGTCCATGTCTCTCCTATTTATGAAAGTTTCATTCCTTGTGACCATCACCTCAGAAGGCAGAGTGGGCTCAGAACACTGATGGTGGATCTGACTTTTATCATGTTCCGTAAAGACAAACTCTCTTCACACTTATGTCCAACGTTCACCCTCAAAGTAGTTTTGAGTTTTACCTGAAGCAGTAATGCATTTATCTGTATTTTTAGACTGTCTATCACCGTTTCAGAATGAGTCCATGGCCAGGCTCCATAATCCTAGAGTATCTCTAAATAGGTCTCAAGCTGTATCCTACTTTACTATCAACCATCGTGGCTTTCTCTCCTCCTGGGTTGAAGGCACTTTCTACAAGAGCGCAAGTGACATCAGCAGCAGCACTTCAAGACATTTGCAAAGCAGCTACATAGAATTGTAGCCACACATTTGTGAGATGATACGCTGTAGAACTGGGTTTCTCCACTGATGCTTCCTTTGGGACAGCACTCCTTTGACCAGCTGAGCCACCTGCGTCCTTGCACCTTCCTCCTGCTTGAGGACTGCTTGTCAGTAACCAACAGTGGACTAGACATAGACACCAGCACTTGAAGAGGAAGATTGTTACTTATCTCATGGTAACTGAAAGTTCTTTGAGATGTCATCTCTATCTACCACCCTCCTTCTCCTCTGCTTCAGATCTCACCTGGATTTGCAATAGAAAAGAAATTGGAGAAGTGGTCTGTCTGCTCCCTCCTTTATGTCTTTGTTGGAAGTACGGGGACAGTGAGGCTGTATGGGTGAACCAACAGACACTGCTTTTGAGAATGCTCCAAGTCAGGGTGCGTGAAGTGCATGTGTATCCAGCTAGGGACCACTGAGTCATACCGGCTCACAGTCCTGTAGAAAGTGGGTTTAGGAATGGGATTTTATATTACTGACTTTATATAGTTATAGGAATAGTGGCTTGTTAGGGTAGGCCCAAGCCTGAACCAGTTTTCAAAGGCCTTAGCATACAACTCACATGAACCAATGCCAGAACTCAGACATCATATAGCTTGCCTCAGCAACCTTGGAAACTTACAATGTTACAAGGAATACCCTGCACATAGCGTGTGAGAACCGATGGCTATGTTGCAAAGCCTTGTGATGGCTATGTTGCAAAGATTTGTGACGGCTATGTTGCTTAGAGCGTATGGGAACTGATAGCTATGTTGCAGATGTGTAAAAGCGTATGGAAACCGAGGGGCAATGTTGCAAAGACGTGGGAACCTCTGGAAAAACAGGAGGGATATGGGGGGCAAAAATCTATAAATATCAGCCCCAGAGATAGTCATGGGAGACAGTAGGCTGGACATGACTCAAGATGCCCCGTGACTCCGGTCACAATAGCAAGTGGGGTCTGTCCATAGCCAAAAACAGAGAAAGGTCAGGTCCTGGTCTTGAAGCTGACTGGACTGGCACGTTGGCCCGAGCTCATCAAAGAGAGGTCAGCACCTGATCCCCGAGGGTGGCGAGACTGACACGTTGGTAAGGAGTTCAGTGAGTATGAAGTAATCACCAAGAGGCCTCGGTGAACACTGGTTTAAAAGTAGCTACAGGTATATAAGTAACAGGTATATGAGTAACTGAAACAGAGATTTAAGATTAGCACCCCGAGTCCTGGTGTAAGGACAGAAATAGTTTAGCACCCTGGTGCCCGAGGGTACGGGGGGATAGGTATAAGGTTAGGGAACAAGCAGTTTAGCACCCCAGCCTGGGAGTACAGGTAGATAGCCTGCCATCCCCTTTGAAGTTAGGGGCACCCCTTTGAAGCTAGGGGCAAGTGCAGAGTAATAAGAATAGTTCTAGCAATTAAATAGTTAATGCGCATTTACTTTGATCTGTAAGCCCTGCTGCAGCACAACAACATAATAGCATAACAGTAAAGTATTAAACCTTGCAAGTATATAGCAGTTAAAAAGAGTGCACTAATAAAAAGAAAAGAAGTAAATAAGTATTCTTGTACTCATAATGATTTGCAATAAACATCTTATGCTTATAACTTTCCTGATTCCATTGTTGTTTTCCCTGGTACTGATAACCCCTAGTTCCTCTCTACCCCCCTTGCTACTCCCTCTGTGGGAGCACTATTTAGTTCTCTTAGTGATCACCTGGGTTATCGGCTGGCTCGATTCAGTCCTTTATAATCTGGTTCCCTTAACTACTGAAGTACCTGTTAGTGCCTCCTTCCTTCCATCAGATCAAGGCCGGGCTATAATCCCGGTGGAAAAAGAACCCTCCGTCCAAGCGCACCCCTCGATGAATAACACCCCGAGGGTAGACGTTAAACAGTGTAGTAGTGCGTTACAAGTCCAAACTAATGAGTAGTAATGTGTCTCCTGCCCTGTAACCTGAAGTGCCATTTACAATGTCTTGCTACCGTAGCCTCCAACCTGGATTGCTCACAAACAGCCCTCAGCATGCAACTGTCTTCCATCTATGATTGTGTATGCATTTTGCAGCCAGCCCCACCTTGGCTCTCACCAGCATTGTTTATATTGCAGGGTGACCCCAACACATCCGCAGCCCCTAGATCTTCTCCCAGAAATATATGTCTTGTAAGGCCCAGTCCTCTTCTGGACAATGTAAATATATTACGTTTGTTGTTCCTTTAAGGGAATAATATGCCATGTTATTATTTTAGATACTCATCCAAACACTTCAGCTTAAATACACTGTATTAGATAAAACAGTAAAACTAATTTATTCATACAGAAAGAGAGATTTAGCATGAGTGCAAGTAATGAGGCATAAAAATCAGAAATGGTTACAAGAAAAAGGAAGATAAAATGCTTACTTGTGCCTAACATAACAAATTATATTAGATTCAGAGCAAAGTTTTTTCACCACATGCTTTCAGTAGATTACTGACAAAACTCTCAGGTCAGAACCCCGCACTGTGAGTCCAAGAGCTGTTTTCCTTTGTCTTAGGTGTGTTGCCACAGACAGATAAGGAGAGAGGGAGGAGGGGTTTCTTGGAGTGTGTACTCCTTTCTATAGTCTGCTTTGCAAAGTATTTCCAGTTGGGAGCAAAGCAACAGGTGGTCTGTGTGGAAGAAACATGATGCTGTTTCTTTGCTAAAATGTATATTTTTCTCTACCCCTTTCCCTGCCAAAATGGCTATTTAGCAGGTGATGGTTCAACAACATTGTTTACACATGGCTGAGGTGTCATCTTGCCTTTTGGCTCTGAAGAAGTGGCCTGGTCACTCCCCATACTTAGCCAGGAAACATAATTTTAGTCATGATCTCCACTTACATTTATAACTTCACATAGAACACTGCTATGTGCATTTTGCCATGATATTGTTGATCAGCAAATAACGCATTTGTAAATGATAGCTTATAAGGCAAAACTTCTACAAACATTATTACAATAGTACGTAGGGTGTGACTGCAGAAGTATATCCTGTCACAACTAAATGTCACAAAGAACCTCCAGTTATCATATGGTAAATAACTTTCTAATTTGGCCATGCATTTTTATCCTCAACTAAAAATCTGAACTGAAAATCACTGTAGCATCCTTAACAAACTAGACTAACATGGCTACCCCTTTGGAACTTGTCATGTAGCACCCTTGTGATGATTACTGAAGGCAGCAGGATGTCAAAGGGACACAGGTCAAATTTAGCCCAAGTATATGGTTGTAAAAAAAAAAAAAAACACGCAAAAAACCCACAAGTGTTGTCAAAATCTAAGACCAATAGAAATGTTACCATGAAATTAAAAGATCAAGTAAAAGCTACTTTTAAATAATAAACATTCCCTTGCAATGTTTGCCACCCAAATGGTGCAACAGTGTCATAAAATATGAGAAACAGAAAGTGATTGACTAGAATCTGACTAGAAACAGAAGTGATACTAGCTAATTTATTTTAACTGGGAAAAGGGGAAAGTAAATAATCATAGTGTGTAAAATAGTATGTTTAATTCTTTGAATAATCTATGGTATTATCTGTAGGTTAATCAAGGAATATTTTAGAAAGATATTGTGAACAGACTAATTTCACATCTATGTAAATCAGGAATAATTCCACTGAAGAAAATATTAACAGCTGTGTAACACCAGTTTATGTGATATTAGAATAAGGACCAAGATTTTTAAAGTGCATTTTTCTCTGAATTATTACTGTAGAAATAACAGCATGGAATTCCATGTGTGATCAGGATTTGATATCAAATATGCTCTATTTGCAAGTACAAAATATTTTCTAAGTGCAAGATCTACAAATTCAACCTGTTCCAAAGGAGTAGCTTTGTTAGTCTAGTTCAGCAAAACAAAAGAGGAGTCTTTTGGCACTTTAAGGACTAACTAATTTATTTTTCACATGAGCTTTCATGGGTAAAGTCCCACTTTGCCAGATGCCCGAGTGAAGAAAATTTACATTGAAAAAAAACTTACAGTATGAGAGTGAAAGATAAAACCTATGATTATATTTCACTGCCTCAGTTCACATTACTTCAGCAAATCAGACAAGTTGTATAGATTCAAACACAACATATCAGGACGTGGTGAGGATGAGAGAGGTGAGAATCACTGTTAGTAATGGAAAACAAAGGAGTCCTGTGATCCATTTAAAGTTTAATAAACAAGGAGTCCTGTGGCACTTTTAAAGATGAACAAATTTATTTATCGCATGAGCTTTCGTGGGAGAAAATCCCACTTCGTCAGATGCTTGTAATGTTTGTAATGAGGGAGCCAGGTTATACTTTCACTGAGACCCAGGTTGATGGTATCGAATTTGCATATGAATTTTAACTCTGAAGTCTCTCTTTGAAGCCTTGATCTAGAACAGTGCTTTTTTTGGTGGCAGTACGCAGGGTTACAGAGTACTGGCAACTTTTTTGTTGACCATGCTGCCCAGCTGGGGAGGTGGGTTCAGCAGAAAAAAGGAGCATGCCACTGGAAAAAGAGGGCTGGTGTAAGAAGAAGAGGGGTGTGAGAGGCATTTTTCAAATTTACTATCAAGATATGAGTACCGGCACATTTAAAAAAAAAAAAAAAAAAAAAAAAAAAAGCACTGATCTAGAGTAAATGTGCCTGAGAATACATTCAGATAAGTCCATTACTGAGTGGCCTGGGAGATTAAAGTGATTTCCTATTGGAACACTTAGGTTGACTTAATAAGAACCGCGGGGTATTCAAACTAACCCTCCTTAGGTCAACCTAAGCCCAGTGTGGATGTATGAGTCCACTTTCTTAGGTCAACCTAAGGGAAGTTAGGTCAAATTAATAAGTCCCAGTTAAGGGAAACCACTTTGTTAAGTCGGTTTAAGGTCGACTTTAAGTTGTTCTTATTAAGTCGACTTAACAAAGTCGACCTAACTTTTTCTAGTGTAGACATAGCCTTTCTGTCCTGCATATCATCACCAATAATATGTCCTCAATGATATTTGTACAACTTCATTACCTGTGCAAACCAATGCAAGGCACAACTGATTGAAATGTAGCAATGTTGATGACACTATGCCATAAAGAATCAACTCCAGCTCCCACTAGCTGTTGATGCTGCAGTGCAAACAGGAGTAAAAAGCAGTAAAATCTTACTTTTATCACTGAAGTCAGTACACATGAATCTGAATTTGCATAAGGATCAGATCTGTTGTGTTCAGAAAGTGCCACTTTTCAAAGCAGAGTTGCACATTTAATGTGACAGTGTGCTTTTAATGCTGAATTGTAAAAACTGTGCCAGTACCCACACATTAGTTATAAGTTCTGAGTAATGTTATGTTTGGAACCATTTTTATGACTGAAGAAGAGGATAGTCACCAAGTTTCCAATTATTTTATAAATGGCTACATCAGACATTCAAATAGTTTTCTTACAACCAAAATGTGGAACTTCTTCAGAGGTCAGTTTGTGGTGATACAAAGTTACTGGAACCTGATGAGCTCATCCTTCTTCTGTTCCAGAGGGATAGCCTTTTTGGTCTAGTTCAGCAAAACAAACAAGGAGTCCTGTGGCACTTTTAAAGGCTAATGAATTTTAAAGATTAAATACATTTGTTAGTCTTTAAAAGTGCCACAAGATTCCTTGTTTGTTTTCCTCCTTATGGCTATGTCTACACTTAGAAAAGCTAGTTCGAATTAGTTAATTCGAACTAAATAATTCGAACTAATTTTAATTTCCTTAATTCGAACAAACTTGCAAATGTAGACATAGCGTATGTGTTTCTACATTCCATCCCTTTTAGTATATGTTCTGCTTTTGACCTGAACATTCCTGCTTCAGCCTGGCATTAAATTTACACAATTGGTAATAAACTGGAATTAAAATTTGTGCCCCATGCAATCAAAACAAAAAAACAAGTCTAGTGAGGAAAAATAAATAAAGTGGACTTTTTATTCATCTCCTTGACTTGAAAGAAACCAATTTACAAATGATGAATTTGTGACTTTTACACATCAAATAGAGACCTGTAGAAGTACTGAGGAAAATGTGATTGACCCTGTGATTTAGGAGTTTGACTACAGAATGGATTTCCTGTGTATATCAGACATTTCAGGAGAAAAAATGTTTGGAATGGACTTTCTGCCTACAAGCTACACAAAAATTGGGGCATCCCTAGCAACTACCTGGTACTGGATGGTGAAATAGCTTTTGGAAATGTGACTCTTGCAAAAGTGTTGGGAGGAATTAAATAAATGGGCCCAAAACTGTAATCATTGGCAACATCCTTTACTCAACACCCACACCCTTCCACTGAATGAAAAGGAGCAAAAATCACATACAGCCTTGACTCAATGCAGGAAAGAAATCTGACACCTGTCCCACTTTGGAGATAAGGACTCTTTGAAGCAGAAAACCCACCTAAGAGTATTCTATAAGTAATACATTAGTACTAGCAAGTTCCAGAGGAGATTTTCAAGTTCAAGTCATTAATGTGTCAGACAAAAATGTCAGCCGATTTAGAATCTGAAGCTCGGGCATGTTGGAGCTATGTGTGAAATGTTGGGGACTGCATCTTTAAGGGCTGAGCTTCCTAGACATAGAGTCTAGGATGGGTGCTTTGAAACTCTTGTAGTTATGCACAGCCATTTAAAACTGGACACTGAATAAAGCAGATCTCTTGCAAGCCCTCTAAGTAGTGACTGAAAATTATATAGTACAGCAATAAAGAGAAACTAAGAAAAATACCATGAGTGGAATAATTGAGCTGTTAAAAGCCCTATCATGATTGAAACTCCCTGGAAATGTGGAAAACAAGTCATCATCATAGCAAATTCCAAAGGGGCATGGCTTCCATCCAAACAGAGCTCAAGCTGGACTGACCTCTGACAAGGTACATAAGATGGCCTGCTCATATATTCTGTTTGTTCCATCACTGGCAATCACATAGTGCCACTGAAGCTTTTGAGCCCCATGTGATTGCCAGATGTGTAGGAGGATTCCTAGCATTTGTTGGTCTTTCATTCTAATAATATGTCCATGCCAAGAAAATGAAACGATTGCTGATGAAAGCAGTTGCTGGGGTTGGCTCTGAATATCTGATCTTGTCTTGCTACCTGTGATGCCACAGACAAAGAAAAGAGTATTGAAAATATCAGTTCAGTAGTGTTCAGCTTTCCTCAGTGTCCACGTTGCACTCTATACCACTGAGATGGTATAACTGTTGTGCTATAGATCCACAACTTTGCAGCAAGCTTAATCCC
This sequence comes from Pelusios castaneus, assembly GCA_007922175.1. Classification (NCBI taxonomy): domain Eukaryota; kingdom Metazoa; phylum Chordata; order Testudines; family Pelomedusidae; genus Pelusios; species Pelusios castaneus. The sequence goes on from ML686047.1 coordinate 6,478,458, forward strand.
TGCAGGGACAGCCGAAGGGCCTGAAACATGGCAGCAATTATAGACATATGCATTTCCACATCTTTCAAGCATCCTCCAGCATTATCCGTGAATTTGCCCAAATATTTGACAGCTGTTGTCTACTTGATGTCCTGTCCAGAGAGGTTAGTACTGAGCTGGTTGTAAATTGGAGCAGGAGCCTGCTTGATGGTAATGGCCATGGATATAGTGTTATTGAAATTATTAACAAAACTAATGTGAGCTGCTTTTTGCCCAACCAGGTCAGCTGCAGTGAGTCAGCAAATTAAGCCAACAAGGCAATGTCACTGGCATATTTGAGACCTCAAAGCACTGGAGAATGGTGTTTGGCTCAATGCCACCAATATCTGCCTCCTCAAGCTTATCCATCAGTCAATCAGTGCTGATACTGAACAACAATGGTGACAGAACACAGCCTAATGGAGCTCCCATGGGATAAGAAATCACGCCATGTATCAGGGCTGCACCACCTTTTTTGGCCGAGGGCCAAACTGCATTTTCTAAGGCCACTTGAGGGCCACAAGTGCTATGTGCAGGGAGGGGAGGGTCACGTCACGTGATCCCCCCACTCGTTCCACTCCCAGAGGGCCGCACAGAACATGCTCGTGGGCCGCATGCAGCCCGGGGGCCGCAGGTTGTGCACCTCTGCTATATATCTACCACTGACTCAGCTTTCTGGTCCCCTATAGAGCTCTTTGCTCTTCTCAGGGACACCGAGTCACCTCATCAGTTCCCACAAACTTAACGCATTGTGTCAAAGGCCTGAGGAGTCTATAAAAAGGGTTGTTCAAGGCTTATTTAAATTAACGGATTTTTTCAAAAACTGTCTCAAGGTGACGATCTGGTCACGAGTGGAATGATCAGACCTAAAGCCACACTGAATCTCCCAGCCTTTGCCACAAAATGTATACTTGCTTCACGACGTTAACATGAGAACAAAGACTTTCCCTTGGGCCAACAACAATGTATTACCTCTTTGATTGTTACATTCAGCCTTTTCGCTCTTTCTGAAGAGAAGCAAAATAACTCCCATCTTCCAGTTAGTGGGGATATTAGATTCTATGGGAAGACCCAGAATTAATCTTTGACAAACCAATTAGAATTTGCCAAACAAAGGAAGCCACCCAGGCCAGAATGAAGTTTATTGGGGATTGTTGGGTGCTGTGACACTGTAGACATGAAAACAACAGAGTCCTGTGGCACTTCTAAAGACTAACAGATTTATTTATCGCATGAGCTTTCATAGGAGAAAATCCCACTTTGTCAGAAAGTGTCTGACGAAGTGGGATTTTTCTCCCACAAAAGCTCATACGATAAATAAATCTGTTAGTCTTTAAAAGTGCCACAGGACTCTCTTGATTTTCTGCAATAGACTAACACGGCTACCCCTTTGGAACTTGTAGACATAAAAAGAATCCAGAATACAAGAAAAGAAAGCTGAGGCAGAAAGGCTTGTAAAGCTCAAAGTCCAGCAAAAACAGCAAGCAAAGGAAGTCAAGACAATGACCAGCATGTGAGAAGACGTGAAAGAAATACAATGGATTATAATACTTTGAGAAAGTTTGCAAACAGAGTGTGCATAACATGGACAAAGAAGTTGCCCTGCAGTCATATGAGGTTGTTGAGGTCTGAAGAAGCAGCAAATGATATAATGGAAGAATATGAGGTTGCTGAGGTCTCAAAAGATATAATGGAGGAATATGGAATACATTTAAATCCACAAAAGGAGGGAGATCAGGGGTACTGAGTTTATCATTTTGCCTTCTGAGAGGTGGCGATAACCACAGCAGGTTGAGACAATGGAGCCCTAGGACACTGACAACCAGAACAACTGGATTGGCCACCTACCGACTGCAGTAGTGCAGCTGTTCCAGAGGCCACCATAGTTCCAAGTGATAGTGCAATTGAATGTTACTGATAGTAGCTGTGTGTGGTCAGTAAGTTTAATTGTTAGGATGGTTATAAATGTTTAGATTTGTGCGTTATAGCTGGGCACTGTGAAATGCTTATTGTTATGCACAGCCAGTTGGAACCAGACATGGAATAAAATCTACGGTATGTCTTGTAAGCACCTTAGGCACAAAGTGACCACTGAACACTAGAATGAATAAGGTATGTACATTCTTAAGCCTTATTCTTTGGCTAAGCAGCTGCAGATGAGAGACAGCAACCATGAGCCAAACTGCAGGTATTCTCATCCTCACCCCATCTAAATTTCATCAAGCAATGCAATATCAGGCTGTGAAGAAGGTGCTGCTGTGCTAATAGTACCTACCACCACCAGATGAAGAAATAAATCTTAAGATGTTTAGAGAAAACATTATTTAATAGCATTGGCTATGTCTACACTCACAAAGTTAGGTCGACTTTCTTAAGTTGACTTTCTAAAGTCGATTTTAAGTCGACTTAGAGAGTCTACACAAGACTCTCAAGTCGACTTAAAAGTGCTGCTATTAAGTCGTCTTAGAGAGTCTACACTAGACTCTCTAAGTCGACTGGATAGGTGGAGGGAGAGCCAGCCTTGCAGGTCTGGCTCTCCCCAGACCAGGAAGCCACCGGCGGCCTGTCCCGGCGAGAGCCAGCTGGTTCTCCCCAGGACAATCGTGGCTGGTCCCGGCAGAGCCAGCTGGCGCACAGCTGGCACTGCCAGGACTGAGAAGCTGTGGGTGGCTCTCCTGGCTCCCTTCTCCCCAGGACCACTCTGGTCCCGGGGAGAAAGGAGTGTGGGCTCTCTCCTGCCCGGGACAATGGGATTCCGGGGAGAAGGGAGCCCCGCTGACAGAGGAAACCCCAGGGTTTCCGGTCAGCTGGAGCACAGCGCCGGCAATTGCCAGCCCCGCACTCCAGCTGACAGAGGAAACCCCAGGATTTCCTCTGTCAGCTGGAGCATGCTGCCTTCTTGCCCGGACCCCACAGTCCCAGGGAGAAGGGAGCAGGGAGAGCCGCCCGTGGCTTCTCGGTCCTGGCAGAGCCAGCTGGCTCTCACCAGGACGAGCCACGAGCGGCTTCTCAGTCCCGGGTGAGCCAGCCTTGCAGGGCTGGCTCTGCCGGGACAAGCCACCCACTTCCCGGGCTCTCCAGCCAGGGTTCCAGTGGGGGATCCCCTCCTGCTGGAGCCCTGGCTATCCCCTCCTGCTGGAGCCCTGGCTAGGGTGCCCTTCTCCCCGGGACTGCGGCTTCTCTGGCAGGGAAGCCACGGGTCTGGGGAGAAGGGAGCAGGGGCTCCCCAGGGGACAAGGGAACCATGGTGGCTCCCTTCTGCCAGGGAGCCATGCGGGGCTTCCTTGTCCCCCATACCCTAAATCGACCAAGTTGACTTAGGGCATCTACGCTGGCTAAGTTGACTTAATAAAGTCGATTTCGACACTAGTTCGAATTATAATGAGGTGTTATTAATTCGAGCTAGTTTTTCCTTAAGTTGACTTAAGGATGGTGTAGACGGGGAGTAACTCTTAAGTCAATTTTATTTAGTCAACTTAAGGCCAGTTAAGTTGACTTAACAAAGTGGACTAAGTCGACTTAACTTTAAGTCGAGTTAGTCCACTTTGTTAAGTTGACTTAATAAGGTCAGCTTTAAGTCAACTTAAAGTCAATCTTATTAAGTCGACTTAAGAAAGCTGACTTAACTTTTTCTAGTGTAGACATAGCCATGGAGCCTAACTCCAAGATGCAGCCTAAAATCAGACCCGCCAGACCTCAGCACCACATTATACAGCTGGAATCCCTAGATGATCTAATCCTGACTAGCCAGGAGATGTTTGTCTGCTTTATTATGAGTGATAAGCATTATATGCTTAGTGTGTATATATTCTGTTTTTGGTAATTATTAATAAGTAGAGAATATGGATATACAGTGTAAGGCTCCTCCACTGATGAAAGGTCCTACAAGCCCACAAATGGTTGTGCCAGGAGCCATCTAAATTGTGAAAGGATGGGCGCCTAAATTAACTAGGCTATACCCGGGGCCCTATGGAGTGCAATGGGTGACTCTGAGCCATAGAGTTTGAATAGGATAAGAGTAGGTGCTTTTCCCTCTGGCACCCAATGGATTGGGAAAGGGTGGGGGTGCCTTAATTGGGTTTTGCCTTGAGCCCTACAGATTGGAGTAAAGGTAAGGGTGTAGATAACAGACAGTAAAGTTTTCTCAGAGAAGATGTAATTTCAGAACCACAGGCAGCAACTGCTGGAAACTTTTGCTAATACTTACAGATATTTTTGCTGTTAGTAACAGATATATTTGTAAATAATGCAGAGTTCAGCTTCCCAGTAACTTGAACCAAGAGGAACTCCCACTAGACACCTACCACTATCTCTGCAAGTACTGATAAAATAAAACTCAGTCAGGACTCAAATAAAAGATAGTCTCATATCAGAATCTACATATCATTGGGCTTCATCAAGTAAGGAAGCCAGAAGGGGGCATTCAGGTAGGTGTGGATTTCAGAGGGTTGAATAAAAAAACCATTAAAGATAGTAACACATTCCTTTAACATTACTGAAATGTTTGGAACATGGCTGAAACAGTGGTGTAAAATTTTTCATTAGATAATTTGATTTGCTGTCAGGATACCACCAAAATGAGGTTGCACAAGAAAGATCTTACAGGACCGTGAAAGTTATCATGCATCACCTATTTCAATATAAATGGCTTCTCTTTGGACTCAGTAATGTATCAAGCAGTGTATGCATTGTAAGCAGCAATGTATTAAGAAATGATGGCTATCTGAAATGAAGTGAGGTCTACATAACATTCATTCATTGGTTGCTGCTGTATTGTGAAATTCAGGACAAATAATTATGCCAGTAAAATGATGATATAATAATTCCATTCTGTCCTGTTATGGGAAGTATCTTAGGCTATGTCTACACTGGCAAGTTAGTTCGAATTAAGGAGGCTTAATTCAAACTAACTAAAGCCATGGCTACACTAGGCTTTAGTTAGTTCGAATTAAGGGCTTCCTTAATTCAAACTAATAAGTTCGAATAGGGCTTTAGAACTAACTAGTTTGAATTAGCCAATGTGGCCATGTTAATTTGAACTAATTTCTTAGTTCAAACTAACCGGCCATTGAAATGAATGGGGATCGCTAATTCGAACTAATTAAAATTAGTTCGAATTAGTTAGTTCGAACTAACTAATTCGAACTAATTTTAGCAAGTGTAGGCATAGCCTTAGGGAGTCCTAAAGATCCTGCCCTCAGAGAGATGATTTTCGTTCAGTGAATTTGACAAATGATGACCTCGGATCTCAGTTCAGGACAACCCCCAGAAACATTTCAGAATTATGTTTCCTGTAAAATCAAAGGACGTTCAATGTGGAAGTTCATTCTTGCTCTGGTATGAATACCCAAATGATTGATTAGGCTTTGAGAAAAAGATTCTTAGGTAATCCCACAAATACTGCCTCAAATGCATAGTTTTCATTCAAATTCTTATTGAGAATTAAGCTTGTTTGATTGAAAACAGTTTAAGGAAAGCAATGTTCTAAAGGAACAAGCATGAGAATAAGAACCAGGAACTACTGAGTTCTAATTTGTCTCTTCCCGTGATTTACTGCCTGGCCATGGGCAAGGCTCTCTCTCCTGAGAGAGTTAAACAGTAACACTGAAGGCTGATAAGAGTGAAGTTCTGGGAAAGGGTGTATTTAAGCTGTAGTGGAGTCTGAGGGGTCAGGACTAGGCCCACAGAAAAGGCAGTTAGACAGCAGGGTGAAGCTCTCAGGAAGAAGTGCCAGACAGAGGGACTGTGCCCTGAAAATGTGCTTAGGGACCACAACACTGGTGCAGTGGCTAAGCACTGTTCATGCCCCAGAGACTTAGAATATGAGGGACCCAGCAGGTGGGTTCCCTCACAGCAGTTTTGTGAGTAGTCAAGAGGAGGAATTCTGTGGGGACCTGTGACAATTACTCTTACCAGTTTCTGTGGCAATGGGTCTTGAGTGGGTCATACACTGTAATGGTATCTCAAGGGACTCCCGTTAAAGTCAATGAGGTGCACTGTCATCCTTACGTGTAGTTGGAGAATCACGTGTAATATGACTATTGCATTTTTTTGTAAGCAGTGTGCATGTGCTCAGGAGTTATGGTTTCTATGTATTCTACTTAGAGGAGAGGCTGGCTAAAATATTGAGACCTGCTTTTAGTTTATGTTGTTGAAACTCTGTGATTTAACAAGATTATACACACACTTACCGGGTGAAATACATGCTGCTGCAGGAAGATGTTTTATCTGATTTTTTAAACTGTGTGGATAGACATTGACCAGCCCAATATTTTTACAAAATAAAATAGAATCTTCCTGCCAGCTTTCAGTTCCTTTGAACTGTCCAGGAAGTGTCTCAGCATGAAAGAACAGCTGTGAATGCGATAAATAATGACCACAGGTCTCAGTTTATTGCTCACTTCTGTGGGCAACCCCCCAAAAGATTCAAAATTATGTGTTTCCTGTAAACCCAAAGGAAGTTCACTCTGAAAGTTCACTCTTGCTGTGGTGTGAGTACCCGAATGGTTGATTTGGCTTTGAAAAGAAAATTGCTTATTTAACATCATTGATTTTCAGAATTGCCTTGTCAAGGCATGGCAAAGAACATGATACAGAAGAGGGATGGGGAGGTGACAAGCCAATACACATGAATAATTTGTAGCAATTACATAGCACTTGTCAGTTGTAGAGCTCAAAACGCTTTACAAAAGTGGGTAAGCATTATTATTTTATTTTAAGATGAAAAACTGAGGCATAGCGAGATCAAATATAAGGAATATAATAAATATAATCAATATAAATATAATCAATATAATCAATATAAATATAATCAATATAATCAAAACAAATTTTGCTTATGTTCTGAGCCTGAACTTTTCAACTGAGAAGACATAATGCTTGGTCTGTAAAAAGCAAACAAAAAGTCTTTGGCAGGAAACTCAAATATTTGAAACAATTGTATATACATAATTCACATATATATGTATAAACATAAGATAACTTCACATAGTGCGGAAGTGCTTTATCAACTCTGAGAAGCAGAAAAATCAGGGTTTGCAAGAATCAGAACACAACCATCAGAGGTGAGAAGATGGAGTAAATAATAGCAAAATGCTTCATTGCCATATTCTAAGCTCTTGAGAGTTTACTTAATATCCGAAAAGGTGCTAGTCAAGACAACACTGGTCGTGCTTGAAAAGTTTTGTTAAGGCATATTGTCTCTGAAAACTTTGGTATTAACTCATCTATTCCTAGAGCCTGAATTTAGGTTAAGATATTATGGGATACACAATTGCAGTTATGTTCATGAATCAAATTGTATGAATCAAAAAACCACATGTAGTCTGTGAGATAACTCCAGCTCACAAATTAATACTATTTCTCCATTAATGCTTTGTGAAATATGGGAGACTGCTTCAATGTTCAGTAAATCGTATATGCAGCAAAGTATGAAACATTTGCTTCAAGTACCACAGCTTAAGAATCGTAACCATTTTAATAGGATTTACTCAGATCAACAGAGTGAGTATAGCTCTTAGTTTTATTTTAAAGAGAAATTAAAGGAAAAACTTCTGGGAATATTTATCAGGAATAAAGAGCCCTATTCCTTCACAATAAAGCCCATCTTATGTTTTTCCATATACATAGACAAGTCATAGTCTCTCGCCCTAGTTTTTACATAAATACTTAGGAACAGGCTAGATCCTTGCGAGGTGCAGTTGTCCATCATGAGCCTCTCCAAAAAAAGGGATCCGAGCCATCTTGACAGGCTTCTATTTACCCCTGCTAAGTCCTAAAAGTGAATCAGTGGTCTCTCAGGCCTGCCTGTGAAATTCAGCAAAAGCAAATGGATACTCGCCCTTTGTCCATACCAGAGAGGAAAGAAAGTGTTCATCATCATTATATTTGTCAGGGCCGTCCTTGGGGGGAAAGGAGGGGTGAAAGGTGCAATTGTCCCGAGCCCTGCCGTTACGTGGGACCCGCACTGTCCTGCTCCCAGCGGGGCAGTGCAGGGCCTGCACCATGGCTCCCCCCACGGCCATGCTTTGCCCTGCTCCCTTCGGCAAGCCGAAGGCAGCAGGGTGGGGCGGGAGCACTTTGCCCGGCCTCTGGGCTGGCCCTCCCCACCCCCAGGACGTAGCAGCCGGTCCAGAGGTGGGGCGAGTGCGCAGGGCCAGCGCCCAACCTCTCTAGGCTGGCCTGGGCCGCACATGATGGTCTGCGGCCACAGCCCCCCCTGGGAGCGCACCAGTGCGGCCATGGCTGGGGCTGGTCATGGTGGCTGCTTCAGGTCCCTGGCGGTGCCCAAGGGCGCTGGCGGCGGTGGTCTCAATGGGGCCTGGCTCCCATCAGCGGCGGAAGCCTGGGGTCCCGGACCTGGCCGCCATGGCCGGGCCGGCTCTCAGCCGCAGCCTCGGTTGGGGCAGGCTCCTACCAGCAGTGTCTTTGGGGCCGCAACCAGAGCGCTGGCGGCAGCGGCAGCAGCCACCGGGGCCGGCTTCCGCCAGCAGCTTCGGGGTCACGGCCAGGGCCAGCTCCTGCCGCCCCTGGCCTCAGATTGCCGGGGGCAGAGCGACCTGGCCTGGTCCACCTTTTCCCCCTCCAGCATGGTGTGGGGGCCCTCCCCAGGCCCATTGGCCTTGGGCTCTGCTCCCCCCTAGGGACAGCCTTGATCTTTGTGACACATTCCAGTCTAAAGCGTTCTTACCAAAGGTCAAATATCTTGGCAGAGGCCAGGTGTAGCTGTAGGTGGCACTTCACCAGCTTCTCAATTACTTTGCCCAAAACTGGGAGCTCAGACACAAGACAATAATTGTCAAGATCAGTTGGGTCAGCTGATGTTTGTTGATTTATTGCTGTATTGTTGAGTGTGTTAAGGGTGGTTATAGACTGTTCTTTTCAAGGAAGTGTAGCTAATCCCTTAGGGTATGTCTATACAGGCAAGTTAGGTTGACTTAAGGCTGCTTAAGTCGACCTAAACAAAGCCGTGTCCACACTGGGTTTTATTAAGTCAACTTAAGCCTTTCCTTAAGTCGACATAAGGTCAGTGTGGACGGAGATTAGCGCTAAATCGACTTTAATAAGTCGACTTAAATCCAGTACAACAGCTATCTCTGCTGTTAAGCCGACTTGACACGATCGAATTAAAGTGTAGGCAATTTGTTAAGTTGACTTAAGGTCTACTTTAAGTCGACTTAACAAAGTCAACTTAACTTTTCAAGTGTAGACATAGCCTAACAGAGGGAGTGCACTCTATTTACTGGGTTTTCCCAGTCAGGAACAAGCATGGTTCAGGATTGCAAATGGAGGCTTGACTAATGTTCAGTATTTGTAGGTCTTATCGTTGTGGGAACATGCCGAATTTTGAGAAAGGAATGTCATTTTATTAGTCATTTGCATCACCATCAATTCTTGGGAGCCAAATGGGTCATCCTACATACATTGGATCTTTTCTGAGCGGTAGGCTGGTCATTTTTTCCAATGAGAGATGCTGTGTCTGAAACTAAGTGGAAACTTTCTGGATTGACAGTGTTTTTCTGCCTGATTTCAGTGATTTTCAGTTCTGGATTTTATGGTCATTGCAGTGAAGGAGAAAAAGGAGTTCTTGGCTCTTTCATGATATCTAGGACTCCTGGAATTCCTTATGTACATTAAAGTTTGCAAAGCACTTTGAGATCAAGTGGAAGGCAAGATTCAAGTGCAAAGTGGTATTTTCATGGATCATTGTATTATTGCTATAAATCTTTGTTAGACACTGAGGACACAACATATAGGTTCAGGACTCAACCAACTATGGGAAAAAGTGGGACGGGTTGAACTGAGGGATGTGGGTGAGCAGATATTAAAGTTAGCAGTGCTTTTTTTTGTGATGGTACGCAAGAGTACGGAGTACCAGCACGTTTTTTGTTGCTCCTGCTGCCCAGCTGGGGGGTGGGGTCAGCAGGGGAAAGGAGCATGCCATGGGAAGAAGAGGGGTGGCACAGGAAGGAGAGGGGTGGGAGAGGCATTTCTCAAATTTATTATCAAGATATGAGCACTGGCACCTTTCTTTCTTTCTTTCTTTCTTTCTTTCTTTCTTTCTTTCTTTCTTTCTTTCTTT
>ML686047.1:6488566-6529045 GCA_007922175.1 Pelusios castaneus
TTTCTTTCTTTCTTTCTTTCTTTCTTTCTTTCTTTCTTTCTTTCTTTTACAAAAAAAGCACTGAAAGTTAATAACAGTAAGACAGTCTCTTAAGCAGCCAATGTGTTTTTGTGGTTACCTCTTAACCATAACATTTGTGTTTAACCTGGCTCTCTGAGTTCCAATATACCGTTCTCAGGTTCATCCCAAGGAAAAGCACCCTTGATAAATCTCAGGACCAAAATGTTAGATCTGTTTTCCTTTTGCCATATTAAATTAACATATCCATAACTACAAATTATTTTATTTCCTTCCTGACAAAGAATAGGGGTTGAGCACGTATATATGTCATTGTTTTTACTTTCAATAACTCATTTGCAGTCAGTAGAGAGAATAATTACTCATCGGGTGCACCATTAAAGGTATTCAACATTGTTGTAGCTCCCAGGCTATTAAAGGGACAAGGTAGGTGAGGTAATATCTTTTATTGGACCAACTCGAAAGCGTGTCTCTCTCACCAACAGAGGTTGGTCCAAAAAAAGATACTACCTCACCACTTTGTCTCTGCATCATTAAAGGAACATATAATAAATCTTGGACTATTTCATCCCATTTGAAAAACTGATGCTTTTCTATTTTGTATCTTGTTCATAGCACATTTTATTGAAGAATTCTAATGACTCTGATTCTGAATGTAGTGAAGAATAGGATGGCATTTTTTAAAACAGAGCTTTTTACTTTTAGGCCACAGTTCAAATCCAGTCAAAATCAGTAATATCCACTGTGCAAATAAATAAATAAATACATTTGGCATCTTCTTTAGGATTCTCAGCAGAGATCATCATCATGGCAAATCCCAAAGGGGTGTGGCCTTCTGGCAAGTCGAGTGCTACTAGATCAAGCTCTGGGCAGGGTGCTTAAGAAGGTTGTGACCCTGCTGTGTCTGGGGTAGCCACCTGAAAATGTCAAGATCAGGGCAGGCTGCAAAAAGGACAGCAGATTCTCCTAGTACTGGTGGGTGACCTGAGGTCAGACTTCCCCAACCAGCCACAAACAATGCTTCTGATTCCACCACACTGGTTACCAAGAAGCCACGACAAAATATAAACAGCTCCTTTTATTGCATTTCAGCCACTGGTTCCCAATCAGCCAACATGCTCTTTTCCAAAAGGGTTCTCCTGACTCCAAAGGATCAGCCACATTACCAGATCAATATAAGTTTGGATCCTACCCAAAATACCATGCTGCCAGCTAATCTTTAGTAACTAAAACAAAAAGTCTATTATACAAGGAAGAAAAAAACCTATAAGAAAATTGTTAAAGGAAACAATCAGATATAAACAATGATTTAAAAGTCCGTATACATCAAGTCCCTGATAGAATTTGGAGTTTTCAGGCTTGTATAGTCCCACTGGTGTATATTCAGTACCTGGATGGGTATCAATCCTTTGTTTCACAGCTTCAGTTGTAGATGAAAAGATACAGAGGTAGTTGTTGGCTGAAGGACAAAATGGAGGTGGTGCAGCTGCCTTTTATGTTCATTGGCCTTTTCCATGCTGCCCATAGAAATTTACAGGCATATGATAGAGACCAGAGTCACATGGGCAAGTCCTGGTGACTCATCAGGTCTCTCCAGGGGCCCATCGTACCTGAGAGTTTTCTTAATGGGCCATTAAGCTGCACTGGGATGTGGTAGCTATGTCTGCAAGAGGAGCTCTCCCACTAGTAGAGCGTTGTCTACATGGGAGGTTAGGTCAATGTAAGTATGTTGCTCCGGGGCATGGATTTTTCACAGCCCTGATACGCATCTGTCATGTGGACCATAGCCTGGTTGTACCAGGGTGGATTCAGACTAGAAACATAGCACCAATTTTTACAGTCAGGACAATTAACCACTGGAACAACATACTTAGGGATGTGGTGGAGTCTCTATCACTTGCAATCTTTAAGTCAAGACTGGCTCTCTTTCTAGTAGAAAAGTTCTGTAGTTCAAACAGAAGTTTGGCTTGAAATCATTGAAATCATTCTATGGCTTGTGCTGTGCTGGTCAGACTAGACGATGATAATGGACCCTTCCAACCTTAAAAATGGGCTATGTGTACACTTACCAAAGTTAGTTCGAATTAACTAATTCAAACTAACTAATTCGAACAAATTTTAGTTAGTTCGAATTAACTTAATTTGAACTAGCATGGCCCCACTAGAATGCTAGTTCGAACTAAGCAAGTGCCATTCATGGCACTTGCTTAGTTCGAATTAGTCAGTTGCATTAAGCTCAATGTGCCGGTTAGTTTGAACTAAGCAGTTAGTTCAAACTAACATGGCCACATTGACTTAATTCGAACTAACTATTCAAATTAAGGGTTGGTTCGAACTAAGCAATCGAATGTATTAGTTCGAATTAAGGAAGCCCTTAATTTGAACTAATGAAAGCCTAGTGTGACCAAGGCTTAAGTTAGTTCAAATTAAGCTTCCTTAATTTGAACTAACTTGCAAGTGTAGACATGGCCTATGAACGGCTGGCATTTATCCCTAGTTTTCTGTAACTGAGAATGACTCCCATCTAACAGACCACAAGCCACCAGTCATGCAAAAGAGACATCTCCAAGCTTTCTGAAGAGAGGGCTTGCTCCCCAGTGTCTGGGAGCACAGAAAGCTTTTTCCTATATATTTGTTACATATTAGGAGGAGTAGACATGATCCTAATACTTCATTCTCCTATAGCATTTGATGAACATTAAGAAATTCAATCCCACTGCCCCCTCAGCAAGGTAGGTACATAGGTAGGTGTTGTTATCACTACTTTATAGACAGGAAAACGGAAACATCAGAAGAGCAACTTGCATCAAAGTCGCACAAACATTGTATGGAAGAACCAGAATTAGAACCAAGGCCTACAGATGTGTTTATCTTTCCACCAACACTACTGGATCCTGTGTGAGACTTGAGTACCCACACCCTAGGTCTTCCCCCACCACTTTCAAACACTCACTAAATTGCTACACAGATTTATAGCTTAAGCCTGCAGCTCAGTTTAGGATTCAAAGGGATCTCTTTCCTTACACTGATTCATAGGACAGTGCTGATGCAACCACTATGCAAAGTAGGCCATTGCCTAGAGCGGCAATGTTGGGGGCAGGGGGCAGTGGAAAACTGAATGAACTATTCATGAAACTACAGAAGTAAACAAACAGGATTCAGCAATGGGAATGAAAGGTCAATGAGAACATACAATCAATATCATAATATTCTCCTTCCTGTAAAATAAAACTGTAATTATAAACGTACGATTTTATTCATACTAATGCACAATAGTCATTTTTGAAAGTTGATGGGGGGGGGGGGTGAGACTGAGGCTTCACCCTAGGGCACCTTATACTCTTCCACCGGCTCTGTCACAGGGGTGTCTATGTGCATAAATCCTCCTTAACACCTATCGGGAGTTAATCATGTACATTGTGACCTGCACATTAATCTGAATATAGAGGACAATATGTCTCTATATTGTGACATTTGAACTTATTTGTTCTGAACAACTATTGACCATGGTATTGTCTGCACTGAGGATTTTTGAAATGCTCTCACAGTTTCTAGCACTTTTAGGGTTATACCAGTGTTCGAGCAATCATGGTTTCAGAGAAACTTCAGTATGACCAAGGAATGTGAGTCTGAATCTGAAATTGATTCTTAGTCATAGACATTTGAAAATGAACAAGATGCTCAACCTTTCCCATTTGTATGTCACTGGAAACCAGAAATACTTTCCCCTCTGAGGCATGACTGCAATCATGTGATCACCATTCTGCACCAGGCTGCTGACTCAGATCTTTAGACCAGCTTCTGTTCACTCACATTCAGGTGACGATGGGAGAAAAATCCAGCTTTATAGTAAGGCTGAAATAATGTATGACTCTTTACAATGAAACAGAGCAAACAAGGGTCAAGGTAGCTGTAAAATAAAAAACTCAGAGATGCATTAAGTTAGATTTCAATGTTCTAGGTTTTCTCCAAGAAGAGTAACTTATAGTTGTAAGAGTTTGTTAAAATAGAGACATGAAGGCTACGTCTACACTTGTAAATCAAGTCGACTTAAGCTTGCTTAAGTTGACTTAATTTACCCTGCGTCTACACTACAGTTTTCTTAAGTCGACTTAAGCAGCTTGCATCAAAGTCGCACAAACACTGTATGGAAGAACCAGAATTAGAACCAAGGTCTACTGATGTGTTTATCTTTCCACCAACACTACTGGATCCTGTGTTCTAGGTTTAAGCAGCTTGCTTAAGTCGACTTAAGGAAAATAAAGTCAACTTAATGAAAATTAAGTCGACTTTATTAAACCTAGAATTACTTCGACTTAAGGCTTAATTTGACTTTTTAAAGTCGAATTAAGCCAGTGTAGACGTGGGGTAGCCCTAAGTCAACTTAGGGGTACCCCAGGACTACACCAATGCCCTCCCTGCCGGGGTGGTGGCACAGGGGGAGCCTGGCATGCCCCCCACAGGGCAGGGCAGAGCCCTGCCCACCCTGACCCTATTCCCTGCCAGGGTCCCTGTCCCCCTTTGCCCCATTGTACCTGTGTACAATGGGGCAAAGGCTGAGCCCCCTGGCACTGGGCAGGGGGTGCCTTCCCTGCCCCCGTGGACCTGCCCTAGGTCCCCCTAGCCCCTAGAAGTCAACCTAGATGTCCAGTGTGGACGCTCTAGGTCGACTTTGTAAGTTCCCCCAAAGTCGACTTAAAATTTAAGTGTGGACTCACTAAGTCGACTTAGTTAAAGTCTACTTAAATTTCCAAGTGTAGACATAGACTGAACAGACTAGAATCAAGTCTCTACTAGGGACTGGGAGACTGGAATCCCTACATTGGTGGTTTTTAATGAACAGATTAGATTAGAAAAGCAAAGCACCTGTCAGTAATAGTTTCTAGATATACTTAATCCTGCCAGACAGAGGGAAGGGATGGACTAGATGAAGTCTTAAGGGCCTTTGCAGCCCTTATTATATGATTCACTTTTAATTATGTTTACTTTTAATTACAAAACTTTTTGTGTTAATCTTGGGGATTGCTAACATTTAGCCACAGAATAGATATAGCAAAAACAAGAGTTCTGTGGCACCCTAAAAACTAACAAATTTTTTCAGGCATAAGCTTTCATGGGCTGCAACACACTTCATCAGATGCATTTGATGAACTGGGTTGCCGCCCACAAAAGCTTAGGCCCAAAGAAATTTGTTAGTCTTTAAGGTGCCATGGGACTCTCATTTTTGCTGTATAAAGATTAACACGGCTAACTCCTCTAGAATAGATACAGTGTCAGTTTAAGCTGCTCCATACAGGTCTGCAGAAAAATATCAAATCTGAACTGACAAAGCCTCCTCTAGGGGTGATAGGAAGTTCAGTCTAAATGATCAATTCATTTTTTCGTTCCTGTACGGAGAGTATTAATGAGAATTTTCTTGGGGAGGTAGTTTTCGTGTGATGGTGATGGCAGACCATCTCCCTAGACTATGTCTCTGTCTCTGTGTGGTCGAAGCACTGGTTAGCCATACCACCTAGTGGTCAAGCCTGTGGTTGGTGAGAGAGACTATTGGTCCAGGACCTAAGGCTGGTGGTACCAGAAATCAGGCCCTTCCACCCCTCCGGATTCCAAGCTAGGGCCCTGGGCAGGTAGTTCAGGTATGTAATCAGAACCAGGTATCACCCAGCCTACTCCCTGCATTACTGCCTACTGTGTTACCCTGCTTCTCCAGAGGCCCAGGGAAGGCCTGGCTAATGGCCCACAATGCACTCTTCCAGAAGGGGTCAGAAGGGTCCCTTCCCCATCCACAAGCAGATGTTCTTCTGTCTCTTCTGTGGTGCCTTGCAGGTCTGTGTTGATGTCTGCTTCAGGATGGTGTGGGGGCACCAGCTGGATTTCTGCAGGAGCTACCAGTGTGGGCCTGCTCCCTTTGACTGACCACCTTGATTGAACTGTACTGTGCCCTTTTAAGATTTACCTAGGGTGTATCTATTAATCATTACGAGGTGGATCCACCTAGTTCCCCATTACACTCACACACACTGGTAACTGAACTGAGACCACCAAACTCATTTCATATAAGCCACCAGCCAAAACATGTCCACCTGCTACCAATCTGGGCTGAATTTGAACTAAGATTTAGAGGTTAAAGCTTTTGGATTCATTACTAGGCCCCTGAATCAACCTGCCTTTAAAAGCCTCAGTGCGTCCAAGTATAGAAGGGAAATTGCAGCTGGAAGTTTCCTGTTATTATTAGAATTCCAGTAATGCCTAGGCACACTGATCAGTTTAATCAAGGATCTTAGCCTGCTTGCCCTGGGCATAGTATAAACACAATAAAAAGATGGTCCCTGCCCCAGAGAGCTAGGTACCCGGAGCAAACTTTGCTAAGTACAATTTTGGAAGAACATGGGGCAGTTTTAAGCCTATTCCTCCCGGTCCCAGAAGATACAAAAGGCAGGAAGGCCAAAGCAGGGATTATCAAAAGGGAAATAACCAGGTAGAGAGCATTCCAAATCAGCTAGTCAGAAACACAAAATCTGGCTTGGATCAGGAGGTTTGGGTTATTTACAAAAGCATTCAGTGTCGTTTTCCATTACGTGATTTTCAATGACAGAAATAACAAAATCCTGGAAATCTTTAGACTTTCATTGAACTGTCATTTGACGCAAAACAAACCAAAAAAAAAAAAAAATCAAACGAATTCTTAAATGAAGTAATGCAAGCGGGTCTGACTCTTACTTTATAGTAAGGTTTGTAAACATTTCCCCATTACTAATTGTTCCTTCTCTGTGTCTCACTTTTGTACTTTTGACTGATCTAATTAGGAGACGATGACAGCTACAGTTTTCAGTAAACTAAAAGGAAGTACACGCTACTAAGTCCAGTAGCATCACACAGCAAACTAAAAACTGCTAATAGAATTACTTGTCCAATGTTTCCAAAAGACAAACTCTCTGAAGATTATTCTAATGTAGTCTAAGAAAAAATAATTATGGTCTGTTGAACAAGTGTGTTTAGCGCTAGGCTCAGAAAAAATGCTGCTAAAAATAATGCAGATCTACATCACAGTAGGATCCCCAAAGCATCAAACTTAAGTTATATGTAAACTGTCTGCAGACCTCCTTTCAGACTCCTTGAACGCTGATATTTTTCTTGATCATTGATTGTAGATTGTAGTGATCATTTGATAGTGTTTACATCGCACCACTGCCATACGTACAATTTACAAACATGTTTATTGTTAATAATAGTAGTTCGTAGGACTTCTATTGCCATTTTTATTGCTAGATCTTAAAGTACTTTACAAAAGGCAAGTAAACATTCTAATCTTCGTTTTATGGGAAGCAGAGAGATTAAAGGAAAATTTAATGAGAGATCAGCACAAAAACAGAGAGGTTTTTAAACAGAGATGAGCACAAGCCGAAAGCTCAATCGAGGTTCAATTCAAAGTTTAGATGTTTGAATCTTAGCTGGTGGTTCAAAAAATCTCTAAAGAGAGATAATCCAGCTTTGTTGAGCAATAGCATATGGACAACAGCCAGTTCTGATGAGATCATTCATTTTTCCATACTATTTCATGTGTTTTTCTCTAGAAAGACGATTAAAGAAAGATAAAAAAAAAATTGCAGAACCGATAAAACAGAGAATGTGCCTTCATACTGGTTTCTTTTGTGTCATCAGTTTCCCATCACAAATGGTACATTTCTGTACACTGCCTCTTAGTTTCCTTCTTGATTACCAGTAAAATCTAATGCATTTTCAGTGTTGTTATTTACTGTAGCCTTTGCAGAAAAACCTCCAACCTCTAGCTGGAGAAAGAGGCAAACTGTGTGCCATTAGGTTCAGTTCTCTCTCTCATAAGTCTTTTCCCAGGTTATTTCAAACAAGCATAACCCCTACGTCAGAACCAGTTAACATAAGGTTATCATGGGAAAGCCATTGAAACTAAATATGTTGCTCAGCAGAGAACTTACCCGCACCCTGAATATGATGTCCTTTCCCACAATTGCTCAGCTTTCTGTTTCTATCCTTCTAACTCTTTCATTTTCAATCCCCTGCCATTTCCCTTCTACTACTGTTACTAACTTTAGTACCCAAGCTCCTGGCCGTTAAATTTTAATATTAATTTATTTTTAACACAGAAAAAGATCTGTCTCCTGAGAATTCGGAAGCTAAGCAAGATTATGCCACAGGTCAAGGGAGAATGTTTTTTAAGATGTTTTTTAAATAAATAAATAAGTGAATAATCTAAATGCCTCATCATGATAAACTCCAGTAAAAAAAGTAGATCAGAGGAATATAACACAACCAAGTGACAAATTAATGCTGAAAATCTGGACCATCTTTATTCATAAGTGGTATTTATCCATCAGGTCTATCTTAAGTGCCGTCCAGAACAGCACTGAAATGCTGACCAAATTAACTCAGCCCTCTCTCCATGAGCTCTCATTGCTCATTCCATGGTACAGTTTCCTTGTCTAGCCAATTCAGGGACTTGGACAAGACTCACTGTTGATAAAGTCCAAAGGGGTAGCCGTATTAGTCTATTGTAGAAAGACAACAGAGTCCTGTGGCACTTTTAAAGACTAACAGATTTATTTATCGCATGAGCTTTCGTGGGAGAAAATCCCACTTCGTCAGACGCTTTGAAGATAGGAAAGTTACAGAGTGGTAGGAAATTAAATGCAGGGGAGTGTATGACATAGCATCAGGTCAGGCTGTAACAGCAAATCAAAATAGGTGTTAGGATTCAAAACACTGGGGAACAGCACATAGAGGAGGGGGAGGTCAAATCACTTGTTGTAATGCGAGAAAAATCCATAGTCCCTGTTTAACTCCAAGACAACTGAGTCAAATTTGCATATAAGTTCGAGTTCTGCAGACTCTCTTTGAAGCTGTGATTTGTTATTCATCTGTTTCAACACAGCTATTAACAAGTCGTCAAGGGAGTGAGCAGGGAGATTGAAGTGTTCCCCTACAGGTTTTGCAGTATTGCAATTTCTGATGTCAGATTTGTGTCCATTGATTCTTTGGCGCAGAGACTGTCCTGTCTGTCCAATATATAAGGCAGAGGGGCATTTCCGGCACATGATGGCATAAATCACATTGGTGGATGAGCAGGTGAATGAACCCTTGATGGAGGAGGTGGCATGATTAGGCCCTGTGATGGTGTCATCAGTGTAGATATGAGGGCAAAGTTAGCAGCGTGGTCTGCTGCAGGGCTGTGTTCCTGCTTTAGTGTTTCTGTTCTGTGATCTGTAGTTGCTGGTAAGTATCCTTTTAAGATTAGGGGGCTGTCTGAAAGCAAGGAGAGGTCTGTCTCCTAAGGCTTGAGAGAGTGAGGGATCATTTTGTAAAATAGGCTGTAGTTTTTTGATGATGTGTTGAAGAGGTCTGGCTTGGGGGTTGTAGGTGGTGACCAGTGGCGTTCTGTTGTTGTTTTTCATGGGCTTCTCCTGCAGTAGTTGAATTCTGGGTACCTGTCTGGCTCTGTCAATTTGTTTCTTCACTTCTGCGGGTTTGTACTGTAGTTTTAAGAATGCCTGGTAGAGATCCTGAAGGTGTCTGTCTCTGTCTAAAGGGTCAGAGCAAATGCGGTTATATCTTAGGGCTTGACTGTACACAATGGATCGTGTGGTGTGTCGAGGATGGAAGCTCGAGGGATGTAGGTAACTATACCGATCAGTAGGTTTGCGGTATAGGGAGGTCTTTATGTGCCCATCGCTAATTTGCACTGTATGATTCCTGCTGTACTTGGAATCCCAGGCAGCTCACACTGTACCATACTTCTCTTTTCTTCCATGGTTAATAAAGATGATACAGCCTTTCCTTGCCCACAGAGATGTCACTAGAATCATGCTTCAGAATGGAATACAACAATGTGGGCTACATGAGGCTACCCTGGAAGAGCTCTCCAAAGCTTCAACCAATGCAGAATGCAACATTGCTCAGTGCAGTGGTTGCATCTGTGTTCCAAGAACTGCACTGTTTTCCTATCTGATTCTAGACAAAGTTTGACTTGGTTTTAAATCTGTACATTGTTTAGGATTCATCGCCTCGATCCTTCCGGTCAAGGGTACGGGCCTGAAGAGAGACAGATGCATCCTGGAGGTGAATGTCTGGCTGAGAAGACGATGTTACCAGGAGGGCTTTGGCTTCCTTGATCATGGGGTGCTGTTCCAGGAAATTTAAAGTAATGTCTTATGTACATTGAATGTTGACCAAATGCCCATAGGTCACAGTGAGGATCACATAAGTAATGTTTAATTTGGTTGTACTCATGCAAAATTGACTCTGACAGCCAGAGTGCACAATGTTATTGGATGGTTAACTGTACCTGACTGCAGTTCCCTGCATGCTGATTAGCTGTGGTGATTTGCATAATCACGCTGTGACAGATATGATGATCTCCTGTATGTCTTTCAGAGATATTACTGCATTAAGTTTATGAATTATTGTCAGACAGAGATTGTATGTAATTCTAGAGGGAGGGTGACCCACGGCTTCTCCAGGAATGAAAAACTTAATGAAGAACAATGGGGCTGATTAGGAAATTCACTCAGTTTATATTACCTCCAGAGAGACTCACATATACTAGTTCAAACTGTGTTCTCTAGAGACAACATATAAAGAAATGACTTTTGGATAAATACCCTGATCTTAGAATCATAGAATCATAGAACAATAGGGTTGGACATCTAGTCCAACCCCCTGCTAAAAAGCAGGACCATTCCCACTAAATCACCACAGCCAGGGTTTTGTCTAACCGAGCCTTAAAAATCTCCCAAAGATGGAGATTCTACCACCTCCCTAGATAGCCCATTCTAATGCTTCACCACCCTCCTAGTGAGAAAGTTTTTCCTAATATCCAACCTTGACCTCCCCAGCTGTAATTTGAAACCATTGCTCCCTGTTCTGTCCTCTGCTACCATCGAGAACAGCCTAGCTCCCTCCTCTTTGGAGCACCCCTTCAAGTAGTTGAAGGTTGCTATCAAATCTCCCCTCAGTCTTCTCTTCTGTAGACTAAATAAGCCTAGTTCCTTCAGTTTCTCCTCATAAGTCATGTTCCCCAGCCCCCTAATCATTTTTGTTGCCCTCTGCTGGACTCTTTCTAATTTGTCCACATCCTTTCTGTAGTGGGGAGCCCAAAACTGGACACAGTATTCCAGATGCGGCCTGACCAGTGTCGAATAGAGGGGAATTATCACATCCCTCGATCTGCTGGCAATACTCCTACTGATGCAGCCTAATATGCCATTGGCCTTTTTGGCAACAAGGGCACACTGTTGGCTCATATTCATCTTCCCTTCCACCATAACCCCTAGGCCCCTTTCTACAGCACTGCTACTTAGCCGATTGGTCCCCAGCCTGTAGCAGTGCATGGGATTTTTAGAACTGGCCCCAGGACCGAGAACTGGCCCTGACTGACTCAGGTCCCTCTTTGTTATCCAGTAAATGGACAAGACTTTTGTTTAAGGGAGGCCCCAGTTCTGCCTGAAAACGGTTGGAAGGACTTTGGCCTACTGAAGTCCCATAAGATTGATGGGTGATCTCTGGTGAGCATGTGCTTAGGAACTCTTAGCATGCCTATAGGAACTTTTATTGTTTTTTAATATGTTTTCTCTGCAATGCTTTCACCTGAAGAATAAATGTGCTTTCTTATAAAGGACTGTGTGGTAACTCATAACTGCCATTGTTCATAGCTTTTGAAGAGTAAGCAAAGTGCAGATGCTGGCCTATTTAGGCACTCTGGCTTTCTGGGAATATCATAGTGTAGGAAGAGAACTGTACAGCCTGGAAAAAAACTCCCATTCAGGAAAGACAGAAACATGGGTCTCTAGCCAAGGTGAGTGACAGCTAAGGAGCTGGGAGCAAGGGCGTAGGCACGGATGGGCCGGGGTCAAGGACTGCCCAGAAGATGGAGGCCATGAGCAGGGCAGAGGTCCCAGCACCAGCGCCTCTGCTCCACTCGCGGCTGTGGCCACCGGCTGCTGGGTGGGAAAGTTCACATCACATGACCAGAAGCTGCCCTTTGCTGGGCCTACCCTGCACTTGCAGGGGCCTGGCCAGAAAACAGGGGCTGGCTATGCCTCTGGCTGGGACCCTGGTGTTTGTATCCTCAAGGGACCATTGAGGGGAAATACAGGTGCGGTTCCTTTGAATTGTGACACTTTGTGTATTTATTTCTCAAAAACTATGCAGTATGCAAACCTCCGTCCTTTGATTTCACTGACATCAACTGTTAGTCAGAGTGCAGCAATTTGAATAAGTTTCAGTAACCGCACTGTGAGTTTGCAAATCTCTCTACTCAAACTATTAGAATCCCTCTATAGTGATTGCCTCAACTCCCATACTCTGAACTTTCAAGCTGTTTTTAAGCAATGAGGACACTGCCTTTAGGTTAGGCAGATGACAATCTGGGACGTGAGAACTACTGTAAAATGTGCCAATTTTATTTCCTTTCTCCTCCCACTCTTCCAGTCATCTCCCTGTCCGTTACATTCACCTGCTGAGCCTTGTCGTAATCCTAGATTGCAAGCTGTCCGGGGAAGGGACCGTCTTTGTTTTATTTGTTTGTACAAAGTGCCCAAAGAACAATGGAGCTGTAACCTGCGATTCAGCTTCTAGACCAAAAGGAATTTTTTTTTTTTTAAAACCATTACCATTTCAGTGCCTTACTAACCCCTTTAGGGTGTTTTGACGGTTTTATCTTCCCTTTCATTTAAAATGTCCATATAATAAAAGAATAGCCAGTAAGAGCTTTGTTTTAACTCAGCAATAACTAGTTTCTAGGTTAATAAAGTCCTTGTCCCTTAGCCTGGGTGTTTGTTATAAACACCTCAGTGGTTGTCCCGTAAGCTTAGTCAGCTAGGAGAGAGTTCTTTCCTGATTAATAGGAAGTAGCCTGATTTGGTGTGTGGGTGCGTGCGTGCGTGCATGCCTGTTGGAGAAACAATAAACAACAGATTTAGACAAATAAAAGCTTTTAAAAATCAAGATTGAAAAAATATTGGTAAGCTGAAAAGACATAGGTTATCATGCTGTATCTAATCTCCTGCCAAGAACCTGATTTAATAAATGAATGATCATCTTTTTTTTTTTTTTTCCTCATTACCAGATTCTGAGCCTCTCATGGTACATGAGTGGAGTATAAATACCACAAGACTCCTGTTTCCACATACTTGCTTTTCTTGGTAAGAATTCTGTTACCTTCTTTTTTACTTTGGGCTACCTCTAGAGCGCTAGTGAAGTTCTGCAATATTTTCTGCAAGCAAGATGATCCTTCTACACTTTGTTTATTAACCACTCTGATTCACACAGCTGGCCTCTAGCTCATGAGAAGCTTCCCATGGAAAGCCCTCCCAAACAAATAAAGAAATGTAAAGAAAATGTGAATCGTAAACTGGCCTCTCAATTTTGACATGAAATCATTTATTGAGCTTCTTTAACTTCCAAAAAGGTAGGAAAAAAGAAAAAGTGGTTTCAGATTGGGAGTGGGGTGATGGGCTTTTGGAGTTTTCTTTTTGTTTTGTGCAATGTCGAGGAGAAATTGATAAAAATGAAGGAAGAGAGAACTGAAAAAAATGTACATGTATGGTTATGATGGGGAAGGGAAGCCTTATTTCTACCCTTTGTCCAGATCCTGTAAATCCTGTCTGTGCCCTGTTTGTCACCCCTTAAATCAGCAGACCTACTCATAGCATTTTTGTTCAGGCCTATAGAATAATATTTTGCCATTTTCCTCCCAATAAAATATAAGCAGTGCCCACCCAGCATAGCCAGAGCACTCTGTACAAGTGTGGCCAGAGATCCTGGGAGGGTTAATCGGCTTCTTTTTTGTGATACACACCAAATGAAACTGACTCAATTGATGCAAAGTGCCTGCGTTAGAGAGGCAGGGGATCTCAAGGTTCCCATAGGCTCCTACTGCCAAAATGGGGGCCCAGCTGCTTGTTCCATTCAAGTCTTGTGATGAGTTCCTGCCCGTTCTTATGTTCAAGGCTCTTCACAAGACAAAGGGCTAGGTCAGTGTTAATTCTACCTTTCTAGCTGACCCATATTGGCTGTGGGAGGGGCTTCCCAATCACAGGGTCTAGAGGTCAGTTCTTTGGGAGACAACAGAGTCCTGTGGCACTTTTAAAGACTAACAGATTTATTTATCGCATGAACTTTCATGGGAGAAAATCCCACTTTCTCTGCGCCAAAGAATCAATGGACACAAATCTGACATCAGAAATTGCAACACTGCAAAACCTGTAGGGGAACACTTCAATCTCCCTGCTCACGCCCTTGACGACTTGTTAATAGCTGTGTTGAAACAGATGAATAACAAATCACAGCTTCAAAGAGAGACTGGAGAATTTATATGCAAATTTGACTCAGTTGTCTTGGGGTTAAACAGGGACTATGGATTTTTCTTGCATTACAACAAGTGATTTGACCTCCCCCTCCTCTATGTGCTGTTCCCCAGTGTTTTGAAACCTAACACCTATTTTGATTTGCTGTTACAGCCTGACCTGATGCTATGCCATACACTCCCCTGCATTTAATTTCCTCCCACTCTGTAACTTTCCTATCTTCAAAGCGTCTGACGAAGTGGGATTTTCTCCCACGAAAGCTCATGCGATAAATAAATCTGTTAGTCTTTAAAAGTGCCACAGGACTCTGTTGTCTTTCTACAATAGACTAACACGGCTACCCCTTTGGAATTTGACTTCTTTGGGAGAGTTTGATAAAGTGTAAAAGAGCATCCTCATTGTGGGCTGTATTTCAGGCATTCCCTTGCCCTCTAGCGGTAGGCCAGACTTAAAGCAAGCTACAGAAGCCACCTGGTTTCTCAGGTGGGAGCTGAATTGTCCATATCGCACTGTCCTTATCCACCATGGTAGTGAGCATGGTATATATGCCTAGAAAGATTCAGGAATAAGTAGGGGTTTGGGGGGGGGGGGGTTTGTTAAAATTGGCACTTTGAGTTCTAATGGTAAGAAATCATGCATGCACCCAGACACATTGTAACAAATATTTGTTGTACATTGAAAAGTAAACAGAACTGCTCTATTATCTTTTATTGTTATTATTTATTCTTTTTTTATTCCCAGTCACAGGGCAATGATAGCTTGTCCTGGTCTGGGATGGTTGACTTCTAGCCTCACATCAGGGGATTTCAGGTTCTACAGAGGAAGGGAGTGTAGGAAATGAATAGGGTGAAATTTCCAGGCTGAATGATCGAGAAAAACCCCAGTCTTTTCCAGCCTACATACAAGCCCTGCTTTGACTAAATAGAAAAGGCTGTACACTCCCATTCACACTGGAAAATATGCTCTGCTCAAAAACATTTTTAGAAATGGATCACAATGGCCAGCCATTTAATCATTATTGCTTTAACACCCTGCCCTCTTGCCTTTTTCCACTCTTCCTCTTATCTAATCTAAATCTACCAGTCCTTAATTTTAATATTTTTAGCATTGTCCATGAATTGTGTCAGAATAAATTTTAACAGAAATCAGTTGTTTTATTAGCAATTAAATAAACTCCAAAGTTTTTTAAAAAATCACAACGATCCTGATAGCTTTTAAAAGGGACTTGTTTATAATACAGGCCCTATGTTCCCACATTTTGTGTTATGCACAACCAAGAAATAAACCACAGATAATGTAATCAGGAACGGATAGGAGCTGACATTTACAGAAGGCATCATGAATAAGACACGAGTTCCACTGAAAATCTTTCTAAAAAAAGTTGCCATTCTCTCTCAGAGAGAACCTTTCTGCTTGTCACCTTTCATAGATTCCAGCGCTCTTGAAAAGATTTTTGCTTTTCTTTCTATATATTAATGTTTCCTTGGTTTAGCTATGGTATGAAGGCTTTGCGACATCCTTTAGAGATATTTAGGCTCTCTCTTAGGCCTTGTACACACGATCAGTTTATCGCGCATTAAAGCTCATTACCGCGCGATAGCAACAACGGCGTACACACGTGCAACAGGGCTCTTGCGCGTTAACTGCCTTGTTGTCGCGCAATCCAACAACCACTCCGACGAGAGTGGTAACAGCTGTTGCGGATCATATGTTGCCCGTTTGAGCTCGTGTGTACTCTTACCGCGCATTGACTGGCCTCTGGAAGTGTCCCAGCATTCCCAAGTCGTCCTCTCTGGTCTTCCCCCCACCCGCTCTGTGGCCGTGACGAAACTGTCCCCGCCCTGCCCCAAACTTATTCCCGGGATTTTCAAATTTCTAGTCTGTTTCACTTCCTGCTCTCTTCCTCGTGGAGTGTGTTTGGGCTCCGATCATCATTAGCAATGGCGGCCCGCCGTGGAAGACGCGCACCCCTTTGGAGCACAGCAGAGGTGCTGGACCTGATCAGCATCTGGGGAGATTCCGCTGTGCAGGCGCAGCTACGTGGCAGCAGGAGAAATTATGATACATTTGGCATAATTTCTCAGGCCATGTCAGAGAGAGGGCATGATAGAGACACAGTGCAGTGCAGATCAAAGGTGAAGGAGCTCAGAATAACCTATCACCGAGCGAAGGAGGGAAACCGCCGTTCCGGATCAGCGCCTGCTACATGCAGGTACTACAAGGAAATAGAAGCCATCCTCAGTGGGGACCCAACAACCACTGCCAAGAGTCCCGTGGACACTTCAGTCCCCCCTCATCCGGTGATTGCCAGAGCCGAGCAGGATGAGGACGTTGTTGAGGAGGAGGAGGAGGAGATGGAGGATGACACGGAGGAAAGCGCAACCGCGTGTAGCCAGGAGCTCTTCAGCAGCCCCGCTGAGACTTCCACCTAAGGCTTGAACTGCAGCATGTTCTCTGAGGCGGCAGAGGGGGGTTCAGGTAAGTTTCTCCTTCGTTCAGCTCTGCTCCTGCTAAAATATCATTGTCTGGGGTGGGGGTGCTTGCGGGTCCCCGCTGTGCATGCTATTTACTCTGCATTCATTAGAAGGGCATCAATACAAGCAGTGATTGTAAAATAATCATCTGCATTTAGGTCAGTAAAGGTTTCCTCGATGTACCTCCAGAGCCTAATACTCAGGTTAGATGGGAGAGTGTTTGTGTCTACGCTCCCAAAGACGGATACTCTGCCTCTCCAGCTGCAAAGCACAGCCCTGGGAACCATGGCAGCACACAGTGCAGCAGCATACGGTCCTGGCATGCAACCGGCGGCATGTAGGAGATGTATTCTAGATGGAAGGGGCTCTCTGAGGAGAAAGATATCTGGTTCCATCTGTGTGCCCTCTGCAGATTCTTAGCCCCCGGTAAGCCGACTATTAGAACGTACCTTGTCTGCTTCAGCGAAGCGTAGTGTGTTGACCGCCCTGTACCTTCCAGTGGAATGTGCTACTGGAAGGTTACATTGGTTATCTATGCTATGTGTTAACAATGTCTTTATTGTTATTTTTGTATTAGAATTGAACTTCACAAGGCCGGTGTCTACCCCAGCTGAACAAATGAGAAACATTCGGCGGCGTGCTTGTAGAAACAGGGAGGATATGTTTCACGAGCTGCTGAAAGCAACACAGGAATCCTCAAGGGAGAATAGAGCCTGGAGAGAGGAATCCCAGCAGAGGAGGCAGAAACACAGGGACGAACTGATAAGCGTCATGAAGGAGCAAACAGAACTGCTCAAGAGCATGATTGCTTTGCAATCCCAGGCGATAAATGTCCGGGCTCCACTCTAGACAGTTCAGCCGTGTCTGCCTCCCACTCTCCGCAGTCCCTCAAAGCATTTCTTTGAAGGCCACCCTTCCCCCCGGTACAGGACAACATCCAGTCCCCCCCGCCCCCCAGCTACTTTTATGAGACCCGGAGCTACACCAACCTGTAACCCCACCCCCACCTTTTAGGTTTTAATAAAAACAGTAAGAAATACTTTGAAGAATGCATTTATTTATACACATTATTGAAATGATCCTAAGGTGCACCTGATGTGTCATGGAACTTAACTAGGGGAGGGCATAATTAAAATGCTCCCTGAGTGCCTCCCTTATGCGGGCAGCCTCTCCTTGTGCCACCCTAATACTCCTAGTGGCTGGCTGCTCGTATGCTTCCTCGAGGCACTGTGCCTCCGTAGCCCATGTAGGGGAAACCTTTTTTCCCCTACTTTCACAAATGTTATGGAGGACACAACACGACGCAATCACGGCAGGGATCTGGTCCTCCGCCAAGTCCAGCCTCCCATACAAACAGCGCCAGCGCCCTTTTAAACAGCCGAAGGCACACTCCACAGTCATTCTGCAGCGGCTCAATCGGTAATTGAACTGCTCCTTGCTGCGATCGAGGTTCCCGGTGTAGGGTTTCATGAGCCATGGCATCAGTGGGTATGCTGGGTCTCCAAGGATGACTATGGGCATCTCCACTTCCCCCACTATTATTTTTTGATCAGGGAAAAAGGTGCCCCCTTGCAGCTTCTGGTACAGACCAGTGTTCCTGAAAATGCAGGCATCATGCACCTTTCCCGACCACCCAGCATTGCTGTCCGTGAAACAACCCTTGTGATCCACGAGTGCTTGCAGCACCATGGAGAAGTAGCCCTTCCTGTTTATGTACTCCGTCGCGAGATGGTCTGGAGCCAAAATAGGGATGTGTGTGCCATCTATTGCTCCCCCGCAGTTAGGGAATCCCATGGCAGCAAAGCCGTCCACAATCTCTCGAACATTGCCCAATGTCACTGTCCTCCGTAGCAGAACGCGATTGATGGCTCGGCAGACTTGTGAGAGGGCTAATCCGACGGTGGTCCTCCCGACTCCAAACTGGTTTGCAATGGACCGATAGCAGTCGGGAGTCGCCATCTTCCATACAGCAATCGCAACACGCTTCTCCACGGTTAGGGCTGACCTCATGTTGGTGTCTTTACGTCGCAGGGCAGGGGCCAACTCTGAGCACAGTTCCAAAAAGGTTGATTTCCGCATTCGAAAGTTCTGTACCCACTGCTCGTCATCCCACAGCTGCATAACAATGCGATCCCACCACTCGGTGCTCGTGTCTTGCGACCAGAAACAGCGTTGCACCGTGTGCAGGTGATCGGTGAAGGAACTGAGCAACGTGGTGCTGTTGCTCTGCATGGCATCGATCAGCCCCTGCTCCTCGGTGTCCTCGTCTGACTCGGAGCTCATTGCGTACTGAGCAACAAGCCGAGATGTATTCAGAATGCTGAAGGCGACAGTGGAGATCAGAGCAGGATCCATGCTGTCGCTGTTGTGATTGATTGCAAGTGGTGCGTTGCGTCACTGCAATGTTGAAAATAGGCGCGAGTTGCTATTGGAAATGACAGAGACGCTAGGGGAACACAAAGCACCATGGGAAACTGACACTTTACCCATGGTGCTTTGCGTTCCTTTCCTTCATCCCATGATTCATAGCGCCGACTTAGGGGAAAATGGAACGATGGGATAGGTGCCCAGAAGTCATTGCGCTCAACCGCGATAATGCATGTAATTTTGTTGCGTTGCAGGGAGCAACGTGTGTACGCGTTGTCCCGCAATAAAGGTCAGGTGAGTTTTATAGCGCGATTGCCTTGTTGCGCTTTAATCTGATCGTGTGTACATAGCCTTAGTTGTATCTCCTCCAGTAGTTGCAAAGCTGAGCACCCTTAAGCTAACTTAATCATTAGCATTCAAGAGCTTCAGCCTCAAGCCTGTTAGTTGCATTGTTCCTGTGGATCAAGAATGGAGAAGTGGTTTCTGAGCCAGCCGTGCCCTTACCTGTTGATGGCCTTGTAGATTAAGACCAAGGCCTGACCCCGCCTGCTATGCTTCCGCTCTATCTTTCAAGTCCCTCCTTAAAGTGTAGTTTTCCCAAAAGGTCTTCAAATTCCTCTTTTAACAGAAGTGTTAAGAAAAAGGTCGAATATGATTCTCTTTTGGATAAAAAACTGACAAGACATGCTTGCACCCCTCAGTCACTCCGTTTCTTTTATAGGCCGCCAACCACTCTCATTTCTAGTCAGATAGTAATAGGTTCTGTGGGCAGAGACCTTCTCTTTTAGCCATCTGAAAAGTGCATCTACCTTTCATCTATATGTCTAGGTTCTATTATGGCAACCATCTCTGGAGTACCTGAGCCCGTAGCCTACTTTTATTGAACCAATAAGTCAAACAGCCATCAGCTTAGTCTCAAAAATGAATTCCAACAGCCATTTAAAAAAGTGATTTTCTGTTGCTGCTGGCTGGCAAGCTGTTACTTGAAATCCTTATTCAGGTCTTGTCTACACTAGCAGGTTATACTGTTTTAACTATACTTGTACAGTTAATGCGGTAAAACCTCATCTAGTATTAATGCATTTATATTAGTATAGCTTTGTCCCCTCCAAGAACATAAAAGTCACCTTTATACCCGCATACCAGCATCTACACAAGTGTTTTTACTGGTATAACTATCCTGCTAAACCCCCCTAACTACAATAATTTTAAGAGTATAACTTTTCTAGTATAGGTCAAGCCTAAAATCACGAATGGTTTCAGATAACAGCATTTTCTCCAGTGTAGACAGAGTGTTAGGCCCTGCCCACTAAATAGATTTTATCAGGGTCGAGAGCGTTGTGTTGCCAGACAGTTGGGAAACTATTGTGTTAAAAACAAACAAGAAGTCCTGTGGCACGTTTCAAGACTAACAAATTTATTTAGCTCATGAGCTTTCGTGGGCGAAAATCCCACTTCGTCAGATGCTTTGAGGACTGACACCTGGGGCACTCCACTCATTACTGGTTGCCAACTAGACATTGAACCATTGATTCCTACCCGCTGAGCCCAATGATCTAGCCAGTTTTCTATCGACGTTATGGTCCATTCATCCAACCCATACTTCCTTAACTTGCCGACAAGAATGCTATGGGAAACCGTATCAAAAGCTTTGCTAAAGTTGAGGTATATCATGTCGACGGCTATTCCCGCATCCACGAATCCAGTCATCTCATCATAGAAGGCAATCAGGTTGGTCAGGCACGATTTGCCCTTGAAGAATCCATGCTGACTGTTCCTGATCAGTCTATTTTCTTTCAAGTGTTTCAGAATGGATTCTTTAAGGACCTGCTCCATGATTTTTCCAGAGATTGAGGTGAGGCTGATTGGTTTGTAGTTCCCCGGAGCTTCCTTTTTCCCTTTCTTGAAGATAGGTACTATATTTGCCTTTTTCCAATCATCCGGGCCTTCCCCTGTTCGCCACGAGTTTTCAAAGATAATGGCCAGCAGCTCTGATATCACATCAGCCAACTCCCTTAGCACCCTCGGATGCAGTTCATTCGGCCTCATAGACTTGTGCACATCCAACTTCTCTAAGTAGTCCCTAACTTGACCTTCCGCCACTGAGGGCCACTCTCCTCCTCTCCATTCTGTGTTACCCACTGTAGTAGCCTGGGAGCTGACCCCGCCTGTGAAGACTGAGGTAAAAAAAGCATTGAGGACTTCAGCCTTTTCCGCATCATCCACCACCAGGATACCTGCCTCATTCAGTAAGGGTGCATCTACACTTGTAAATTAAGTCGACTTAAGCTTGCTTAAGTCGACTTAATTTACCCTGCATCTACACTACACTTTCCTTAAGTCGACTTAAGCAAGCTGCTTAAGTTGACTTAAGGAAAATAAAGTCGACTTAATGAAAATTAAGTCGACTTTATTAAACCTACTTTTAATTCGACTTTAGGCTTAAATCGACTTCCTAAAGTCAACTTAAGCCAGTGTAGACCTGGAGTAGTCCTAAGTCGACTTAAAGTCGACTTAGGGCTCTCCAGGACTCCCCCACTGCCCTCCCTGCTGGGGGGGGGCACAGGGAGAGCCTGGCATGCCCCCCCAAAGGGCAGGGCATTGTACCCAGGTACAATGGGGCAAAGGCTGAGCCCCCTGGCACTGGGCAAGGGGTGCCCCCCCTGCCACCGTGGGCCTGCCCAAGGTCCCCCTAACCCCTAGAAGTCGACCTAGGCATCCAGTGTGGATGCTCTAGGTCGACTTTGTAAGTTCCCCCCTAAGTCGACTTTAAATTTAAGTGTGGACATGCTAAGTCGACTTAAATTAACAAGTGTAGACATAGCCTAAGGGACGTACACCATTCCTGATCCTCTTCTTGTTACTGACATACTTGTAGAACCCCTTCCTGTTATCCTTCATATCCCTTGCTAACTTCAGCTCTAATTGTCCTTTGGCCTTTCCGATTTTACCCCTGCAGTCCCAAGCAATATCCTTATGTGCCTCCCTAGTCATCTGTCCAAGCTTCCACTTCTTGTAAGCTTCCCTTTTATGTTTCAGCTCCCCGCAGAGTTCTCTGCTAAGCCACACTGGGTGCCTTCCATATTTGCTGTTCTTTCTGCACATTGGAATGGTATCTTCCTTTGCCCTTAGCAGGGTTTCTTTAAAATACAACCATCTCTCTTGGATGCCTTTCCCCTTCAGATTAGCTTCCCAAGGGATCCTGCCAATCAGTTCCCTGAGGGAGCCAAAATCTGCATTATGGTGCTTGATACAAGAGATTCTTAAGTTGCTGTAATACAAATAAGATTCTCAGCACCAGAAACAGCATTAAACAGCCATGCAGATGGAAAATGCAGGTGGAGAGGGAACAGAATTGGCAATGATTTTATGTGGTTTAATCAGGGAAATAAAAATAATAATGACAGTATAATAGTTAGCTATAAATAGTTATATAGGTAATTTTAAGATTAAAGCTTCTAATAAATAGTAGTTAGTGAGAGTTTAGAGTAGGTTTTAATTAGAAATCAAATGGTAGCTGATGATATCATCAGGAAGCAAGGGAGTAGAAAGCACAGTGGAGGTACTGAGAAAGCTGACCAACGGCAGAGAAGCAGGATGGAGTGAGATAAAGTTTACTTCTGATACCGGGGTGGAGCTATGGATGGGCCTAGGCCCACTCACTCGGCCAACAGGCCTGCCCACCCAAGCACCCACCCGTGGCGTCAGCTTCTCTTCTGCAGCAGTGGGCAGATGCGGCTGCGAGCAGTCGCACTGTGGACAGATGGGCAGGGGTGGGCTGCTCTCCCGCCGCACTGCCTTGCAACAGCTCTGGCCCAGGGCAGCGCTCGCTGCCTCTCCTTTTCCCACTTCCTCCTCCTCATGATGCTCCAGTTGCTTAGCAACTAGGAAGCTTAAAGTCACGTGACTAGAAGCAGGCCTGGGTGGGCCCACCCTGGAAATGAGGGCTGACTATACCCCTGCTTGATACTAGAAGGGAGGGATCAGCAAGTGAGAAGGGTGATTGGTTAGAAATGATATCAGGAGGCAGGAGCGGTAAAGGACCGACCCCTGAATTAGCATGAGAGGCAAGGCTAATTAGTATAGAAGGTGAGGTTAATTACCATAGAAGGCAAGGCTCATTAACATATCAGGTAGCTGATTGGCTTAAAGTAATCTTACCTCAGAACCTAATTAGCATGGCAGGCATAGCTAATTAGCATATGGGGAGGGGCATCTGATGGTGGAAGGACAACCAATCACAAAGGATCTTTAAAGGTCAGCAGAGCTATATAAAAGACAGAAGACTGACAGGATTCAATAGCTGGGTGGTCGCAAGAGGACCAGGGTCTCAGAAACTTCAGTAGCAGCAGAAGCCGCTCCAGTGGCAGTGCCAGCCGCATTTGCCAGAGCAGAAGGAGGCCAGATGTGTGTCAGAAGGAAAGATTTTAGAAAGCATAAGTGAGACCTTCCCTTAATAATAAGTAATGTGTGGGACTGATTGTAAATGAAGCTGAATGACTGCCACTTGAGTGATTGCCCCACCCATTCTGTGATTGTCCCAGCAGACCTAGAATGTTAGATATTGTTTTACTAGTATTGTCTTGGTGTCTTTTAATGTACACATATGTGTTACCTTGCACATTGTAATCCTCTCTGAATGTTGCAGTGTACTGGCCTTTATGTGTATGCATGCAGGATCGCTTCCATGGTATATCCGCGGACCCTTTCTTGCAGATGTAGATCAGATGTGGATCCACATATTTGTATCTGCGCAGGGCTCTAGTTGTGAATGCTATCTTGTTATTGTAGGATCTCTATACTGTATAGTCTCGAATAGTATGTATTAAAGTAAACATTTATTTCTATACCTAGTCTTCTGTAAGACTTTCAGGTTAAAACCTAAATGTATTCTAATTTTATAATTAAGTGATGGGTATAAGCTAGCCAGATCACCTGCGAAGTCCAGGTCTTCAAGGGACGAGAAGAGTGTCCATCTACCACCTCTTGGCATGTCTTCTATTGTACACATTACCCAATGAATGGCAATGGCAAAGAAGATTGCAGACATAAACATACCCCTGCTGTACTCCTGTTTTGACTTAAAAACTGAGCTCACTGTGACTGACACTATGTGTAAAGTTGGAGTAGAAGCTTTTAATGATGTTAATTATATGAGGTGAGATTCCATAAGCTCACAGACTGATCCTGTGGATACTGCCAAAAGCCTTCTCAAAGTTGTCATGGCCATTCTAAGCATTGTTCTATTATATTTTGTAGAGTAAAGATCTGGTTTGTGCATCTGTGTCCTTTCTGAAAACCAGCTTGCTCTTTTCCAAGAACACTATCAACTTCCTCTGATATACACTAGACTGTTATCTTACATGATACCTTGGAACAAATAAAAGTGTAATTCCGTGCCAGTTATAACAGTCACCAAGAGCTCCTTTCTTTGGTATATTCGCTACAACCACATTGGTCTACTCATCTGCAACTATTCCCTATTCCCAACTGATGTGGATAGAGGGGCCAGGATAGATGCTGCTAACTCAGGATTAAGCTGGAACAATTCTGCATTCAACTTATCCTTTTCAGGAGCTTTCCCATTTTTTAAAGATTTGAGGGCTTGAATGATCTCTTCCTTTGTTGGGGTAACTGTGTTGATACCAAGATCATCTGCCTCTTGAATGTTTGCTTCTCTTCAGGGGGTTCCCTGTTCAGCAATTCTTTGAGACGCTCTATCCAATGCATTTTTTATTCTGTTTTCAATAGGTTTGTCCCCCATGAGAGTATTTGTGGGAGTTTGCCATTTACCACTTGATTTTAATGTTTAATTGTTAGTATGTGTTTAATTTTTTTCCAGCAGTCGGGGCAGCCATGGTTGGACATGCTGTATATGTGCAGGTCTACATCCATTGTGTCCTTAATGGCTCATCAGGTTTCTCCCTGGGCCTATTGTACCTGGGAGCTTCCTTAACATTGACACAATGGTTGTAGACAGCCTGTCTGGGGTGTTTCCCCAGAATCACACAAGTTAAAGTATAGATATAACAACCACATTCCTAACTTCTAATACAAATACAATTCCTATACATAAACTATATAATCATTCCCAGCAAATTATTACCTTTCTATTGATACCAAACATGACATAGCTCCTATGGATTATAGCATTTATGAGATATTAATAGAAAATAATATCATAAATGGTTTCCTAAATCCGGACAGCATCACAGAAGGCTCTGCCCTGCCCTTTGGGGGGGCATGCCAGGCTCCCCTTGTGCCCCCTCCTCCCCCCCAGCAGGGAGGGTATTGGTGTAGTCCTGGGGTAGCCCTAAGTCGACTTAGGGCTACCCCACGTCTACACTGGCTTAAAAAGTCGAATTAAGCCTTAAATCGAATTAAAAGGAGGTTTAATAAAGTCAACTTAATTTTCATTAAGTCGACTTTATTTTCCTTAAGTCGACTTAAGCAAGCTGCTTAAGTCGATTTAAGAAAACTATAGTGTAGACGCAGGGTAAATTAAGTCAATTTAAGCAAGCTTAAGTTGACTTAATTTACAAGTGTAGACGCAGCCTGTGACTGTCCCTCACACCCAAGGGACACTGTGTGTGGTGCCCCATGCCAGGGGGGTTTGTTGAGTGTTTTACCTTTAATCTTTGTGCTCTTTTCTTTAATTTTTTTATTTGATTTTTTTGATTGCTGTTTGTTTAATAAATTGCTGTGAATTGTGTACGCTGATTGGTGGGCCATGGAAGTGCCCAGTGCAGTCAGCACCCAGCCATGGGGACACCCGAGCCCCTCCTGTGACGGGATGCACATCTGTGCAGCCCTTGGGTGTGACCTGTATAATCTTTCTGTTCAGTTTTGCAGTGTAATTGTGTTATTTGATGACAATTACGCTATACCAGGTTCCTCTGTGAATGCTCAGAACATGTGCCACGTGATTACCAGGGTGCCATGTTCCCTGCTGCGACATGTATGTATATATGTGAAGCATGTTACAGGGTTCAGTCTCTCAGGGCTGTCTCTAGCACAATGGCTGAAGATTTACACATCAAAGGGAATGCTAATGCCCTCCCCTGCTCAGGTAGGAGTGAAGAGAATCTCACAACAAGACAGTGAGGGGGAGGGGCTGTCAGCAGTTTGTTAAAACAAATTCCAAAGGGGTAGCCGTGTTAGTCTATTGTAGAAAGACAACAGAGTCTTGTGGCACTTTTAAAGACTAACAGATTTATTAATCGCATGAGCTTTCGTGGGAGAAAATCCCACTTCATCAGACGCTTTGAAGATAGGAAAGTTACAGAGTGGGAGGAAATTAAATGCAGGGGAGTGTATGACATAGCATCAAGTCAGGCTGTAACAGCAAATCAAAGTAGGTGTTAGGATTCAAAACACTGGGGAACAGCACACAGAGGAGGGGGGAGGTCAATTCACTTGATGTAATGGGAGAAAAATCCATAGTCCCTGTTCAACCCCAAGGCAACTGAGTCAAATTTGCATATAAGTTCGAGCTCTGCAGACTCTCTCTGAAGCTGTGATTTGTTATTCATCTGTGTCAACACAGCTATTAACAAGTCGTTAAGGGAGTGAGCAGGGAGGTTGAAGTGTTCCCCTACAGGTTTTGCAGTATTGCAATTTCTGATGTCAGATTTGTGTCCATTGATTCTTTGGCGCAGAGACTGTCCTGTCTGTCCAATATAGAATCCTAACACCTACTTTGATTTGCTGTTACAGCCTGACTTGATGCTATGTCATACACTCCCCTGCATTTAATTTCCTCCCACTCTGTAACTTTCCTATCTTCAAAGCGTCTGACGAAGTGGGATTTTCTCCCACGAAAGCTCATGCGATTAATAAATCTGTTAGTCTTTAAAAGTGCCACAAGACTCTGTTGTCTGTTAAAACAAAGACAGAGACTGTGAAGAGCGAGAAGCTGCAGGCTTTCAGCCTGGGAAGACACCATCCTGCAACCAACTTCAAGCAAGATCGGGGCCCTGCCTGAGAACAGGCAGAGAATGGCTGTAAAACATCAAACAGCCGAACACCATGCGCATAATCTTGGACTCTGAGGTCAGTTTAGGTAGAGATGTTAGAGTAGCATGCGGTTTATACCTTTTATTTGATAGTGGTCACTCCTGACTCATTTATAGTATGGTTCTGCCTTGATTGGCCATGTTCTCACTTGAAATCAGACTCTGATCAATAAACTAGTAGTTGTTTTACCTAAAGCTGTGTGGTCTTTAGAGGGTGTGGATGTGGGAGGCTGGGCACAATCCACTTCTTTGTTAAGTGGACGGACTTGAGACTAAGGTGATTGGGAGTGGGTCCCAATCCCTGTAAGGCAGTGGCTCCCAGTATAGTGTCTGGGGCTGGGTGTGCTTGCTTGGGGACCAACGCCTGTGTGGCTAGTGGACTTACACCCACTGCCTGGGACCAATTACACGCTGGTGGCTGGTGTGGACTGACTCAGGAGTGAGTGGTCACCCAGCAGAGCGGGGTAAATTGGGGTTCAGGAGCGGGGTTCAAGTGGTCATAGCAGCACACCAGACTGGATTTGGGGAGCAGCCTGTCACACCTCCCCTGAGTGACTGTGATAAGATTGGCGGGTCAAGGCCCCAGGAACTTTGGGACCAGTCTTGTTGGGGTTACAGGGACTCCTCCACACAGCAGATTGGGGGAGGAGCTCTTGAGGTCAG
Organism: Pelusios castaneus; assembly: GCA_007922175.1. Taxonomy (NCBI): domain Eukaryota; kingdom Metazoa; phylum Chordata; order Testudines; family Pelomedusidae; genus Pelusios; species Pelusios castaneus. The sequence goes on from ML686047.1 coordinate 6,516,443, forward strand.
GCAGGCCTCTGGGTAAAGGAAGTGGGAGCAAGGACTCAGATCCTCTGCTACCCACCTTCACCGGGCTGGTGTACAAGCCCAGAAAGTTCCCCACAATAGCGGGTCCATCCCCCACTTACATTGGCAAAGAACTTCGTCTGATTGACAGCCATTGCAAATCCAGTAGCTGGTTCACTGTATTTGCAGCTCATCCGTCAGACTAGAATGGAAGGGTTAAACACTGAGCTGTTTTTGAACATAGAGGATTACTTCCATTTCCTGGGAATCAATTGGCAACTTGTGGGATAGAGAAGACAAAGAACCAGCCCCTGGGATTATTGGATAGCACTGGACTCCCAGGACCCAAGTTCAACGTGGCTGAATCTACACTGCAGAACAATAGAATTTTAATACTGCCTCCCAGCTAGACTTGGGCTTGGACCTTCCACTTTCCCAGAACCTAGATACAAGCCCAAGTCTGAGAGATTGGGTGTAGACAGAAAGAGGGACCCTGGCAGCAGGATCTAGGATCCAGTGCCTTGGGTCCTGACACACGCAAGATCCAGGAGTGTTTGGATTCTGGGTTCCAGCTCAGGTTCGGAGCAGAAAGGCAATTAAATATTTAATTGTTGACCTATCACTGGTTACTAGCCACCTCTCAAATCCATTACGTTGTGTTCTTGACCATTACTACATTCTATCCTGGATAGCCAAGGATTAATAAGAATGGGATTTGTTTTGTTATATTCAGTCTTCATGTGATGCAATTAGTTTACAGAGGGGCTGCAATCAAAATACACTTCAATTGTGCTTTTTTAGTTAGGTTAATCGTATTCATTGCATCTTTCACTGATAAATGGTGCTCCTGCAGTGTTGGGCCCGATAAAAAGCTACCAATATTTTTTATTTCCAAATAAATGCTCCATAACCTCTTGAGAACCACAGTAAATCCACACTCCGCAGCTCCAGGTTAAACCAAGGCCAGACAAAGAAGTGCTGCCACCTGCTGGCTATTTATCATCTGTGTAGCTGTCGAATCCTGCCGCGGGCTTCTCTAGCCAGTGAAAAAATTGGATTCTGAATCTACCAATCAGATCAGGGCAACTGGAGGGATTTAATGTAAAGGTAGCATCTAGAAGTACCTCGTACAACATGTCAGGCAAGCAGCAGAGTGAGGAGGAAAGAATGGTTAACATGACGTTTTCTTAAGTCCGTGCTAGAATAAAAACTCCCTCTGTTCTGATGAAATACAATTTGAACTGAAGCTGATGAAGATCATTTCCAGAGCCTAAGCTGATGTTCCCTTTCACACCCTTTTTGGGACGTCATGTCTTTCTTTGGAGATGTCCATTACCATATATATCTCTTATACTATTGCCGCTGGCCCCATGGCTGGAACATTAGCAAGCACAGTAACGTGCTGAAATTAATGTATAGGGACAGCTCATGTTCCACTTTCAGTGCTGGTTCTTGTGTGTAGTCCACACATGAGGTACACCTGTGCTCCATGTGCCTGAGACCAGAGATTTCTGACAAGTACCATCCCTTGGTCCATGCCTGCGTAATTGCTCTCCTGGAGGCCTGTACCATCCCTGGTACCCTCAGTATGGACCGACGCCTCTTCAGTACCTTCTTACCATCACATGGTCTCAGCTGGAATCCTCTATGTTTGAAGCTATCCTCAAAATCTGTAAATATAATTTTATATAGTTGAAGTTTGCTTAGTGGTTTTATAGTTTAGTTAACATAGTTTAATTTCTTCCCATCTCAGGATCCTCATCCGGTGAAGAAAGATTGTTCTTAAAGTCCCAGGGTTTAAGAGCCATGTCTCCAGCCTCTGCTCCTTCTTGGTCAGTGACAAACCCCAATGAGTTAGAGGGGCTCACATTTCCACTTAGAGCAGCTATGCATTCCCACCCGGAACCTGTGAGCAATGAGAGTACACAGCACAGTGACGGCCACCGAGCAGCAATGGCGCATCCTCTAGACCTGCCTAGAGAGGCCTTAAGGAAGCAGCCAATCAGTGCAGGCTCAGATAAAAGTAGCTGCTGGGGTTTAAGCCATTCAGTTCCTTTCTGGGACCAAAGGAGTGAAGAAGACCCAAAGGAGTCTGACAAGTAATTAGGGTTTATGGGTTTATAGAGGGTGAGAGGAGGAGAAGGGTTCCCATTTGTAACATGAGATTACAGATAATCTTTGCCTACTTCACAAGGGTGTTGTGACTGTGAGGATTAATTCATTAATAATTCTAACATGACTTGAGATCTGTGGCTGACGGGCACAATAGAAATACATAGTATTACTTTTCACAACTAGAGACGACCATGATGGAAGCCCTAGAACTAGAACAATAATGAAGTTCTTGCAATAGTGGGGTAATTGCTGAAATTTGTAGCCCTATCTCCAAGGCAACTGGTCACTCATCTGGATATATCTCTACTATGAGATCACCTGTATGCTGTCCTTCTCCATTTCTTTTCCATATTAATTGCATAGCACACTTCCTTGAGTATAATGGTACATGGGGCCTGACTCTCCTCTCACTCATGTAGGTGCTGCTGGTGGACGTGACTGCAGAATCAGAACTTTATTCTTCACCTGAATCACTACCCTAGGAAATGTTTCATTTTGTGAAATATGTTGCATTCACAAATATCTTCAAAACTTTAGTACACTTGGTTTGCCCTTTTTTTCTACTTGGCTTACTTGTCCATAGTCCCGGTAGACTCTATATAAAGTAAAAACTATGTATCTAGACTTTCATCTGTTGGTCTATATAAAACATGAAGTAAATCTCATAACACAACAAGGTTATTTTTATTTCCATTTCAAAAAGGAAAAAACTAAGGGTTTTAGCACTGTGGTCCAAAGTCACATAGCAAGTCAGCTGTAGAACCAGTAACAGAACCCAGCATTCCTCGCTCCTTGTCCTGTACAGGACTACACTTTTAATGCTGACTTTAAATAGGGCAGCGTAGATGATAGAGGCTCTTTAAAAAAAAAACCCACAAGATTATCTTTTGAGGACTGGAGGTTCAAGCACAAGAGGAAAAGAGAAGTCTGACTTTTGCCCTCCATGCCAATCTTCTAGATATAGCAGTTCAGGCCCTGATTTTTTCAAATCCTCTGAGCTGTCCTTGGACATATTGAATTGGGATGGTTTCAGGGATCTGTTTGCAGCTTTCAGAGCTTCCTAGTTCTGGCACAAGTTAAAGGCTGTATGTTCTCTCCAGAGAAGAGGTTCTCAACCTTTTGCAGGTCATGACACACGTGGTGGCATATAGAGCTCCTACAGAGCACACCAGCCCACTGCCCCAGGCCAAATCCAACCATTTCCCCGGCTCTCCACAATGTACTTACTGCTATGTAGTAAAATGTGTCCCGACCACTGCTCCAGAGGAAGACTGGGGCATATGCTCTCTCCCCACCCTGCCACCAGAATGCCCTGACACACAGCCTTCTTTCCCTTTATGCTGAATCTCAAAGAGCATCAGGTATATAAAGCAGCAGAGGTACTTCCTGGAGAATCAAGCTAAGAGCATGTCCCCACTCAAGGGGAATTCTCCACTGCTCACTTTAAGGACCCAAAACTCTGGTGTAATAACTCTCTTGGAATGATAGAGTTGATATATGAAGCACCTCTGTCTAGGATGTTCATAGTGGTAACTTGATTTAAAAAATGTGCCTGTGTGTAGTGATGATGATTAGCACATCAATAATTTGTTAAATTTTAGATTGTGGCAAACTGCTGGTTCTTCTCTAGTGGATTTCTCACTTTTCTCTCTGGTAGTGGGTCAGGACCGCCCTTGTGGCCCCATCTCTACATTGAGTTCCTCCGGTAATGTCCTGTAAGGAGGAGGAGGGACCTGGGCCTGCCCACTACTCCAGGTCCCAGCCCAAGGACCCTTTGAGTCACAGCTATGTGCTACTGACAATGTCCACCACTGCAACTCTTTTTCCCTGGACTATTTCTCCCTCTGTTCTTTCAATGCTTTACTTCTTGCCAGGCAGGGCTTCTTCTCCCAGGCCTCAGTGCCTGAAAAGTGACTCTACTCTGTCCTGTGGGTTTTCCTCTTCTGGGGCCCTGTACCATTCGCCGAACTTCTCTTTGCTGCTCTATATGACCTTCACAGCACTTCCTCTATTCCTCTTCCAGCTTGTGCCCAGTCTGTCAAAAAAAAAAAAAAAGGCGGGGTAGGGGTGGGGGGAGGGAGTTTTATCAGTTACATGGCTGGGCTTTGATTTTCTTCATCTGCTCCTAATTGCCCTCTATCATCTCTGGCTAGTTTGCAGAGAACAGAGCCAAAAGCATTCTAGGGCTCACATATCTCCCTTCTGTAACTTTCCCACTGCCCTCTGCTCTTGATATATCACAAGATTTAGAATAAACAAAGCAACAGGCTCTGAGTCTTCTGCCAGTTACTTAAAATGATAAAACCAAAATGGAATACCGTCAGCTCACTCGTCCTAAAAAGCTAGAGGCCATGGCACGCTGCCAGCTCAAGCTACCTACACCTATTCAAAAGCCAGATGAAAAGCTGCAGGTCAGGGATCATCTTTTTCCAACATCACAGCCCTGATTGAGCAAAGCACACACTTTAGCCCTTTGGAGTCTAGTATGTTAAGGATGCTTTGCTGAATCAGCAAAACAAACAAGAGTCCTGTGGCACTTTTAAAGACTAACACATTTATTTATCGCATGAGCTTCCGTGGGAGAAAATCCCACTTCGTCACGCTTTGAAGATGAGGAACTTACAGAATGGGAGGAAATTAAATCAGGGAAGTGTATGACATAGGATCAGATCAGGCTGTAAATCTTCCTCCCATTTTGTAAGTTCCCCATCTTCAAAGTATCTGACGAAGTGGGATTTTCTCCCACGGAAGTTCATCTGATAAATAAATTTGTTAGTCTTTAAAAGTGCCACAAGACTCCTTGGGTATGTCTACACTAGAAAAGCTAAGTCGACTTTGTTAAGTCGACTTACAGCGTCTACACTAAAAATCTTAAATTGACTGCCTGCGTCCACACACGCAGGTACTAGGTCAATGGCGAGCCAGCTTTGGGGAAGGGAGCCACAGCTGCCCGGCAGAAGGGAGCCATGGCTCCCCCCGGGCACAAGGGAGCTGTGGCTCCCTTCTTCTCACTGGCAGAAGGCCCAGGAGCCATGGCTCCCTTCTTCTCCCTGGCAGAAGGGAGCCGTGGTTTCCCCTGGGGACGCAGCTTCCTTCTCACCGGGAAGCTGCACATGGCTTCCTTCTCGGCAGGGAGCCACGGCTCCCTTGTCCCCAGGGGTGAGGAAGTGAGCCGCAGTTCCCTTCTGCCAGGGAGAAGAAGGGAGCTGCAGCTTCCTTCTCCCTGTGGGGAGCTGCTGCTCCCTTTTGTTGGGCAGCCGTGGCTCGATTGTCCCCAGGGGGAGCTACGGCTCCCATCTGCCGGGGAGCTGCAGCTCCCTTCTGTCATGGAGAAGAAGGGCTCCCTTCTCCCCAGCCCTAGGTCGACTTAGAGAATTAAGTTGGGCTAGGGCGTCTACACCGGCTTTAGGTCGACTTAACAGGTCGACTTAAGCGTTAAGTCGACTTAAAGAGTGGGAGTTAAGTCGACTCAAGGAAGCGCTTAAGTCGACTTATGGAAGCCAGGTGTGGACGTGGCGTTCTGTAGGTCGCCTACGTGTCCTTAAATCAACCTAATTTGCAAGTGTAGACATACCCCTTGTTTGTTTTGCTAAACTAGATTAACACGGCTACCCCTCTGGAATTTGCTGAATCAGGGCAGAAATCACTTTGCCCGTATTAATTGATCCTCCCCTCTCGTGAGAATAGGCGGTCTGGCTTTTTGTTCACAACTTTAAAAGGTGTATGTGCACTTGGGGGAGGGTTTGAACAGCAAGATAACAAATTGGATGGCTCTCTTTCTGTGAAATGGTAAATGAAGACAACGCATCCTGAGAAAACGAGATGAGGTCACTGGGCCTAGGGCTGACCTTGCCTACGTTGCGGCACAGTAAAACTAAAGGGACTTATCTCCACTCAGTTTTCACAATGGGCTAGTTAACGGCAGATTAGTTATTCAGCGGTTTTAAAAAACAAAGGGAAAAAAACTTTCTTTGTGATGAATAAAGACAGACTAAGTCTAGATCTACACGAGCTCCCAATCTGGTGCACACTGTTGCTCACAACTCCATAGCTAGAAGCACTCAGCCATAACTCCCACATGGGGACTTTGCGGACACAAACGAAAAGGTTCCTAGTTTGCATTAATATGGTCCTCTTGGGAGAAAAACGACACAAACACCAACTAGAAACCTCCTCATTTGTGCCCCTGGCATCCACCTGGGGGCGCTGGAGCACTTATCTTCAGTGCGGCTGGTCAGACTCTGGGTAGTCAGAACTGCTCAGCGAAGCCAAGCCCTAAGTTTTACCAGAAGGCAGTCAAAAAGGAAGGGACTAAAGGAGTCAGCATCAGAGCCTGAATTAACCCGCAGAAGTTACTGCTTCCTAGCCCTGTGCCCAACCCACAGCTCTGTGACAAACACTGCATTAGCACAAATGGTTCAAATGGCTTTTATGATGTCTTTTCTGTCACCCCCAAGGGAAACTGGCTCCACCTCTTCGGACAAAGAAAAACAACCTTGAGAAAGGTCATGGCCAAAATGCCTTGTGGCTTACGCAGGAGTGTGACTCTTGACTTGGAGCAGGTGCTTGTGCATCTAAAGCAGTAGTTTGCAAACCTTTTTCCTCAGGACCCAGTTGAAAAAAAAATCACTTATGCCCATGACCCAGCAGTTACATCTTTGAACAATGCGTTCCAGTCCTCTGGCGGCGGCAGCAGAAGGTGCCGCAACCCAGTGCCTGAGGGGCTGCGACCCAGTACTGGGTCCCAACCCTAAGTTTGAAAACCACTGGTCTAAATCAAGTCTGTAGTGCTGTGTACTGAGGCACTACACCAGCTGGACTCCTGACATCACTGGACCCCCTGCGTGAGGTGGGGTGAACCTTCAGCAGTTTCTGTTCTGAACCTTCAAAGGGGTAGCTGTGCAAAGTGGGATTTTCTCCCACGAAAGCTCATGTGATAAATAAATTTGTCAGTCTTTAAAAATGCCATCGGACTCCTTGTTTGTTTGGTTGACCCTTTGTAACCAATGAAATATTGTTGCCCTTGATTTTTTTTGTTTTGTTTGGTATTGAGTTGCCAGTTGCTGCCTTTACCTCCTATCTGGGTTTTTGCAAACAACTGACCATGTAAAATCTTCTGAAACAAAGGAAAATTGTGGGGGGGGGGGGGGGTTGTCTGTGTTTTGCTTCCTTATGATGAGATGGCCTGAAAGTTTGGGGTGTTTTAATTACATTACAAAAACTTTTATGTAAAAAGAATACTATTACAGTTGCAAAGTCAGGCAATCGAATTAGGAAGTGCCAGAATTAAAGGAGCATATGGTAGCAGGAAAAATGCAGATGTGACATTGGCCTCTAGGGGAGCCATGCTGAGATTGCTCTATTTAGGGTAAACTGTAACAAATGGGGCAGGCAAACCCCCAAATATTGGTGATTATGTCTAAAAATGAGATTTGCCCAGCCAGCAGCACACAGGTTCTAATCATCTTACTATTTATCCAGAAGACAAAGTCTACCCAGACAGCCAAGTCAAATACGATGGAGTTTACTGAAAATCTTTGTCCATCATATGTTATCCCAAAAGGACAGACACACCACACATCAGATCAATGATTATATCAGATATCACCCACATATACATTTAAAGCAAATGCTTATTGACAAAGCCAATATTTTTTTAAAAATGAAAAGAGAATATTGGTTAAAAGCTCATATACATACACATGAGAATAAAGGCCATAGGTCAGGTCCATGGTAGTGATGTTAACTGATTTGCTCAAGTTCTTTCAGGATCAGTGTCATAGATTATAGTCCAAATAATCCATGTACAAAGTCTGTTCAAATTCTCCTATGAGAATTAGCAAGATAAAGCCATATTTGGTGCTGGGATCTTAGATTTGGGACCCAAACCTCCCCTATCACAGGTTTAAGCAGTCCTAAGATAAAAAGGATCAGGTCTCTTTTATAGATCCTTGCAGACTGTTTACAGTCTCTTGTCAGTGATTATTTTCCTTAAGTAAACAAGCGGTAAACCCTAGTTTATCTACCTTGTTAACCACTAACAAGATATAGGCAAACAACTTCTAACAATACACATTTGCAGTTTAAACACTTGGTTCTATTAACATGGCTTGGCTAATTGGCTACAAGGAATGGTTCTAATTACAGTCGGTATCTATTTCTCAAGGTCGAATTTGTGTCATTCCAGCCTATTAAGGCGTAATCCTTTCTGGCCCAGTGTCACAGTGTACTCTAGTAGGAAGTGTGAAAGTGGCATCATTTACCCCGTGTATGCCCTTGGTCCGGAATGAACATTAGCTAGCCTATTGCTTGCCTTTGTAGCTGTTCCAAACTCTGTTCCTCTAACTGAAGTCATATTTAAGCCAAATTCCTCAGGAGTTCTAGGACTGGAGAGGGAAATATTAGAGAAAACAGGAAGAAGAGATCTTTTGGCAAACATTGCATGAGTGTCTTATCCCAGCTTGCTTGCCTTAGAGGAAAACAAAATGTAAACATGAACTATAAATCTCATGACAGACTTAAAATGGTGAGAAATGTTACTAAAGTGAACTAAACACCCCGTAAGTGTCAAACAGCGTGATGGAGATAAGATTTTCTCTCTGATGCAATCCTTACTGTCATCCTGCTCTGAAATTCCTTGGAAGGACGCAGGCACATAATTGAAGACAGACAATCTGTTTTCTTTTCCAAACGAATAATGGACGTTTAGTAATTACGCCCCAGCAGTTAGAACCAGATACTAAGTTCCACAAATCTGTTGTAACTTTTGGGGCTTCCCCTTCCCCAAAGTGAGGTATTATTGCTTAGTTGAGAGGCTTTTATTTAACACTTTACTGACTCCACCTCAATGCAGGGGGCCATCATGGAGGAAAGGGCGGGGGCATGCCAGGGCGTTCAGACACCTCAGTCATCCATCAGCTGCCGCAATGGCCCGTAGGGCCCATAGTCAGCGGGATGTAAGTGAGATTAGCCCTGTGGAAATTGTCCTGGCCTACCTCAGGATTGGGGGAAGCATAACGGAGACGTTAGAAGTGGTTTACAGCCACCTTTGTGCTTCCCTCCCACTACATTATTGTTCTAAGCAAAGCTCACCCTGTCTAGAAATCAGGGCCTTCAGCTAGTTCCACTTTTCCAGCTGTACAGTTGTTCATCTGTTGACAATAGTAACTTTTTGTCATTACTGTATAGTAGTTTTTTTCTCTCTCTTCTCTACTCCCTTCCCTCCCCTCCCCCATGTGTTGGTTTTCTGGAAAAGGAGGTGACAAATGAGATGGTAAAAACTTGCAAAGCTACAAAATCTTCTAAATACCAAGGAGTCCTGTGGCACTTTTAAAGACTAACAAATGTATTTATCGCATGAGCTTTCGTGGAAGAAAATATTGTCGAAGGGTGTGGGGGAGCTTCACGGGCCGGAACCAAATAGATGAATGGGCAGTGTGACAGATGGGTGGCGAATACAAGGTAACGCCCACTGAAATGAACAATTTGACCTACTACTTCGCCTCACTTGGCTCTAGGCTGTAGTCTGTTTAAGGAAAAACTCTGCTCAATGTGCAGCAGCCATCACACAAAAAAATAATCTTGGGATATAAGGGGCGGAGCAGAAAATACTGAAAATGTAATGTCAGAAATCAATGGTATGACTTCATCGGAATACTGTGAGCAGTGCAGTTTATTTTATCTCAGGCTATGTACACATGATCAGATTAAAGCGCAACAAGGCAATCGCACTATAAAACTCACGTGACCTTTATTGCGGGACAACGCGTACACACGTTGCTCCCTGCAACGCAACAAAATTACACGCATTATCGCGGTTGAGCGCAATGACTTCTGGGCACCTATCCCATCATTCCATTTTCCCCTAAGTTGGCGCTATGAATCATGGGATGAAGGAAAGGAACGCAAAGCGCCATGGGTAAAGTGTCAGTTTCCCATGGTGCTTTGTGTTCCCCTAGCGTCTTCCTCGTTGCCAATAGCAACTCGCGCCTATTTTCAACATTGCAGTGACGCAACGCACCACTTGCAATCAATCGCAACAGCGACAGCATGGATCCTGCTATGATCTCCATTGTCGCCTTCAACATTCTGAATACATCTCGGCTTGTTGCTCAGTACGCAATGAGCTCCGAGTCAGATGAGGACACCGAGGAGCAGGGGCTGATCGATGCCATGCAGAGCAACAGCACCGCGTTGCTCAGCTCCTTCACCGATCATCTGCACACGGTGCAACGCCGTTTCTGGTCGCGAGAGACGAGCACCGAGTGGTGGGATCGCATTGTTATGCAGCTGTGGGATGACGAGCAGTGGGTACAGAACTTTCGAATGCGGAAAGCAACCTTTCTGGAACTGTGCTCAGAGTTGGCCCCTGCCCTGCGACGGAAAGACACCAACATGAGGTCAGCCCTAACTGTGGAGAAGCGTGTTGCGATTGCTGTATGGAAGATGGCGACTCCCGACTGCTATCGGTCCGTTGCAAACCAGTTTGGAGTCGGGAGGACCACCGTCGGATTAGCCCTCTCACAAGTGTGCCAAGCCATCAATCGCATCCTGCTACGGAGGACAGTGACATTGGGCAATGTTCGAGAGATTGTGGACGGCTTTGCTGCCATGGGATTCCCTAACTGCGGGGGAGCCATAGACGGCGCACACATCCCTATTTTGGCTCCAGACCATCTCGCGACGGAGTACATAAACAGGAAGGGCTACTTCTCCATGGTGCTGCAAGCACTCGTGGATCACAAGGGTCGTTTCACGGACATCAATGCTGGGTGGTCGGGAAAGGTGCATGATGCCCGCATTTTCAGGAACACTGGTCTGTACCGGAAGCTGCAAGGGGGCACCTTTTTCCCTGATCAAAAAATAACAGTGGGGGAGGTGGAGATGCCCATAGTCATCCTCGGAGACCCAGCATACCCACTGATGCCATGGCTCATGAAACCCTACACCGGGAACCTTGATCGCAGCAAGGAGCGGTTCAATTACCGATTGAGCCGCTGCAGAATGACTGTGGAGTGTGCCTTCGGCCGTTTAAAAGGGCGCTGGCGCTGTTTGTATGGGAGGCTGGACTTGGCGGAGGACCAGATCCCTGCCGTGATTGCGTCATGTTGTGTCCTCCATAACATTTGTGAAAGTAGGGGAGAAAAGTTTTCCCCTACGTGGGCTACGGAGGCACAGCGCCTCGAGGAAGCATTCGAGCAGCCAGCCACTAGGAGTATTAGGGTGGCACAAGGAGAAGCTGCTCGCATAAGGGAGGCACTCAGGGAGCATTTCAATGATGCCCTTCCCTAGTTAAGTTCCATGACGCATGAGGTGCACCTTAGGATCATTTCAATAATGTGTATAAATAAATGCATTCTTCAAAGTATTTGTTACTGTTTTTATTGAAACCTGAAAGATGGGGGTGGGGTTACAGGTTGGTGTAGCTCCGGGTCTCGTAAAAGTAGCTTGGGGGGGGGGGGGGCTGGATGTTGTCCTGTACCGGGGTGGAGGGTGGCCTTCAAAGAAATGCTTTGAGGGACTGCGGTGTGTGGGAGGCATACACGGCTGAACTGTCTGGAGTGGAGCCCGGACATTTATCGCCTGGGACTGCAAAGCTATCATGTTCTTTAGCAGTTCTGTTTGCTCCTTCATGACGCTTATCAGTTCGTCCCTGTGTTTCTGCCTCCTCTGCTGGGATTCCTCTCTCCAGGCTCTATTCTCCCTTGCGGATTCTTGTGTTGCTTTCAGCAGCTCGTTAAACATATCCTCCCTGTTTCTTCGAGAACGCCGCCTAATGTTTCTCATTCGGTCAGCTGGGGTAGACACCGGCCTTGTGAAGCTCAATTCTAATACAAAAATAACAATATAGACATTGTTAACACATAGCATAGATAGCCAATGTAACCTTCCAGTAGCACATTCCACTGGAAGGTACAGGGCGGTCAACACACTACGCTGCGCTGAAGCAGACAAGGTACATTCTAATAGACGGCTTACCGGGGGCTAAGAATCGGAAGAGGGCACACAGATGGAACCCAATATCCCTCTCCTCAGAGTGCCCCTTCCATCTAGAATACATCTCCTACATGCCGCCGGTAGCAGGCCGGGACCGTATGCTGCTGCACTGTGTGCTGCCATGGTTCCCAGGGCTGTGCTTTGCAGCTGGAGAGGCAGAGTGTCCGTCTTTGGGAGCGCAGACACAAACGCTCTCCCATCTAACCTGAGTATTAGGCTCTGGAGGTACATCGAGGAAACCTTTTCTGACCTAAATGCAGATGATTATTTTACAATCACTGCTTGTATTGATGCCCTGCTAATGAATGCAGAGTAAATAGCGTGCACAGCGGGGACCCGCAAGCACCCCCACCCCAGACAATGATATTTTAGCAGGAGCAGAGCTGAATGAAGGAGAAACTTACCTGAACCCCCCTCTGCCGCCTCAGAGAACAAGCTGCAGTTCAAGCCTTGGGTGGACGTCTCAGCGGGGCTGCTGAAGAGCTCCTGGCTACA
>ML686047.1:6529445-6561461 GCA_007922175.1 Pelusios castaneus
CCCTGGACTGAGCTGGGGGGCCGGCTCCGGTCCAAAGCCGGGGAGCTGAGCTGGGGGGCTGGCTCGAACCCTCGCCGGTTCGGGCCAGCCCCCAGCTCAGCCTCGGGGCTTCGGATGACAGCGGGGGCTGGCAACGCAGCCCCCGCTGCCACCGGAAGCCCTGCAGCTGGGCTAGGGGGCTGGCTGTGGGCAGTGCATGGTGGGACAGGTGCCCGCCATGCACTGCTCTTCTTTCGCAAAGGAGCATTCACATGGTGAATGCTCTTTTGTGAAAGAAGCAGCACGTGTGTACACGAGAAAGCGCTATATTTATAGCGCTTTCCTTGTCCCGCAATAACTTATTGCGGGACAAGTTTCTCGTGTGTACGTAGCCTGAGTAGGTGGAGGGCTTTTGCTGAATATTTCGGGGGGGGGGGGGGGGCTTCAGTGTGGTTACTACCTATGCCGATCAGAGGGGTTTTCCTAAAGTATAGCTAACCTAGCTCCTTTCGGGGAGGAGAATTAGCTATGTTGATGGAAGAATTCCTAGCACTGTCTACTTAAGGATTTAGGGTGTCTTAACTGATTCTTTCACATGCCTGGGCAATGTAGAAAAGCTGATCTAATTTTCTAGTGTAGACTAGGCCAGAGAAGCAGGAAGAAAGCCAGGCAGCAGCCTGCAAGCACATTGTCATCCCAGAAAAAAAGAGGATCGGGAGAACTTTTGGGTCTGGTGCTAGCTGAAGAGGTTTGGGACTGTGTAAACTAAGCAACTACTCTTTCTGTTCTTGATTCCTCCTGGGTTTGGAGACACACTTTGGACATTCCCTGTAAATAAACAAGATTCCCTCCAGTTAGATACAAACTCCACCAATTTCTGCTCCCAACCAGAATATTCTCAGGGTCCCAAACTTTAACTAGCTGCTCAGACCAAAAAGGGGCAATTAGCATTTTCCAGTCACTCCCAAACTGAAGCCACTAAACAAAAGTTAACATTTCTGATTGAACTTCCTCTTGCTAATGCCACTAACCAAGCACCTAGGTTCTGCTTAACATGCTCATTCAACTGTGGTGAGCGTAGGAGTGGGCGGAGTGAATAACAAAGAAAAGAGAAACGGATGACTTTGTGTACAAAATATGCATCCTACGCAGGCAGCATTTGAGGCTAAACTTAGCAGGGTGGCTTCTAAGTTTAGCTTCAAATTTAAAAGTGCTCCAAAAATAGAGAAGTGTTACTTCAAACATTGCAAGTAAAATGGTGAGGACAAGGCAAACCAAGGTCACTGCTTTTTTTTTTTTTTAAATGTGTATGTGGGCTGAAGATGAATTAATTCATCTTTGAGAGTGAAGAAAAATATGGAAAGCAAATTAAATGTGTTTTGGGGGTGGTTATTCTGGAAAAGGAAATGAATAAGTGAATGGAACATATTAGTGAAGCTCAAATGCAGTGGCTTGAATTTTCAAAAGTTACTAATGACCTTTGATGCGCAGTCGGCGATGTTCTAAAAGAACTGGACCCAAAACTATAATCGCTCTTGACTGAATGTACACCATATCTTGAGAAGAGAGACATACGTCAATGGAAGTGAGCATTTCAGTGTCCCCCTTCAGGGATATCTGTGTGAGCACTGAAGGACAGAAATGGACCTTTAGATTTAAATGTTAAAGAAGATCATGAGTTTTCAGTCACTTACAAAGTACAGTATATTTGCTTTCCCACACTTGTTTGCAACTGAGTATTGTCCCAAATTCATCTTTCCTAATAGCACATTGAACAAGCCATACAACAGGGGCGTGCTCAATGGCTAACTAAAGTCAATGGAAAGAGTCCAATTCATTTCCATGAGATTTGGATCAGACCCTACAGGATCACCTATGAGGACAAGATTTCATCTTGGTGGAGGCAGTGTTAATCAAGACCTGATTAACAGCGTATCAGCCCTTCAGGTTACAATGGGGAAGACAGTATGTTTGGGCTAACACCCCCATGGGGGCTTCAATGCTATAGAGCCTACATGTTCAGATAGTGTGTGCATCTCCCAACCTCTGACACACATCAGCTGAACAGCTGTGAACCTCCTCTCTGTTGATGCTTGCTTGTTTCAGTACAGATCAGCAGAAGAAGGTCTGATTAGCAAAGAAAGTGGGGGGTCTGGACCTGATGTGCTGCTGTCTGGGAAAGCAGAACTTATGGGCATTTATTATTTATAAAGCACCAAGTGAATGCTGAAGACCTCCTAGCACAAAAGATGAGATTTTGGGGCTTCTAACATGCCCGGCACAGAAATTTGCAACTCAAGAAGAAGGGTGCTAAGGAGAGTTTAAACCACCTTGATATCCTAGCCTTGATCCCGGACTGGAGAGACCTGGTCTATATTTAAAAATTAGATCAACCTAACTACATCACTCAGGGCTGTGAAAATTTTTGGGCCCTGAGTGCCATGGTTAAATCAACCCAAGTCCAGTGTAGACAAGCTAGGTCAACAGAAGAATTTTTCCATCATTGACAGAAGGGGGTTTTCCACTGTAGGAAGTGCCTATGCTACAACCCTATACTTGTATAGTGTAAACATACTCTTAGCTCTGCTCTACATTCAAATTAATGTTAGTGTATGATGATATCACTCTGGGGCATGGAAAATCTATACTGACCAAACTCCCAGTGTAGACAGTACTGTGTGAGGGTTTCTCCCACCAACAAAGCTACTCCCTCTCTGGGAGGTGGAATATCTGTGTCCATCGGAGATGCTGTCCCATCGGCACACAAGTATAGCTTTCATTAATTGCTACAGCAGTGCAGCTTTAGAGCGCTGTGTGTAGACAAGCACTTAGCCTTCAGGGCCTGTCTAAATTATACCAACCTCTCTTGCAACAAGTCCCTTGGCAGCCTGCCTACAGAGCTTGTCAGGGGGCCCTTAAAAGGCAGTGTCTTCCACAATGACTGCATTGAGGGAATCTTCTTTTTGCTGGATACATGGCATTTAGACTCCCCCTTCTACCACACCAGCTTTTAGGTGATATAGGGCCCAAAGCAGGGGGTAAAAATCTCATCCACGATCTCTACCGAGAGATGTGGGAAATTAGTTTGTAGACAAGTCATCATTTCTGACAGACAGTTGTGGTTAAAAATGTGTCTATTAGTCAAGGGGAACACACAACCAGGTGACACATTTCAAAACCAAAATACTTCTTCCTGCTCTGTGTGATAAGAAATATTTTTAAGGGATGCTAATTAATGTGTACACACCTCATATCCCTGGTGCAAATAAAGTCAGCGTTGTCTCACACCCTCATTGGGGGTTAGCGCAAGGCATGAAAGAGTATAGAAGGCACAGTCTCAGGCACTATTGTTAAGGGAATCAACAAGTACCTAGATACTTAATACCTGGCCCAGTCATTCTATGGATTCAACTGACAATGCACTAACATCCTAAAATGTCAGCATAGTGGGCCTGTGCAACTGAAAACACATCTTTATTCACATCCTACACACTATTGTAGTATCCTTTTTTTATAAAATATGCCTTAACTTTTCTAGTGCAGACATAGCCC
This sequence comes from Pelusios castaneus, assembly GCA_007922175.1. Classification (NCBI taxonomy): domain Eukaryota; kingdom Metazoa; phylum Chordata; order Testudines; family Pelomedusidae; genus Pelusios; species Pelusios castaneus. The sequence continues at coordinate 6,532,977 of ML686047.1, forward strand.
CTTGTCGACCTTATTAAGTTGACTTAGCGCTTTAAGTTGACTTAATAAGGTCAATTTAGGCGCTTATCCCTATCCACACTGACTTTAAGTTGAATAAGGAGTTGACTGAAGGCTTAAGTTGGCCTACAATGAGTTGTTATTAAGTTGACTTAAGTTTACCTTAAGTCAACTTAAGGAAATGTTTTAGTCAACTTAATAAAAGCCCAGTGTGGATGTGGCTTTGTTTAGGTTGACTTAAACCTCCTTATGTCAACCTAAGTTGCCAGTGTAGATGCACCTGAAAAGAGGAGACTGAGAGGGGATATGATAACAGCTTTCAAGTACCTTAAAGGTTGTTAGAAGGAGAAGGGAGAAAAATGTTCTAATTATCTGCCAATGATAGGACAAGAAGCAATGGGCTTAAATTACAGCAAGAAAGGTTTAGGTTGGACATTAGGAAAAAATTCCTAACTGTCAGGGTGATTAACCACTGGAATAATTTGCCTAGGCAGGTTGTGGAATCTCCATCATTGGGGGTTTTAAAGAGCAGGTTAAATAAGCACCTGTCAGGGAGGGTTTAAGAGGGTACTTGGTCCTGCCATGAGTGTAGGGGACTGGACTCGATGACTTCTCATGATTTCTTCCAGTTTCTATGATTTAGCTTGATCTGGACTACATTGAAATATTGGTTAAACAGGAAAAATACAATTGAAGGATATTAAGAGGTACTGGAAGTTTAGGATGTGATATACTTTATTTTCTCTCCCCAGCCCCGCCGCCACCCACATGGCTCAGGATTTACAGTGATAATGCTGTTACCATACTATGGACAAATGACAAAATAGGAAACTTGCCACTGTCTTGCTGAAATTAAGAGGAAGTGGTAGACTTTCCCATGATTTGACTCCGCTGTCCACCTGCGAGCAGCACTCTGAGTGCTCTTGGCTGTGGAGGGCATAAGAATGGAGGAAGGCCAGAGTTAAAAGAAACTTGAATTAATAAAAGGAGATTCTCATTAGGATTCTGCTGACTCTCTGCTGTTTGTTTTGTTTGGCTTTTCTCTTTGTCTCATGGCATAAAGCCCTGCAGTTTGAATTTCAATTGACTCCTTTTAGATGGGCCAGGCAGCATTTTAACCGTTGGAAGACTGAGGGCCAGACTCTAATTTCAGCTGCGTTGGTGTAAATCTAGAATAACTCCACTGAAGTCAATGAACTTAATCTAGATTTACACCAACAAAAATGAGATCAGATTCTGGCCCTGTACTTAGAGTGTATGTTTAAGCTATGTTCTGTTCATTTGTTTTTTAATAACGTTATCTTTTTCCAGGGAATTTAGTGTCCTGTGAATATTACTGGACTTTCAATGCGAGAGACCAAATTCTCGTTTGCAGAACGCATACAGCACTGGAAGCAGTAGCTAAGATTTCCCACATTACACTGCCAAAGCACCTCAAACCTGATCCAAAAGGATCATTTGTAAGGGTCAATGTCAAAACACATTAAAGCCTTAGCCATAAAGAGACAGAAACAAGGACCATGCAATTTTCTATAGACTCTTTTATCTATCTTCTCTAAACCTAGGAGTTCTCTTTTTCTCATTTGTCAGTTCACATAGGGTAGGTCTACACCACGGGGGGAACTGGGTGGCAATCGAAGGGAGATGCGCAAGGTAATTTAAGCACTTTGTATCTCTCCCTTCGACTGCCTACCACCTATTTACCACAGTGTCTTCAGTGGGCTGAGTTGAAGGCAAATGCCTTCCCTTTGACCCCAGCGCTTTTCCAGTTGCCAGGGTGGTCTTCAGCAATCAACTTCCTGATCAAAAGAGCGGATCTTCATGGACCCGATCAGTCGATTGGGAAGATTGATCTGACAGCAGCGATTTGCCATCCTCAGTGAAGTCTAGCCTTCGTTCTCCGATACTGTTGCGCAATGTTTACTGTTAGTCAGTTTCCATATCCTGGTGATGATGTTTCTGGCCACTCTGATGCTCTAAGTGTTGTTTATTTGAGTCTGGTTTCTCTGGAGACCCAGATCATGATACCATCTAGCAGTTTTATGTTCTGCTGATGAGTTGATTAGTCATGATGAATCTCCCTCATTTATTTCTGAATGATTTTCTGTATTAACTTCCTCCCCTGCTGCACCCAAAAATTCACCCCGTCCCCACAAGTGTTTCTCAGAGGATCCAGTCATTCACTGGATTTGGATCATGAGAGGGAGAGTTACCCTGGACTCTGAAACTTCTGTAGCAGTTTACAATGTTTATGAAGGTCTGTGATGGCTTTTGCATTGCTGGTATGATTCCTTTGTAAGCTGGGAACATCATGCAGGGCTAGATTTATTCAAATCTTACACTGTCATAACTTTTCTCTCTTGGTGATTACGTACCCCCCCCCATCACAACACCACTGGCCTGCTGTTTGACACTGGGCAAATCATAGTCTCTTTTGCTTCAGTTTCCCCCCTGTGGAATGGGGACAATGATAGTGATTATGTTTGAGATGAGAAGATGAAAAATGCTATATGAGAAGTCGGTATTAATACTAGCATCTTAGGACAGGTCTACACATAAAGCTACAGTGGCATCACTGTAGAGCTATTGAGGAAACACTTGCTCTGCTGATGGCAGAGCACCTCCCATCAGCGCAGTTAATCCACCTGCAGGAAAGGTGCTAATTACGTCTGTGACGCTGTCAGGATTTAAGGAACCATTTATGATATTATTTTGTATTAATATTTTATGATTGTTATAATCCATAGAAACTATGCCCTGTTTGGTGTCAATAGAAAGGTAATAATCTGTGGGGAATGATTATATAGTTTATGTGTAGGATTTGTATTCATATTAGAAGTTAGGAATATGAATGTTATATTTTAACTTGGGTAAGGTTGGGGGAAACTCCCCAGACTGAATGTCTACCCAGCCATTGTCTCCTTAATGGCCCATTAAGGAAGCTCCCCAGTATAACAGGCCAAAGAAGAAAACCTGTTGAGCCACTAGGACTTGAACATGTGACTCAACTCCAATTTGATTGGAAAGAACTGCACACAGCATGGAGAAGGCCAGAGGTGATATAAGGCAGCAACCCCAACTCCATCTTGCTCTCAAGTCCTCAGTCTACAGCCAACACCCATCTCTGGAACTATTCCTCTGAGACTGAACAAAGGATTGAGGCCCACCCTGGTGCTGGGTGTTTACCAGAGGAACAAGCCTGCAAACTGCTTTTCATGAACTTTAAATCATTTGTATGTATGTGATTCGCTTTGACCCTTTAACATCTCTCATATTTTGCTTCTTTTCTTCTTATATTAAACCTTTAGTTGTAGTTGCTAAAGGATTGGCTACCAGTGTGGTATTTTGGGTAAGATCCAAACCTATATTGTTCTGTGTGCTGTGGCTGGCCCTTTGGGGTCAGGAGAACCTCTATCTTTAAGGGACCGTGCGGCTAGGTGGGAGCCGGAGGAACTGGAGTGCAATAAAGGGAGCTGTTTCTATTTTGGGCAGATTTCTTGGTACCCGGTGTGGGGAACCAGAAGCCTGGTTGTGACTGATAGAGAGACTGGTTTAAGTACCACCCATCAGTGTGTGGGGAGTTTGGCTCCCGGTTTTGCAGCTTGCCCTGATTTTTGCACGTCCAGGAAGGCATCCCAGGAGGCCCCGGTCACAACGTCAATGGGCAAAGCCTTCCCATCGACAGCACTATCTACACTGGGGTTAGGTCAGTATAACTGCATTGCTCAGAGGTGTGGATTTTTCACACTCCTGAGTGATATAACAAACAAGGAGTCCTGTGGGACTTTTAAAGACTAACACATGTATTTATCACGTGAGTTTTCGTGGGAGAAAATCCCACTTTGTCAGACATTTGAAGATGGGGAATTTACAGAATGGGAGGAAAATAAATGCAGGGAAGTGTAAGTCATAGGATCAGGTCAGACTGTTAGAGCAAATCAAAGCAGTTCAGATTCAAAGAGTGGAGACCGGTATATTAGAGGGAGGTGAGGTAAAAAGAAGGCAAAATTACCTGTTGTAATAAGAAAAAGAAAAGATCTTATTATAGCAGGTGATTTGGCCTTCTTTTTGCTTCACCTCCCTATAATATAATGCTGGATGGTGGTGTTCAGTGCACCAAAGGTTCCTGCAGGAAACCCTGAATCAGGAAGGACTTAGGTAAAGAGGAAAAATCCCTAGTAATGTTGTAACAGGTGCTGAAGAACTTGTTTTGTTAAATTTTCCTGTGTCTGGGAAAATAAAACTGCCAAGAAAGTGACTCTCAGTGTGGCAGAATCCCCTGTGAGCTGAAAGGAAGGTCAGCTTATTAGTTGTGGGAGAGAATGTTGGCAGGTGGTCAGCCCTTAATGCTCAGAAGCTTCAATCTCCCTTTGGTTTTGACGGACACCTCATAAAATTTGGATGGTCAAGAAAAATAGAGGAGGTGATATTCCTGTTGATAATGGTGGTGCAGCAGCAGACCCAGGCAAGGCCAGATTAACAAAGGGGGTTTGAGGCCCGGAGCCCAGGGTCAATTGGTCTTTGTGAGGCCCTGGCCCTGCCTGTCACTAGAGGGGGGGCTGGGGCGAGCCAGCCTAGAGGCCAGACTCCATGCGCCTGCCCCACCACTAGGCCAACGCATGGCCGCTCTGCTCCGGGAGGAGGGCCAGAACTGCCACCAGAGTGCAGGCCCCCAGCCTCTGAAATGCTGCCCAGGGCAGCAGGGGCCATTGAGCAAGGCCTGGGTCTTGTTTAGTCTGCAGAAGAGTAGATTGCGGGGGATGTCTTAGCAGTCTTCAACTACCTGAAAGGAGAATGGAGCTAGGCTGTTCTCAGTGGTAGCAGATGACAGAACTAAGAGCAATGGTCTCAAGTTGCAGTGGGGGGGGGGGGGGTCCTAGGCGGGATATTAGGAGAAACTGGTGGTGAAGCCCTGGAATGGGGTACCTGGGGAGGAGGGGGAATTTCCATTCTTAGGGGTTTTTAAGGTGTGGCTTGACAAAGCCATTACTGCGATGTTTAGTTGCGGTTGGTCGTACTGTGAGCAGGGGTGGGAGTAGATGACTTCCTGAAGTTCCTTCCAACCCTAATCTTCTATGATTTCTGGGGGAAAGCCTGGGACTGGGAATTTGTTGGAGTTGCTCTGCAGTATAATTCATGAGTGGCTCATACGGTAGATGGGTTGCTCCAAAGAGGAGGGAGCTAGGCTGTTCTCGAGGGTAACAGAGGACAGAACAAGGAGCAATGGTTTCAAATTACAGCTGGGGAGGTCAAGGTTGGATATTAGGAAAAACTTTCTCACTAGGAGGGTGGTGAAGCATTGGAATGGGCTATCTAGGGAGGTGGCAGAATCTTCATCTTTGGAGATTTTTAAGGCTCGGTTAGACAAAACCCTGGCTGGGGTGATTTAGGGGGAGTGGTCCTGCTTTTTAGCAGGGGTTGGACTAGGTGACCTCGTGAGGTCCCTTCCAACCCTATGATTCTATGATTCTATGAATGGGAGGTGACTTACATGCTGGAGGCTGTATTTGTGCAGACCCGGAGTGATAGTTCACAGAGCAAAGCAGTGTGAAAGGCACCCTAGACTGGAGAACTGAGGGGATGCAGTTGTTCAACAATCCAGCTTGTCCCTTCATAATGTCACAGGGCAGAGCAGTGCGCTCTTCAAAATGGCGCCTCTCCCCACCCCCAAAACTGGATAAAACCACATCTGGTTTCGTCTGAGTACCAGGCTGGGGACAAACCTGAGAAAAACAGGTCTGTACAGTTTAATACCAAATGAGTTGCCTACCTATCTATGGCATCATCTGACAATCAATGCACAGGCACCTACTGAGCATTAAGTGATAAGCAGGTAGGATCAGGTCCTGTGGTGAAAGCTGCCTTGTGGAGAAACTGGGACTGATTCTGTAGATGTAATGGTGCTGCTTCAAGACAAACCATTCCCACGGGGGCATGACTATGGGCCATGGCTCAGATTATGAGACCTCACTGCCTGGTGGGTTATGCACAGAAACTATTAGTTCCATAGAGACAATCAAGGCACAATTGGTCTTGGAACACTTCTTGAAGGTCTTTCCCAGGGGAGCCCAGAACTGGGTAAGGTGATTCCAACCTGCCTCAGTGGGTGAGGTGGTTGAATGGGTGGAAGCCTTATTTGAGACCGAAGTATTTGAGCACGAGCAACCTGAACAGTGTGGCAGACTAATGGTTCCAAGGAAGACCAGACAAGAGGATAGGGTCTCAGTGAAAGAAGATTCTGAATAGCTGAAAACAGGGTTGATGGGAAGCTACCAGGATGCCATTCAGTCCCAAACACTGTATAGTAAAAGTGATTTGGAGGCAGCCAGGGAAGGAAGGAAGTCCAGTGTTGAACTTCAAATGAAGCAAACCTTGGCATATTAGGTGAAAATGCCCAATGATTGATTGATTACTTGGGTTGCTGTTACTGCCAGAATTGTGGCCTGGTGTCCCATCTGAATGGCACTAGGGTAGAGACATACTTGGGACCAGTCAAACTGGGAGGAGTGCCAGGAGATGGTGTCAGAGTTTAGTTCATGAGGGTGCCTTTGGGAAAATGTGGTGCTAAAAAAGAGATGGACTGTCACCTCCCCATACATGTTACAAGTGTCCTCAGCAAGACAAGTGGCTACTCCATGACAGAGGCTGAACTGGAGCCCCAGGCCCAGTACTAGGCTGGCCTAAGATTTAGGTGTAGACCTGGCCTGAGGCACAGAGATTATTTGCCCAGTGTCATGCTGGGAGTCTATAGCAAAGCTGGAAATTGCCCCCACTCCCATCTCCCAAGTCCCAGTTTGGTGCTTTAACACAGGGCTTGACCAAACCCAGGCACCAGGTCACCATGGTGACCAGGGTTGTAGCCTAGCGCTTAGCTCCACTGTGGAAATGCTGCAGATGAGCGTCCTTTGATGACCAAAAATAAAACTGCTGGTGCCTAGCTGGGAGCCAATTTTGTCAAGCCCTGCTTTAACTACAAGATCTTTTCTGTCTGGCAGAGGGTTAGGTTGCTGTGGAGCCAGGTGGCTGCCACATTGTCTGTGGCGGATGTCAGACCAACAGTGAAAGCTCTGCCTAGAATGATGGCCTGGCGAAGGTGCCCAGAGAGAGTGGTAATTGAGTGCCTTCTCTCCAGAGCTCTCAACTACAGAGATCCCAATAGACATGCTGCCTGACCTCTACCATGCTAAATGCCTCCAGAGCATAAAGGGATTTGCTAAAAGAGGGAGGCAACATAGGCACCTCCCTGTGACTTTAGTGACTCTCATCCCAACTCCTTGTATGTTAGGAAAATTTGAAGGTTTAAACCTGACAAATCAATACTACTGTAGCTCTCTTATTATCAGGATGGCAGCAAAATGTAGCCTGTTTAGGAAACTGAGAACAGCATCTTCCCTTTCGAAACCAAAAGTGGCTAGATTAGATGACAAAGAACTAATGGAAACAGTGACGCTATTAGAGAGATCATAAGCAACAAAGCTGCCACAGGGAGACCCTGTGTGCGACAGTGTCTTAATTGTGTGTCTACAAAAACACGTTCTGCAAGTGCCTCTGTTCCATTAAACCTATATACGCAGTTGATTAACTTCCTGGCCCTTTGCTTGTGTGACAGGCTGCTCCCCAAATCTGGTCCTATGTGTCGCTGTGACTCCCTAATCCATACTCCTGAACCCTGATTTACTCTGCTTTGTCAAGTGACCACTGACTCCTGAGTCAGTACACACCAGCCTCCTGAATGTAATCGGTCCCAGGAAGTGGGTGTGCACCCACTAGGCACCTATGGGGTGGTCCCTAAGTGACCACCCTCAGTCCCCAGAAACAGCAGTGGGAACTTGTCTCTTACAGGGACTGGGATCCTTCTCCAAACACCATATACTCATGTCTGTCCAGTTAACAGTGAAATGGATTGTGCCCAGCCTCCCTCACTCATACCCTCTAAAGCCCACACAGCTTTGGATAAAACAAATATTAGATTATTAATCAGAGTATGATTTTAAGTGAGTATATAGCAAATCCATGCACAGTCATTTAATAAACCAGTGAGAAGTGACCACGAGTAAACAAAAGACATAACATGCCACACTACTACAATTATGCTCATCTCACCATTCAAGTCCGGCTGTGATGGTGTGCAGCCACCTCTGCCTATTTCTAGACAGGGTACAGTCCTCTTGTAGATGTTTCAAGATGGAGTGTTTCTGGCCAAAAGCCAGCAGCTTCTCTCCCTCTCAAAGTGTCTACATTCCTTTTTCTTTCCTGCTTGGCCCCACTTTATCCTACCTGAGTCAGAGAGGTCAATTTACATCGCCTTTGTCATGTAATTCTCCGGCTTCTGTGCTAGAGACAGTCTGAGCTATGTAAGAGGCTTCACATGGGCACACATAGATGATACTGCAGGAATCATGATATCATAACAATACGGTGGAGCATTCAAAAGGGAACCTTGCATGGATTAATTAGCATCAAATCATACAATCACAGGGCACAAGAGAACAGAAAAATCACATAGATCATAGCCCAGAGGGTGCATGGATGTGCATCCCGTGACAGCCTGTCAATCTTTCTTCCAGCAAATTGGTTAGTGGCTCATTATACACACCTGTAATATTTATTTACACATACACATCTAGAAAACATATGTGCATTCCTCACTGAAGACATCTCCATGCTGGGAGTACAATTTTCAAAATCACCTCACTGCTTTAGGAGCCTAATTCCAACTTGACTTCCAGTGGGACTTTGGCTTCTGTGTCACTTAGACACTTTTGGAAAATTTTACCTTCTATCCCTATGTAAGTTATACCAGTCCAGAATGTCTGCACTAGAGCTGGATACTGATTTAAAGACTTGCTTTGATGTGGCTCACCTGGTTTGAAATGGAGGTGCAAGTCATTAGTTCTTTCATCTCTGCAGCCCGTAGGTGCCTGGAACAGCTACAACAATGTAGCTACTCAGGTGCAAAAATCCCCTTTGTAGTCAAAGCCTCAACTCCCATTGACTTCGCAAGTCTCAGTAGTTGCACCGCTTAACACTGGAGGATTCAGACCAGGTATTACACAATTATAAAACTTTCATATTTAAATCCCAAGAAACAAATCTATTCTGGGCCAAGTTTTCTAAAGAGGAAGACCAAGTTCTATTCCCTGCATTAACAATAGTGCTTATTTCTTCCCAGTGCCAGTGACCACAACTGAATGCACAAACCTGGTGATTTCATGTGTGATTTGGTTGGTTAGGCACTCAATAGCTGTAATGCTGTCTGGATTTAAGGAACCATTTATGATCCCCAATATTATTGAGATGAGCTACAGGGAAATCAATTCTTTGGATGTGTGCAATTTTGTACATTAATGTAATGTTAGCAGTTATTCATGGAGGTGGACACAAGGCATACCAGTTTGTACAACACAATTTTACTATCCTAATTAAAATTAAATACATGCCATATTTAAAGACTTTGAAAATACTATTTAAGGTTCTGAGCTAATTCTACATAAATAATGCATCCTGGGCAAAATTCCTGAGAAGTCTGTAGGCCATCCACAAAACAGGAGGTCAAATGTGCTTCTCTATTGCAACAACTGTGCATGGGGATCCTTTTCAGTACTCTTTCTTGGCAATTCTCTCCATTGCTGTCCAAAACATGAGAAATGATGTCATGGCAGATTTGGGACCCAAGACAACCACAATCTTTCTGTTCAACATACACACAAAATAGATGTAATCTAAATACATAAAAGTTCACATTTTTATATCACTTTCTCATCCGTGTAACAATCATTAATTAATTAATCTCACAATATCCTAATGAGATATGGACATACCACTCCTATTTTACAGAGGGGGAGACTGAGGCTTAGAAAGGTTAAGTAACTTGATGAAGGTCAAGTAAGAAGCCTATGGCAGAGCCATTTCAAGAGTTCAGAACTTCCAGTCCCATATTGTAACCATATGCTCTTCTTCATGGGTGATCGATAATTAGCCTCTTTTACCCATTTATGCTGTATTATGTTTTGTATTTTTGCTTGTAATGATTAAAGCTGGTGTGATCATTTGAAAATATAGTTTTAATTAAATGTAATGGTTAACTACTAAGTCCATTTATTAGAGGTTGAATTGGGCAAGTAGAAAAACTGAAGTGAAAGGCCCCCTGCTATAGGGATTAGATGTTGTATTTCCCCCCCCATTTTTTATACTGGTGCTTATTATTTGTTTTGCATTCATATTGATGTAATTTAATTTTATCTTATTTTAAAATGTTTTCAAACTAATTTTAACCCCTCATGCAAAGAACAGTTCCTGCATACCGTTTTATAACTGACTGCATGTTGTGACATGGAAAAATATTTTAGATTCCTTCATCTACTACTGTGAAAGTGAGAACGAAGGTCCAATTCTGTTTGCAGTAAAATCAGTGGCGTCAATGGCTACACTCTCATGACTTGTGAGTGCAAGACCCGTCAATAGCACACTGGTCAATGACATTATTACTTATAAGAATGACACTTTTTGGCTCGAAAAGCTAAGTTAGGTATGTAAGGCGACAGGCTGTCCCTCCGCTGTCCATCTGGGAGGGAGGCCATGCCCTCTTGCTGTTGTGCTCCGGTGGGTACAGACTCAAAAAGGGAGATCGGGGGGGTCCTGACCTCTTCTGCAACCTCCAAGCATCTAAGCAGTCTAAAGCCCTGGCCCTCAGGCAGGCAGGGCAAGAAAACCATTCTCTGGCCCTAGGCAGGGCAGATCAGCAGTCTTTATCCCAAGCCCTGAGGCAGGGCAGGGTAGGGCAGGTCAGCAATCTGTGGCCCTAGGCAGGGTGAGGCAGTAGTCTTTAGCCCTACGCAGGGCAAACAAGCTGTCCGTAGCCCTGGCCCTTCAGGCAGGGAAGGGCAGGCAAATAGTTTATGGGCCTCCAAGGCTTCACAGGCCAGGCTAAAGTGGAAAGGGTGGTGTGGAAAGGAGAGGAGGGAGATGCAGGCCCACCCAACTCCACTGTGTCCCAGCCCAGGAGCACATTACTGTGTCGCCGGCCACAGCGGTAAGTGTGTCACGGAGAGCTGGGGAGATGGCGACATTTGGCCTGGAGGGAGTGGGCTCGTGTGTCCCATAAGATCACACCATGCCCCAAGTGTGTGACAACCCATGGAAGGTTGGGAACTACTGCTCTGTATTGTACCGTATTACCTTACCAAAACCTCAATAGCTCAAACGTCCTGGGACACTATCTTGGCTTCTTGCTTGTCATGGAAATTGTCTGCCTTGCGGGCCCTGGTTAATAATAAGGCTTTTGTTAATTATTGTAATGTTCTGACAGTCTGTGATGTGCGGTGACCTAGCACACTGGGGCAGACCGGCAGGAAGCAGCAGGTTGGCATTCCTCCTGCCGTATCCTCATTTGACTTTACAATGCAATACAAATAATAGTTGCAGTGGCAAAGTGGTTCCCTAGAAGTCCACTAACCTCTCCTGTGTTTACCTGTAATGTTTTGTTCTGTATTGTTCTTGCTCATGTCTTTAGACCACAAAGGGCATGGATTCTATTCTTTGTTTGACTAACATTCACTATCATAAAGTGTCGTGCACATGTACGGTGCAGAGAGCTAATAACAAAAATTGCCTGTCAGTGGTAAGGCAGGAATAATGTTTACCTCATATTTCCCTAACTCAATTCCCACCTAACAATTTTTTTCCACCGGGACAGTTAAAGACGGGCCTGTGATAGAGCATTAACTGGGCAAATGTGCCCAGAAAATATTACTCTTGAAATATTCTCTCAGGTCTCAAATCAGGGGCTTCCTTCGTGTTTCATTATGCCAGCCACAGTTACCGAGAATGTGCTCTTCTGAATTACACTGAACAGTACCATACAATTTGCCTGACGAGACAATGCTGCCTTGTTCATTTTTTTGTCGTGTTTTTGCTTGTTAGTTGAATTCTTGGCACAGTTGTTGGACAGATGTCCACACTTGTTACAAACGCAACACTGTCTTTGAGCTTCTACTTGTTAGGTTTTTTTTTTTAATTAACTGCATTCTTCTTTCACTTATAGACTGGAAGAGGGTCCAGCCTGTTCTTGGTGACTTGCTGTATCCTTCACCATCAGGGTCAAGTCTCAGGAAATTCCATGAGGAAAGAAGAACTTCCTTACCCGTGGAGCTGGCACCTCCAGGTCAGAATTCAGGGTATAGGACAGTTCAACTCAGTTTCTGTGTGCATTGCATAAGGTTTTTTTAAAAAGCTTTTGACCTGACTCCTGCTGATTCTCCAGGTTTAAGACAATACACACCCAGTACTGATCCAAACCTATCAGACTGTGCATTCAAAGAATAGGAGTCAACACAGGATGGAATCTTGCAGAAGTTTCTAATGCTTCCTTTGAACCTGATCCAGCTTCCATTGAAGTCAGTGGCAAAAATCTTAATGCTGGATTGGTTCCTTTGGCTATGCCTACACTTGAAAAGTTAGGTCGACTTTATGAAGTCGACTTAATAACCTTATTAAGTCGACTTAACAACTCGACTTAACTTTTCAAGTGTAGACGTGGCCTCTTTTTGGCCTTATTAAATCAAATTAATGTTTTAAGTCTACTTAAAAAGATCCAACTAGGCACTACTCCGCATCTCCACTGGCTGAAGTTGACTTAATAAAGTTGACTTAAGCACTAGTTCGAATTAAAACGAGGGGATATTAATTCAAACTAACTTTTCCTTAATTCGACTTAAGGAGAAGCTTAAGTCAAATTAAGGAAAGCCCCGTGGAGATGCGGAGTAAATTAAGTCGACTTAAGCCTCCTTATGTCGACTTAATTTCTGAGTGTAGACGCACCCTTTGTGAGCAATGGACTTCACATGGTAGCTTAGATGTTAGGAACCAATTAAATAATCATGAAAAGCTTATCAGATGGATGCAGAAGTATCAATCAAGTATCAGTTTTGTGATAATGAAGGAACAGTTTATAATGTATATTGACAGCTTTAGTTATCCCTTTAGTCCTATTACTCACCCAATTTCCATCATCTGAATCCTCCTTTCTAATCCAAACATAATTACTGTATTTATTCTTCCTCCTCTTCTTCTAGCTTCATTTTCTCCATCTCTGACTTTTGCTGCATCTTTAGCCATACCTGTTTTATTCTTTCCATCTTTGGGTCCTCTTTCTCATTCCTTTGTTCCTCATCGACACATGGAATTCTTTTTCTGAACAAATGCATAAGGATTCTGCCCTCTCCTCCTTCAGCTCCTTTCAAGAACTTCCTTAGTGGTGGCTCTTACCAGAAAATAGCAAACTAAGACAAAGTCAGGAATAGTTATGAAGATATTTTTAAAAGAAAAATAATATATAGTGTATTGAATTATATAATCTGATTGTATACATATTCCACATCCCTTCTAGGTTGGTTGGATTTCTAGGTCCCAGTCCTGCAACCAATAAGTCATATATATTTAATTTTATACAAGTCAAAGTCTCATTGTCTTTAGTGGAATTACTTGCATGTGTAAAGCCAGGAACATGCCCAACTTCAGAATTGAGAGCAAAGACTACGAGCATCAGGTCTTCCTATGTCCATTAAAACCTAAGAATTACTGAATGTAAATATTAAGTCACTAGTTCTGCTCCTGGTTCTCATGTTAATTAATTATTTTCCAGTAATTTTTACCCTCATATTATATTATTTTAATGAAGATGAATTACCGAGAAGAGTAGAGAGGGAGGGAAGAAAATGCATCAGCAAATACAATCCTACAGTTACGCATTAACTCTTAGCAATGATATAGCATGTTCTGCATTCACCGGCATTCAGTTATCCTCACAACAGTTCTGTGGGACAAGGATTTCTTTACAAACAGGAAAAGTGAGCCATGAAGAGTGAAATCCTTTATTGGTTTGAAGAGCTACTGCACGGAGCAGCATGACACCCCGACACCTCACATAGGCTATGTCTACACTTGTTAATTTAGGTCGACTTACCTAAGTCGACTTAACAAAGTCGACATTAAGTCAACTTTGTTAAGTTGACTTAGCATGTCCACACCTAAATTTTAAATCGACTTGGGGGGACATTACAAAGTCGACCTATAGTGTCCACACTGGATGCCTAGGTTGACTTCTAGGGGCTAGGCGGACCTGGGACCAGAGGGGGCATGCCAGTTTCTCCCTGTGCCAGCCACCCTGGCAGGGAGGGCAGTGGGGAAGTCCTGGAGAGCCCTAAGTAAGTCGACTTAGGGCTACTCTACGTCTACACTGGCTTAAGTCGACTTTAGAAAGTCGACTTAAGCAGAAAGTTGACTTAAAAGTAGGTTTAACAAAGTCGACTTAATTTTTCCTTAAGTCGACTTAAGCAGCTGCTTAAGTCGACTTAAGGAAAGTGTAGTGTAGACGCAGGGTAAATTAAGTCGAGTTAAGCAAGCTTAAGTTGACTTACTTTACAAGTGTAGATATACCCCTAGTCAGATGATGGTGTGGCTGTGCAACACTGCCTCTGCTTTTTGGCATACTGTGGAAATAGTTTCTGTGACAGGTCTTCATAGGCCACTTTGTAGGCCAATGGTAAAGATGACTGCAGAATGAAGTCGGGTTGGAGCAACAGGGGCAGAAAGGGGACTGTGGATCCGACACAGGTTGACTGCAACTGCTACTCCAGTATTGTATGTGCTCACGATATATGCAGTGGTGCTGCAGAGAGGCTGCCAGCAGTTCTGTTGCATGCTCCTCCTTGTTGCCTCCACAGATACATTTCAGGGGAATTAAAGTGCATTCACTCACTCACCTCTGCATGGCATAGTAGACAGGTGCATATGACCCCTTGTCATAATCCGTCTGCACATACCTATTTCCAGGTCCAAATCCAGGGGACTCAGAACAAGTTACAGACATAGCCTCCAAACAGCACTCTAGTCCCCGTATCCTCTCAGCCCCAGCAGATGGACTGCCCCCTTCATTCCCCACTAGCAGCCTTGACTGCCATATTGAGTTCTCTCTCTTCTTTGCAGACTGAGAGTTTCCTCCCATTCTGTAAGCTCCCCATCTGATGATGTGGGATTTTCTCCCACGAAAGCTCATGTGATAAATTGGTTAATCTTTAAAAGTGCCACGGGACTCCTTTGTTTGTTTTTCTGAACTAGACTAACATGGCTACCCCTCTGGAACTTGAGAGTTTCAAAGACACCCAGAAGATTTGGATGCCCAGTTCTCATTAACTTAATGGGAATTGCGTGTCCAGATCCCATTAGGTGGCTTTGAAAACCTCAGCCATTAAATCTCTTAGGCTATGTCTATACTTGCTAAAATTAGTTCAAGTTAGTTAGTTTTAACTAATTTGAACTAATTTCAGTTAGTTCGAATTAGCTTAATTTGAACTAAGAAAACTTAGCTCGAATTAGCGATCCCCATTCATTTCAATGGCCAGTTAGTTCGAACTAAGAAGTTAGTTCAAATTAACATGGCCACATTGGTTAATTCGAACTAGATAGTTCGAATTAACCCTTTAGTTCGAATACCCTATTTGAATTTATTAGTTCGAATTAAGGAAGCCCTTAATTCGAACTAACTAAAGCCTAGTGTAGACATGGCTTTAGTTAGTTCGAATTAAGCCTCCTTAATTCAAACTAACTTGCCAGTGTAGACATAGCCTTAGTGTTTATGCTTTATAAGCAGAAACACAAGCTGAACAACACATGTCTCGAAAGGCCTTCTCCCTTTATTTGGCTTGAATTCACCCCCAGCTATCCTGCTGGTGCAAGCTAATTGTTTTATTCATGTTAACAATAATTTCCTATTGGAAAGTTTGTAGCTATGAAGGTTGTATCACTTTGATAGCATGAAAATAATTTACTCAGCAGTAGACTGGAATGATGATGTTTTTCATGTGCACTTTTCTGTAACAGAGTGCAAAGAGTGGGAGGAGATCACAGCATGAAGCAGTGCACTCATTTTTAAATACTTGGAAGGTCTTCTCAGAGGATTATTACTATTTGAAATTCTCTGTCCCTGCAGATACTGCTGGTAAAATCCACTTATTAGGGTTAAAATCGAAAAAGAACAATTTACTTGGAGACCAATTTCACTGAGGATGCCTGAATGATTTAACTATCCAGAAGTGTATTGAACTATTGCATTTCTTGATCACATGCTCAGGGTTAAATTGAACTTAGCATTTTGGGTTGGAAATAAATTTTTCCCCAGGGTACCTGATACAAACTCTGTTGTTTTTTCACCTTTCTGTGGAGGACTGAACAAGGATTATCAGATACAATTAGGTGGTCACACTCCATGGTATCAATTCCCAGTAGTCCCAGCAAATGGGTGTTGGTGAAACTTGGTCCCTCTTGTCTGTTCTTATGTGTGTATTTACCAGCAATGACTTGCCCAGTGGAATCTTACTAAACGGGGACAGTAATTAATTTTATTCATAGGCTCATCTGACTTGCCATAGCCTTTCATTGCAGCAGGGAAACAGTGTTTAAAGAAAGAGATACAGACCTAATTTAGACTAGGGTGACCATTTAGTAAGTGTGAACAATCGAGATAGGGCAACTATGTAAGATAAAACCCCAAATATCAGGATTGTCCTTATAAAATCAGGCCATTTGGTCACCTTAATTTAGACATACCTTATTGAACAGAAATTCCCAACTAAAATCCATGTGTACAATAGATTGATCTCCTATTCATCTAAACTTCTATTTATGCACATATTCCAAACACCCCCCCCCAACATGTTGAATAAATGAGGATGTACAATTTTTGCATTTGCTCCCCTACCGTTTTATGTGGCTCCCTGAACCCCTGTGTTAGAGAGCTATACCTTGGATAGTAAGGGCCAATTTGTAGATGTCAAGGTCAGGAGGGAACATTGTGATCATCTAGTTTAACTACCTCTTTAACACAGGCCAGAGAGCTTCCCCACAATCACTCCCCGAGCACATCTTTCAGAGGGAAAAAATAAAAAAAAGCTAATCTTGATATGGCTGCTTCAGCACTGTAATATTAGACTATAGACTTTTCCCTCTATGGAGCAGCCGTTATTTGGCTGTAAATGCATGGCAACTGCACCAATGACTTCAAAAGTTTCATATTCACATCATCCTGCAACCCAGACTGCTGTGGTGAAGGTACAGAGGGAGACACTGGCTAGAGGGCACATGCCTTACAGGTGCAGAAAGTCCTTCCCGTCATGGCTTCAGGATGTATCGTGATTTACAAAGACACAGCACCTCCAGTCATCCTTGCTTTGGGGGAATGCTTTCTCCCCCTCGCAGAACTGCTCAGCCTCTGCAGAGCCATAAAATAGGTCATGACAATATTAATTGCAATACATTTCAGTATTGGTGTAATTAGTCCCAGACTAACGATGATATTTGTGTCCAATGAACATGGAAGAACTACTCCATATGCAAATATTTGTTCTTATCTATTTGCCTTTGCATGTTATAGCCATTTCCTGCCTCTTTAGGGCTTCAATTAATGCAACTGAACAACATCTTACACTTAAAATATCTCTATTTTTAAATGTTAAATGGATATTTCTTTGGGAAACAGCTGGTATCTTCATACCTCAACAAAGCAAATATTATTATTTGTATTATAGTAGCATTCAGAGACTCCACTGAAGATCAGCACCATACTGTGCTGGTGTTGTTCAAGCCCTGTTTCTGTGATTTCATTTGCAATATATATCCAGATGGTGACAAAAACTAACATAAACAGAAGGAAACTAAAGCAATACTGGCTATAATTCTATCATAGCATGATGGATTGCATATCAACAGAGAAATTCTTGAGATGCAATGGATCTTTCAGATCCAAATTACAAACTTACTCCAGAATCTGAAAACTGGAAATGTCTTAGTGTCACAACAGCTTCTCAGTTGTTCAAAGGATATTAAAATGGCATACTGTATTTGTCTGGCACTTCTCTGTCAAATGTTATTTTCAGTCAGAATAGGATTTTGGGGGTTGGTATAAACAGCTCAGCTTCTTGGAACTGAACATGCTTTAAAATATATTGATAAGGAATTTTACTGAATGGTTATGAGTGTAAGAAAAGCAGCTTTGAAATATTTGTGTGTTTTGCTTGAAATTCCATCCAGTGCAGAGGACTTACTCATTGCTCGCCACACCACAATAAGTCCCACATTAAAAGCTAGAACTCTAGATCCTGCAAAGATTTAGGCCTGGGATACACCTAAACTTGGGTCAACCTAGCAATGTCACTTAAGGGTGCAGAAAAATTCACACCCTGAGAGAGTTAGTTTAATCAATCTACATTCTGGTGTAGACAGCAGGAGGTCACAGAAGAATTATTCCATCATTGTAGCGCACCACCTTTTGAAGTGTTAGATTTACTAAGCAACAGAAAAACCTCTTCTGTTGCTGTGATAAGTGTCTACGGTGCATTGCCAGAGTGACATAAATACAGCAGTGCCCTTGAAGCAGACACACACTTTGGAACTTTATAAGCCAGTGGTCCCCTTGAGGTTAATAGGATTATTTATACTTAGAGTTAAGCATGTGCATAAGTGTTTGTAGGATCAGGGTCTAAATGCCAAGCTCACTGCAGTCAATGACAAAACTCTCTTCTACCACTACTCTGTGCTAGGATTTTGTCTCTGAGGGTGTGTCTACACTTACAAATTAAGTCAATTTAAGGAGGCTTAAGTCGACTTAAACTACTCCACGTCCACTTTGGGCTTTCCTTAAGCCGACTTAAGGAAAAGTTAAGTCGACTTAATAACACCTCGATTTAGGTCAACTTAACGCTTAAAATCGACTTTATTATACTCCTCAGCCTGGCCGCAGCAGGACAGGACAAGCTGTCCGCCCGAGTCTTCTGCGGCAGGAGCTCGCAGGCCGGATCAGGGGTGCTTCAGGGGTGGCCAGAGTCGCTCCCTGGCCAGGCTGCTCGCACCTGAGCCATGCATCTGAGCAGGTGTAACCTTCGGGTGGGCTAAAATACATTCAATTGCCCTTCTCCAATGCCTTAAAAGAAATAAACCCCAAACCCCATGGAGAGAGCAGCTGGAGACCCAAGATCCAGTCTGTATGGGACTCACAGCAAAGATTGTTCAGAATTACCCTCCCACATTAAACTACTACTAAAAACAAACATAACAATGAACTTTATTACCTACTAACTAAATAAATCTTATCCTAATCAAACAAAATGAAGTTAAACAGAACAGTCCCCACAGAAACACCATAAGAAAGATAACCAAGAGTCCCAAAGTCTAGGTAGTTCACCCAAATCTCAGCTGCAGTCTTTGTTCAAGTCCAAAGGCTTGAGTGGAGAGTAGCTATCCTCTTCTTTTGTTGCAGGAATCTTCAATTGAATTCCATGCAGGCTTTTCTTCCTCCTCTGGAACCAGCACCATCCGGTCAGCTAACTGGTTAACCAGTCCTCAGTCCCATATGCATGTGTACAAACTCTGCTGCAGAAGACTCCTTTGGAGGGAGAAAACATCTTGCTGTTCACTCCTGGCTCAGCTTCTTTCATGAACACTGAGCACATGGGCTCTTCTCACTGCAGCTCATACCTGCCACTATCTCTGCCTGCACCATCTGCTGCTCTCATGTGGTCTGACCACACCCGCAGGAAGCCCTGTGGAGCATGCTCAAAATGCTACTACTCCCTGTTTTCTAGATGTTTCTGGATGTAGGCAGATAATCTGTCCAGCAACAGTAACACACACCCAATGGGTCTCTTAAAGAGCTAACCTGTTTTAGGCACATGGTTACACGTGCTCAGGGCAGGACCAGAAGATTTGAAAAAGCTGCAGCCTTGCCACAGCTCCCAGGTGTCCATGGGCCAGATTCCAGCCCCTGGCAGGCTGGATTCTGGCTCACAGCCATGGCTCCTGGCCCCTGCAGGCCCTGCTGCCGAGCTGGGGGCCAGGGTCAGTAGGGAAAAGGAGACCTGCTCCTTTCCCTGCCCTGCTGACCCTGGACCCCAGCTGAGCAGTGGGACTGGCCAGGGAAAAATAGGTGCTGGTACGCTGTAGCGGTGTGTACCGGCTCAAAAAAAAGCCTTGGCTATAACACTCCCTTTTGGCCCTTTATCATCTCTCTTTAACAGCTGTAAGTAACAAGCTTAATTGTAGCCTCCACAGAAGATAAGGAAGACACTTAACAAGCATTGATGGTCTCCACGGAGGGCAAGGGAGAGACCCTAAATCTCCGCAGGAATGTCTTAGGGCAGAAGGATGTCTGGCACGAAAGTTCTTCAGGAATGTGAAATCAACATGACCTGTTTACCTCTAACTTTTGAACTCTTGCTTTCTTTACGCATGTTCAATGAACTCATGAATATTACTTTTACCACCCCTGAAGGGGTCATTGCTCATTATAATGGTCATAGGATGTATGTAGTAGGGGGGGAAACATGTTAAGGGGATATATGTAGTAGGCGGATTCGGAAGACTGTAAACTCTCTTGTCCTGACCCAATTGGAACAGCGAGGAGGGATCTTGCGGCCGGGTATAGGGTTTAAATAATGGTAAAGTTCAATTCAAAGGTGTGCCTATTTACTATGGACACCCTCTTTTTGCAAAAAGCGATTAATAAAGGTAGTGCTGCTTGAATTCTTGTTGGTTAATTGTTTAAGTTGTCTACCACACAGTGATAATAAAAACCTAATTTGCCACTAGTGGTCCAAATGATGCTGGAGCAGCTCAAGACAAAAACAGGCACAGTCTGCTGCTGGCTTCCAAATAAAAAGAACCCTGCAAGTTGCAGATATCTACTTTATATAACAGGGGCCAGGATGGTGGCCAACTTTGTGCGCATCATGGGTTGGATGTGGCTATAAATTTTGTAACCTTGCATGGCTCTAAATATAGCAGGGGTGGCCAAACTGCAGCTCTTTTATAGTTCAAGTGTGGCTTGTAAAGACCCCTGTGCATTCCCCATTCTCCACCTACCACCAGACTGAAAGGGGGAGCTCAGTTTCAGCCCTTTGGCAGGGCAGTGAGGCCAGAGAATTCTGCCCCGTGCTGAGGGGTATCTCAGGGGTCAGTAAGTTTGGCCACCCCAGAAATAGCAGCTTCCCTGTGCCTTTGAGATCCTCTATTCGCAGCTGAGAGTTTATAAGACTCTTCCCCACCTTCTAGATCTAAATTTTAATCTTTAAAAGTGCGACAGGACTTCTTGTTTTTCTTCTAGATCTTAGATTCCTGCTTCCCACCTTCCCCACACAGATGAACAAGAGGTGATAGATCAAGTCAGGCCAGAAAATCCCCCATGCTCCTATCTTGCAGTTTAAACAGTCAAGCAATTTAGGAAATGCTCCCTATGCCGCATCTGGCCTGTTGAAGAGGAAGGCAGCTGCTTCTGCAAAATCAAGTCACTGACTTGAGCTATAAACAGCTGCTTGCTCCTCCGTGTTAGAGCTCCTACAGACAGTATACCCGCAGCCACACACACATGCTCCTCCTGCGGCAGGGAGATACAGCTGCTGCTGCAGGTGTGGTCTGCGGTACAATTCGAGGTGGGCTACAAGGAGACTCTTGCAGATGTTGTCAAGTTCCAGAGGTGTAGCCATGTTAGCCTACGTCAGCAAAACAAACAAGGAGTCCTGTGGCACTTCTATAGACTATGCAATTTATTTAACACTAGATTTCCTAGCAGAAAATCCCACTTTGTCTGCTTTGAAGATGTGACTCCACAGACATGACTCCACGTTTTTGTGCCTCTGCAAGTCTCTAAAGAATAGCCACAAATAAGCCTGGCCTGCTTCCAAACAAAGGAGGTCTCAGAGGGAAAGAAACTTTTATTTTAGGGCTAACCAGGTTGGATCATCAGCTGGACCAGAGGCTCCCAAACTTTTCAGCATCACACCTTCTTTCTGATTTTTGAGAAACCCTCACACCACCTCCCCTTTATCATCATCCAAACCCCTTAACAAAAATTCAATTATTTTAGGATTAAAAATACCCACAAGTAGCTGAGGCAAAAAAAATTCACTATGAAAATTTCACAGCTTTGGGCCCCCCCTGGATTTTCAAGTTGCCCCCCAAGTTTGGAACCACTGAGCTGGACCCTCCACGTCCCCCTAGAATTCGCCAGTCAGCCCCTGGGACCCTCGCCCTTTCCTTCCTGGGCCTGCCCAGCGCCTCCCAGCTCCGCGCCTGTGCACAACCCCTGCCAAGGGGGACCGTGCGCGTGGCGCGCTGAGCGGACACGGCTGCTCCCCGGGGGCGTGTGCGCGGGAGGGAGGCGGTGCTCCGGGCGCGGAGGGCGGCGCCAGCGGGAGCAGGTGGCGGGGCGGGGAAGCTGGCGGCTGCTGGGTGCAAGGGGCTCGGCTCTTGCAGCGCTGTGGCTGTCAGCTGCGACTCGACCTGGGGCACCCGGGTGAGCTGCCGGCGGGGGACAGACACGCGGCGGCCGGGCCATGTGCCCAGGTAAGGGACTGGCTTAACCCCTTCCAGGCCGTGCCCGCGGCTCCCGGCGAGGCTGGGCTCGCCCTGTGGTTGGCTGCGGCGGAGCTGCCCGAGCGAGCCTGTGCGTGCTGGCCGGGCTGTCCCCGCTCCGTGCTGCTGGGCGGGGCGGTGGAAGGAGCAGCGGCGCTTTGCAGATTCAGCAGCCGGCCGGGCTAAGCCGGTTTCTGCTGCCGTAGCCCAAAGGCGGCTGGAAACTCCGATGACGCACGGAGCGGCTTAAAAATGAGTCTTGTTGCAAGCGCAGGCATTCTGCCGAGTCCGGAGCGGGTGGCGCAATGCGTGTGCTGCATCCGTGATTTCTGTGCAGCCGCGCCGGGCTGGGAGCTCATTGGCAGCGCTTGGACCCCAGCGTCTCTGGGGCATGCGGGGCTAGGAAGGCGCTCGGTAGTGTGCCTGTCCCGTGCGCTCTCAGCCATGTTTTGGGCAATCCTTAGGGGAGAGTGGACCTGCTGTCTGACCCTGCCAGTCAACATTTGCTTTCCCTTCCTGATCCCTCTTTGTGTGTGTCTCTGCAGCTGGAGGGAGGGAGAACAGCTCAGTAGGGTGAGCCACTGCTGTATTTGGGTAGATGGGGACAGAATGGTATGGGGACAGCTTGCATTGCTGGGAAGTCAGACTAGATCAGGGGTCTGCAACCTGCCGCTCCTGGGCCCCATGGGACTCTTTGGCTGCCCCTTTGCGCTTCGGGCTCTGCCCTTCCATCTCTGCCACTGCTCAAGGCTGACAAAAGCCTTATGCCGCTCATTGTTGGTTTTATTTTGTTGGCAAAACGGCAGTTTTGTCCCAAAGAAGGGGGGTGTAGTGTGTACGCTTGGACTGTTTTGAAAACAAAACTTCCTAGTGTGGAGAAGGCCTTAATAACATTTTCCTGAGTGACAGAAGTGGTAAGATATTCATTAAGCCCCCTAAAGCTTTGAAGATCACTTTTCCCTGCTTTAAACACATTTCCAGTCTTCTCCTCCCACTTCCTCTGGATTTGCAGCCACATTCATGAACAGAGCCTTTGCACTCTGAACATCACTGCTCAAATCACCAGAGTTGGGGAAGCTGGCTTGGGTAGCACATGGATTGCCAGCCAGTTCTTTCATCTCTTAGGTGACCAGCTTGAATCCAACCCAGTTCAATAATGACTGAAAGCTGTTGCCATCCAAAACGAATTGGAAAGGCGAGATGAATTGGCCCATTTCTTAGTGAAAAGATATTGACATTACAGAAAACACCATCATAATTGTTACATTTTAAGGTTGTCTGTGTCAGAAAAGCCCAGGAATGAGCCTGGGGATTGACTTGCTCTTGTACTCCTAGGAGGCAGCCATCATGGGTAGACTTTTTGGGTGGTGTAGAGAGAATAGTCTGCTGCTGGCGCCTGTGCTGTACTTGGTCTGTAGCTGAAAAGCACTCCAGTTTTCAGTATGGTCTCAATCTGCCACCTTTTACCGGTCCTAATACTGTATTTAGTTAGAGCTATTTAAAATAAGTTATCTGATAGGATTGTTGCTGTGAATGTGAA
The DNA here is from genome assembly GCA_007922175.1 of Pelusios castaneus. Taxonomy (NCBI): domain Eukaryota; kingdom Metazoa; phylum Chordata; order Testudines; family Pelomedusidae; genus Pelusios; species Pelusios castaneus. The sequence goes on from ML686047.1 coordinate 6,556,912, forward strand.
CTTTCTGCCTTCACCACTCCAACTAACTTGTGGATCCGGGACTGAGATCTGACTCAATTTACGTGGCCAACTTTATACAGTGGTGTAGTGAATCGGGAGGGGGGGGGGGAGAAGAGGAGGGGGGGCAAGGCCCTGGGCACTGGGCTGCAGGGGGGTGCTGGGATGGGGGGTGCTGCAAGATGTGGGGTGTCTTGGGGCACCCGGGGGAGCATAAATGTGGGCTTGGCCCTCGGGCGCTGCCACTGATTCTATATCTCCCTTCTTATTTCTAATTTTATTATTTCTGCAAGAATGTGTAATGGCAGACTGTAGCATGTTTTATTCAGAAGTAACTTGTATGCCAGATGCAAAACATTGTCTTATGATTTGTTTGCCTTTTACTATATCTCAAAATATGTTAAAATGTTTCTCTCTTCCCCCTCCTGTGTTTTGGAGGGAGCAGGTGAGTCATCCATCTGTTCAAAGTTGCACCGGTAGGGAATCACTCCTGAAACTGTATAGTGGTGGGTTAAATGCTTTTTCTTTTATAACTCCTCTCAGTGTGTTTTGGTTCTAATCTCCAAATGTTCAATAAACTCCTTTTGGCTTGAAATCTTTCACGGTTTGTCAGAGGCCAGAAGCCAGATTTTTTTTTTTTCTTTTGGGGTGTTGGCAGAGATTGAAGTCTTTGTACTTGTGATCTCTCCTAGCTCAAAAATGTTTGTTGCAGGCATTTCAGGCTGGTTTATACAGATTTGTTCATAGAACAAGTTTTGTTAAAGTAACCCTGAAGGCTTCTCCACCTGGATGCTGCACATGAACATGTAAGAGCGCATCCTTATTTTTCAGTTTTGTTAATAAACATCAAATGCTTAAAGGCATGCTCTTAGCGCAGTCTAGATTTTCTTAAGTAATATTTGGCAACACCTATTGGCACCTCATTCCACTGAAATAAAATTATATATATGGGAACAGTTTGTTTTAAAAGGATATTCAGCATTCTGTTGTTGGTGTCTAGACACCAAACATTGCAGTTATGTTCTTAATGCATGCTAACTGGAAATTGAAACTAATTAAAAACTGATAGAAATGCAAGAAGTGGACTGGCTAATGCCCCAAGGCGATAAACTCTTAAAGCTACGGTCAACTTGACCCGTGGGAGTAGTCCTATTGCCTTTAATAGGAATAAAATTAGGCAGATGCACATTTGCAGCACAGGAGCCAAAAAGATGAAAAATAAATTAGATTTCTAAAAAATTTAAGGTGCTATCAGCACAGGCAGTTAACTCTTTTTTGTTTAAATATGAATTTTAATTTGACAGTGTCCCCTCACTGTTGGAATTTCTGTCTGGTTGCCTGGTGCTGGGTATCTGACAAAAACAGACAACAGTTATAAGGTCTTCTGGCAATCCATCAGGGTGGGATGTGTAGCCCTGTGTGCATTGGTGGCTTAGGCCCTGATAATGCTTTTGAGGCGTTGAACAGTTACCAGCTCCACGAGACCTTTCCTGCCCAAGCAGCTACCAGAGTTTCATCAGCAACGTGAAACGATCTTATTGTACTTCCACCCTGCATTCAGCCTTTTGATGCAAGGGTTTCTGTTGATGTTGCAACACTGAAGCATCATCTAACAAGTCGGAAATGTGTTAAACCTTTTGGGGTCATTTATTAACCTTCACTAGTCCAAGGGAAAAGGTGTGTGAAGCCCTCGATCCATCCATGTTGCTGGGGAAAATATTCTGGTAGATCCCAGGTCTCTGTGATCTACAGATCCCTCTTCAGATAGCCAGCAATGCTTAGAGCCTCACTCCCTTTCAGATATGTCCCTTAAAGTGAGGCACGTCAGAGTTGCCTCTAAAGGCAGATTTGGTGTGGGGAGTTGGGGCAAACCAGGAAGTTACAGGAATCTATGGGAGGAAGCTGGGGTGCTGGAGATTGAGTGGAGGGGTCATGGAAAAGCATAGATGATGTGTGCATGTTGAAAGGAGGCTTTTGGGGGAGGACATAGGGGAGGCTGCTTTTTTAAACTATGCTATGAAAATGGTTTCACAAGACCATAAGAATGTACTGGGTCAGAGCAATGGTCCATCTAGCCCAGAATCCTGTCTTCCAGCAGTAGCTAGTACCAAATGCTTCAGAGGGAATGAACAGAACAGGGTAATTATTGAGTGATCTGTCTGGCAGTCATAGGCTTACGGGACCCCCCCCCCCCCCCCGATTTATAGCCATTGATTGAGATATCCTCCATGAATTTATTTGATTTTTTTTTTTAATCCAGTTATAATTTTGTCCCTCATAACATTCCCTGGCATTGAGTACCACAGGTTGACTGCACTGTTTGAAGAAATACTTCCTTTTGTTTTAAGCCTGCTGCCCATTAAATTTATTGGGTGAACTCTGGTTCTTGTGTTCCATGGAAGGGGGAATAACACTTCCCTATTCATTTTTTCCACACCATTCATGATTTTATAGACCTCTATCATATCCCCCTTAGTCATCTGTTTTCTAAGATGAACAATTTGTCTTTTTAATTGCTCCTCATATGAAAACTGTTCCTGGCCCTTAATTGTTTTATTGCCGTTCTCTGCACCTTTTACGATTCAAAGATGTCTTTTATTGAGATGAAGTGACCAGATCTTCATGCAGTATTCAAGATGTACCATGGGATTTATATAGTGCATTCATGGCTGGGTTAAGGCAGGAGCTTTAGGGGCTACGTCCTGGGCTAAAGGGGGGCCTACTGCCCTGCAAAAATCTGGCCCAGGCCTGAGGCACAGTGCTGGCTGGCTGCCAACAGAGCCCTGGTCTCTACCGCCAGCTCTCCCTCTCTTATGGTGGTCTGTCCCACTGGCAGACAAGCAGCCTGGGCATGGGGTGGGAGCACTGTGGGCTGTGGCCTCTGGTCCAAGCAGGCACTCCATGCTGGGCCCCAGCACCAACCACTGGCCCAGCCCAGCCCAGCCTGTCCCCATGGCTTGCCGGTCTGCAGACCCTGTCCCTCAGACCCTCCCACTACCAGCTGGACCTCAGTGCCGAGGCGCCTTAATCCAGCCCTGATTCATTACAATATTTTTTCTGTCTTAATCTGTCTCTTTCCTAATGGTTCCTAGCATTCTGATATCTCTTTTTTTTGGCCACTGCTGCACATTGAACAGATGTCTTCAGAGAACTGTCCACAGTGACTATAAGATTTCTCTCTTGAGTGGCAACAGCTAACTTACACCCTGTCATTTTGTATGAGTTCGGGTAATGTTTTCCAATGTGCATTACTTTGTACTCATAACTATTTAATTTCTTCTGCCATTTTGTTGCCTGGATTATTTTAGGTTTGTTTGTAACTCTTCCCAGTCAGCTTTAGACATCATTATCTTGAGTCATTTTGCATTGTCTGCAAACTTTGTCATCTCATTGTTTACCTCTTTTTCAGATCATTTATGGATGTTTTGAACAGCACTAGTTCCAATACAGATCCTTGCGGGACCCTGCTATTTACCACTTTCTATTGTGAAAACTGACCTTTTATTTCTACCTTTTGTTTCCTAATTTTTAATCCAGTTACTGATCCAGGAGAGGACCTTCTAATCCTGACTTCTTTCTTTTCTTAAAAGGTTTGGTGTGGGAATTTATAAAAGGCTTTCTGAGAGTCTAAATACAGTATAGCCACTGGATTACCTGTGTTCATTGACCCCCTCAAAGAATTCTAATAGGTCAGTGAGGCATGATTTCCCTTAAATCCATGTGGACTCTTCCACACCAAATTGTGGAAATCTTATGTGTCTGATAATTCTGCTCTTTACTGTAGTTTCAACCAATGTGCCTGATACTGAAGTTAATGTTTACTGGCCTGTAATTGCCAGGATCATTTCTGAAGTGTGTTTTAGAAAATGGTGTTGATTTCTTTGAGTGATGGATTGCAATACCACAGTTAGTAATTCTGTAGTTTCATATTTGAGTTCCTTCAGAACTCTTGGGTGAATACCATCTGGCCCTGGTGACTTATTACTGTTTAATTTATCAATTTGTTTCAAACTCTGCTCTGTTGATGCCTCAGTCTGGGGAAGTTCCTTAGATTTGTCACTTAGAAAGAATGTTCAGGTGTGGGACTCTCTCTCCCATGACCTTCAATGAAGACCAATGAACATAATTCATTTACATTCTCTGTGATGTCTTGCTCTTCCTTGAGTGCTTGTTAGTGCCTTGATCTTTGAGTGGCCTTGATTGTTTGGCCAGCTTCCTCCTTGTACTGTATTTTTTTTAAAAATAACTGTTTGGTTTTTGTGTCTTTTGCTAGTTTCTCTTTCAGTTCTTTTTTGATCGGTTTAATTATACTTTTACACTTGCCAGAATTTATGCTCCTTCCTATTTTCCTCAGTAGGATTTTTATACTTAATTTGCCAGAGTTTATGCTCCTTTATATTCTATTTTCCTCACGAGGATTTGACTTCCAGTTTTTAAAGGATGCCTTTTGCCTCTAATGACCTCTTTTACTTTGTTTAGATAAGGTGGCTTTTCTTTTCTTTTCTTTTCTTTTCTTTTCTTTTCTTTTCTTTTCTTTTCTTTTCTTTTCTTTT
>ML686047.1:6561471-6600597 GCA_007922175.1 Pelusios castaneus
TTCTTTTCTTTTCTTTTCTTTTCTTTTCTTTTCTTTTCTTTTCTTTTTAGATTTGGTTTATATGTTTAGCCTGAGCCTCTATTATGGTGCTTTAAAATAATTCCCATGCACCTTGTAGACATTTCACTCTTGTGACCTACTTATAATTTCTCTTTAGCTAGCTGTCTCATTTTTTGTGTAGTTTTGATTTTTTGAAGTTAAATGCTACTATGTTGTGTTTCTTTGGTATTTTCACTTCTTACAAAGATGTTAAATTTAATTGCATTATGGTCACTGTTACTGAGTGGTTCGGGTATGTTCACCTCTTGGACCAGGTCCTATGCTTCACTTAGAACGAAATCAAGAATTGTCTCTCACTAGTGGGTTCCAGGACTAGCTGCTACAAGAAGCAGTTGTTAATGGGTGTAGAAACTTTATCTCTGCATCCTGTCTTGAGGTGACATGTACCCATCAATATGAAGATAGTTGAAATCCCGTTTTCTGTTTTTATAGCCTCTCTAATTTTCCTGCACATTTCACAATCAACCATCACCCCGCTGGTCAGGCGATCAGAAATATATTAATACTGCTATACTCGTATTAGACAAGCATGGAATTTGTATCCATAGAGATTCTATAGTACAGTTTGATTCATTTAAGATTTTTACTATATTTGACTCTATTCTTTGTAGTGCCACTACCCCATCAGCATGACCTACTCTATCATTCCTAAATATTTTGAACCCTTGTATTACTATGTCCAATTGATTGATCAGCCAAGTTTCTGTGATGCCTAATATATCAATAGTCTCACTTAATACCAAGCACTTAAGTGCTTGAATATAAATGCAATAGGGTTAACCTATATAACATTTGTGCATATTTAGTTGTCTTCCTGAGTGTGATGTAATTGAATGGGACTCTCTTTTGTTTGACTGTTTCTCTTCAGTTCCTCTCTGTATTTTATCAATTTCTCCTCTTTACTTGGATAAAGACTATCCCCTTTAAAAAAAAATCTGTCCAAACTGCATGCTCTTCTCTCAGCTTTCTCCAGCCCATAGTTTAAAACTCCTCTATGAGCTTTTTAATTTTACATGCTAGCAGTCTGGTTCCATTTTGGTTTAGGTGGAGCCTATCCTTCCTGAATAGGCTCCACCTTTCCCAAAAGGTACTCCAATTCTAAATAAACCTAAATCTTCCCTTGATACTATCATCTCATCCACACATTGAGACTCTGCAGCTCTGACTCCCTATCTGGCCCTGAGCAAGGGATTAGAAGAACTTCAGAGGATGCTACAGTGCAGGTGTTAGACTTTAATCTTTTACCTAGAGTCTAAATTTGGTCTCCAGGACCTCTTTCCTACCTTTCCCTGTGTCATTAGTGCCTACATATACCATGACCACCGGATCTTCCCCAGCACTGCAGGTAAGTCCATTTAGATGTCTCAAAGGCTATGTCTACACTATAAAAAGTTAGGTCGACTTTATTAAATGGACTAAATAAGGTCGACTTAACAAAGTGCTTATTAATTCGACCGAACTGCCCTTAGGTCGACCTAAGAAAGTGGACTTATGCGTCCACACTGGGCTTAGGTCGACCTAAAGTAGGGTGAGGTCGACCTAAGGAGGCTTAAACTTAGTTCGACCTGATGAGTGGTCCTTACTAAGTCGACCTAAGCTTTCATTAGGTTGACTTAAGGACTTTCTTAAGTCGACCTAATGAAAGCCTGGTGTGGACAGGGCTTAAGTTAGGTCCACTTAAGCCTCCTTAAGTCGACCTAACTTGCCAGTGTAGACATAGCCCAAGAGATCTGCAACATTCACAACCAGCAGGTGATTCACCTTGCAGTTCTTCTGATTATCACAAACCCAACTATCTATATTTCTAATAATCAAATCCCCCGTTACTATTATTATCCCTTCCTAATAACTGGGCTTCCATCCCCCAAAGGGGTAACCACAGAGCAAGAGGATACCATGACATCTTCAGGAATGGAAGGAATTTGTGTCCGTGAAAAGTCTTCTCTGTGTTCCTTTCTGTCTTCCTTCAGCCACTCTGGTTTGCTAGTGCTATGACATTTTCAGTAGAAAATTATCTTCTTAACATACGTTACACACAGAAATCTCCAAATTGTTCACTCAGAAAAAATGTTGGAGGGGGAGGTCAAATTAAGGCCTAGTCTACGCTGCGGAACTAAGTCGACAGGAGATACGCTACCTGCGCGCCGCAGAATGTGCATCTCCCATTGATTTAGTTATTTCTAGTTACCTCGCTGTCTTCTCTTGGCTGCATCGACGGGAGAGCGGTTCCGGGGTTGATTGAGCAGCTTTTTCAGTATAGACGAGCCCTTCAACTAACAGTGGAACTTTCAACTCTAGAGACAATATAATGCCTCCAAGATATTTTGTGAAGCCAAACTTAAACATTTTTTTGTGGTTGTCCTTCAAAACCTGCCTTATAAAATGCTAAAACCCTTACAATAAACTTTTCTGTTTATATATGCAACTCAGTGGGGGTGAGTGTGCGTGTGTGTGAGTGAGAGAGGTCATAGAAGTGGATTCTATATTTCATGGAGTCCATGCAGGTATGTTGTGGAAACTACTTTTCCCCAAGCAGGGGGTGAATTTCAGGAGTACAAAGTAATGATTTGGGGGCAGTCCAGAGACATTTTCCCCATGGAAACATTATACCACATAACAAGAGTCCTGTGGCACCTTAAAGACTAACAAATTTCTTCGGGCATAAGCTATACCAAATGTAGCTCTTTTCCCTCTTTCCCAGGCTTCTAAAATCACTTAGCATGAATAAGCAAATCAATTTATTCTGTTGTGGCGAATTTGGGTACCAAATACCTGGCCCTCATACAATAATGTCCTGAGCTTTGCTTTTCCATTTTTTTGTCCGATTGAGGTTCTCTTTACAGTCAGTACAGGGGCTGGAGGTGTTCAGCCAGGAATTGGGCCATAAACGCTTTGGCAGAAGCAGACTTTTTTATAACCTGTGTAGGAAAGGTTAAATGCTGCGGCTGTCGCACGGGTACAGCTGCACCATTGTAGCACTTAATGAGAACACTACCTGTGTGCTCCACCTCAGGTGGTCGCTGTGTTGACAGGAGAAGCCCTCAGCACTATCTGCACTGGGAGTTCAGTCAGTATGACTAGTAGCTCAGGAGTGTGGATTTTCCAGACTCCTGAGCAATGTTGTTATACCAACCTGAGTTTGGAGTTTAGACCAGGGCTGAAATTTGCTCTCTGTAAGACTAGTGCGTTCATCTTGAGCAGATTTCGCTTTGAGACAAGTTAGGGGCGGGGAAGAGCGAGAGCTTGAATTCTTATGGTAAATTGCAGCTTAGTAGTACTTGATAGGATTTCTCTGCTAGAACTCTTCCTCAAGAAGTTCTTGTCTCTTGTCATTCTTAGCCCAGGGAAGGGGAAATTGGAATGCACAAGCTCTGGTAAATCAAAAAACAGATTATAAAAAGCGGGACTAAATAATTGCCCTTATATAATTGCACATTTGGCTGCTTCTAAACTTAGCCGTTTGTTTGGCCACTGAATAGATCCTAATCATCTCTGAGAGCAGTTGATGGTGGTATGAACAGACATAAAATAGTAAGTAGTCTTAGGAGGTTACAACCTATTCAAAAGGCCCTGAAACTCAAGAAAGGCCAGAGCTAGAAGGAGTCCTGTTTAATCTGGTTTATATTTAGAACAGGGGTGGACAAAATTGGCTCACAGCTGGGTGCCAGCAATTTTACTTTTGGTCATCACAGGGTGCTCCTCCATTACATTTCTGCAGCAGAGCCAGGCCACAGGTTACTAAAACTGGTTGCCATGGCGACCAGAAACATACATTTGTCAAGGCATGATTTAGAAATAACTTCAAGCAGACACTAGTTCAAAAGCCTTCTGAAACACTGCTTTATTTCAGTTGTGTACAGTATTGGCTCTCAACCTGTAGAAAACTGAGCACCTATGATCTGAAGAACTGCTTCTGTCCCAATCATGCAGCATCCACAGTTGAAATAAAATATCTTTGTGTCTTCTTGGGAATTACTGTGCTTGGGACACATGGATAATTCTCTGTCCGTAGCTGTTTTCTTTACCTGCTTCTGTAACATCTCATCTCACTTGTTTGTATTTCAGGAAACTCCCAAATTGAAAGCTACTCATTGTATCCCCACTTAATTTATTAAAATCTATATTTATATTTCCAGCTATTTAAAGGGGAGAGTTAACAGTCATTCTGTTTTCCTTTACAAAATCAAATTTTCATTCTTATTAGAATTCTCTAAAGAAGTAATATCCAATGACCTTACCAGGGGACTGATCCCAGTAGTCTTGGGTTCTATTTTTTGCACTGCTGGTGACTTGATGAGTTTAGTTTGTCTAGGCATTAATAGTGTGTATTGTGGTACCTGTGCTACCAAATGCACATTGTGAGCCCCTGTGGAGACCCTGGGGAAGCTACTTTGGCCCAGATCCAGGAAGGGGTTAGGGAAAATCACAGGAGCACTGTGATCCATATATGGCTTACAAAATCCAACATGCTAAGTGAAGAGCTACCTAAGGTAACCAGTGGCAAATGCTGACCAGAGAGGTGTGTCTTAAGCCTTCTTCTGAAGATAGGTGCCTATTACAGAGTCATTCTCTGGCTCAGTCACTGTTTCTGTGTGGACGAGAAGTTACTCAGTGGGCTGAGAGAGAGGGAATGACTTTGTAAACCAGTGATTAGGGCACCCACCTGAGAGGTGGGGGAGGCAGGACCTGCTCCCATCATTCTTTCATTATCTACAGTGGAGGAGATTCACCAAGAGAGACTGAGGGGAAGCCTACATCAGAAATCCTGTAGCCCAATGTTTAGAGCCCTCTCCTGAGAGGTGGGAGACTCCTGTTCAAATCTTTGCTCTATGTGGCAGTGAAGGAAGAATTGAACCAAAGTCTCCTGCATTCCAGACAAGCACTCTAGCCCCTGGACTGAAAATTACAAGGTGGGCACCAGCACCATTTCTGAGAACGTCTGCTGGATTGGACCCTGCATGCAATGTAGGCATTAGGCTTAGGTGGGAGACAAGCATCCAGATACCTACTGAGACAGCATTGCACACGTGCACAGAAGCAGAAATGTAGGCTGTGGTGGAATTTTCCCCTGAAAACTTAAGTATCAAGTGAGTGTAGCTGCTTACAGCATTGAAGGGGAGTTTTGTGGATCTCATGGAAGCCTAAATCAGGGGTTTTAGTGCTGAGGTACCTTTGTAGACCTTATCCTTCGTGCCTCAGTTTAGCCCTGAGTTACACCATACCTTGCTAGCTGTATACGCACCCTGAAGAAGACCACTTTCCTTCCCAGAGCTGATGTGGGAATTAATAGGTACAAATAGCTGTGAGGTCCTTTAACAAAAGGTGTTCTTTGTAAGTGCACGTAATTAGAACATGATGGCTGGTCAAGCCTGTTGTGATAAAATACATGTTACAGCCTATGAGGAAGGTGTTGCAACTGCTGGGCTTGTTGAATTATTACATTTGCAAAATTCTGTCTTGTTTGGCTCATGCATGCAGAGGAGTATTCATACGATACATATTTTACAGAAATTTGGCAATCACAGCAAACTTTTTCCCCCCAATAGGAATCAGTAGATTTAGGGCAGGGATATATATGTATATTAGATTCAAAATATAAAAGTTAATTACAGTTGTGTTGATTCCTTTACCTTCCAAATGGCTTGCAGCTGATGAATTCCCATAAGGAAACCCTGATTTCTGCAGGGCTCTTTTCCTTCTGAGGGGGATTTCTCAGGCTCGAGAGTTACAGTTTTCAAGTCAGATTTTGTATCGTCTCAGAATATGGACTACGATGAAACATATCATTCCTAAAGAATTTACAGATACTGGCAATAGACAGTCACAGGAAGCAGGCGACATGTCAGTAATACCGACCAGAAACAAAAAATCTGTTTGTCCAATCTGAGTAACAGGTAAAGAATTAACACAATCAGTGAAAAATATACTGGGTTTAATGTTCTTTCCACTTGACCAGCGGTCGTCTCAAGTGTTCAAAAATCATGAGCTGGGCCTCTCAAAATCATGGGGTTTTTTTAAATGTTGAATTCTGATTTGCTTTCTGGTTTCTGAGGCTTTAGGGAACACTTGGCTCACATTTTCATGTTTTTCTCCACAACTACAAAGGCTGGAACGTAGTTTTTAAAAAAAAATGGAAGTTGAGATTCTCATGCAGGACTTGGTTACATTGTTTTATTTACTTAGATTTTTATTTTTAATAGATATCTCTGCAAGGGTCTCGGGCCATAGCATAATTACATACAATAAGTACAATTGAATTAAACCTGAGGAGCATTAAAATCAGTTCCGAGGTAACTTGATTGGCCAGAGAGCCACCTACCTCCATCATCAGCTTTCTCCAGAAACCGTAGCAGAGGCTTTTGCAATATGCCAGGAAAATCACCAAATTTGGGCTATTTCAGACGAAGGGGCCCAACCTTTAGTGTTGTTCTGCGTTGTTGAACGTTGGCAATACGAACTGACCTAGCCATCTATTGTGTCTTGTCTTACACTTAGATTGTAAGGGGTGGGACTGCTTCCATTCTGCATTTGTACAGTGCCTGACACAGTAGATTCTTGGTCTATTATGGGTTCTCTAGGCCCTGTTTTATTATTTATTATTTCCAAGGACGTTTGTTTTAAAAACGTGATTTTGAAGCTGGCATTGACTTGTTCAATGTGATGGGAAGTTTTTCAATGCTGACAACAATAAAAGGGGAGAGGAGAAGGATCATTGGCTCTTTAGACCTCTAAAAATTGCACTGTAATATGACTATCAGTTTTTAAATGCACTGTATAACTAATCTAAATAGTGCGTTCTGTGAGTAGCATTAACTGGCCAGTGTTTCATACTATGTCTACGTGGCAATGTAACTCTGGATTCAAGCCTAACTCCCCTTGTGTCCACACAGAAATTGTGCCAATCTAGGGTCCCTAGACCATGCAGGGCTGGAGGGTCGAAGCCCATGTCAAGCTGGGACCTCAGGTCTGAGCCCTGTTGCTTCCTGGGTGCATGTGGATCTGACTTGGCTCTGGTTCCGGAAGTCCTCCAAATGTATCCCAGAGTTCCTGATGGAGGAGCAGTGGTTGGAAGTGCCATTGCTGCCTGGCTCCGCATACTCCCCCTTCCTGCTCCAGTGCCTCCTCACTACTGTGCAGAGCTTGCCTGAAGCTGGGAGCAAAGCTGACCGGAGTCCCTCGCTGGGCTGACCCAGGAGCAGGAGGTCTGCTGCTCCCCCTTCCTGTGTGACAGAACTTGGTGTCCATTCCACTTTCTGGTCCTTGCTCCCAGGCCTCCCCTGCCCTCTCTGGGGCTGCATGTGCTGGGGGGCCTGGCCTGCAGGCCCTGCCAGAGTGGTGAGTGGGAGCCAGCCCCAGAACTGCACTGCGGCTGCTCGCAACCCAGGTGCCTGCATGCTCAGCTCCAGAAAGGGTGTGGGAGGGCAGAGAGAGGAACAGGGACGAAGCAGCTGACCAGCAGGGAGGTGGAGCAGCCCGAGTACTTGGGGGGTCATCCCTTCCTCAGCCACACTGAACCAGGAGCTTTGTTGCTCGCCCTCCCTGCAGAGCAGACGCTTGGTCCCTGCTTTCTGGCCTTTGCTACAGGGGTATGGTGGGGCAAAGATAAGGGATCCCCTGGGAGTGTTGGAGCACAGAACTCCCCAAGCCCTGGAGATGCAGATCACCGCTCTGCAGCCAGCAGCAGCCAGGCTGGGGTGGGAGTGTGGGTGTGTTTTTTTCCTGTGAAACCTACTTTTTATGTCAAGCTTTACAGCAAACAGACACACATAAATAAAACAACCAGACACGAACACTTCCACTGAACATCCCGTTGGAAAAATTAAAAACAGCAAAGTTTCATTTTAATAGTGTAACCCTTCTGCCAGTTTGAGGGCCAGGTTGAATATCGAAGGGTTCCTTTCAACAACACAACACAAAACTGACGTGAGCCCCCACCTAGTAACCTGGGATAATTACATACCACCCCTTGGGTGCCTCTAGAGGCAATACTTCCCCTCTTGTAACCACCAAGACTGAGTGTCGGAAAGAAACTTTTAATAAAAGGGGGAAAGTAACACAGCATTGACTTGCGAAAATGCCGCAAGCAGGATTCATAAGCATTAAAACCATGAGCAAAACACCAACCCCAGAGTACGCCAGGCAGTGTCCTTCTGCGCCAGGTTCTTAAGTCCAGCAACCAGAGTCCTTTGTGATGCCCTTCCTTTCATAGCAGACCGTTTACAGATGTTATTCTTTGTCAGTGCAGACCCAGAGTTCAGAGATGCAGCGTCAGAGTTCACTTCCCATCCTGGTTGGGGCGAGAGGGGAAGGAGAATGCACCTTGCTCACTCCACTGTCCAGCCCCTCTGCTGGTTGCTTCCTTGACCTTTGCAGGTCATTCTCTTGAGGTTCCTCCCAGTCTCGGTGATTCAGCTTTTCACAATTAGTGGGCGAACCACAGTGCTGCAAGTGGGCAGAGGTGCTGTCTAACCACAAATGATTTCAGCTCTGACAACCACTTAACAAAACAAACAGTGCCTACTGGAGCCTTAGTTAACTTTATCTTTGAACAGTGAGGAAGGGCAGGTTAAACCCAGTAGGGGGGTATGGAGGAACAGCTGTGGGGGCGTGAAATGGCCTGGATCAGCCTCCACTAGGGAGCTGGAAAGGAGTGCCACTCAACCCCTCTCTGTCTGTCCCCAGCTCTGCTCCGGCCCTAGCTGCATCTTGATCCTGGCCTCCAGTCCAGGGAGGACGAGCACAGAAAGTAGACACATTCCATTTCTGGTAAGGAGTAGCGCAAAAGGTAAAGTTTGGGCACCACTAGATTAGATGGTAGTTCAGTAGACAGCCTTTTCAAACTGCAGTCACTCTACTGAGACAGCGACCAGAGGAGTTAACTGTGCAATTTAGGTACTTGGGCACTCTTTATGGGCACTTGAACCCCATCAATAGCACAGCCATAGTTAGGAAACAGGGTGGGCAGGAGAGTTTTCCCACAGTGCACCACGGCAAGCATTGGGATGGGGCGGTAGTCGCTTTGGGAATATGTTTCCTTAGAGTAGGGTCTTTGCGCTGCAGTCTGGATGCCAGAGCCCTAGGGTTTGAACACCGGTCGGAGAATTCTTAACCCAGGGTTAAAATGTAGTGTAGACACTTAAGCCCAAGGTTCCGTGACGCAGGTCAGCTGACTTGAGTCCCACTAACTCTAGACTTACATTGCTGTGCAGACATACACTTAGAGAGTGAATATTTCCTTTTCACCAAGTACATCGCACCAGCACTTCCTGAATGGGGCTATGATTACCTGGCTCTCATTTAGCTCAGTAAACTGCTAATACAGCAAGTAATCCTAATTCACTACAGAAAGAAAGGCTGCATTTTGGAGCCTGACTTATTTTCTGTCGGATTCATACCAGCAGAACTTGGGAGGCCACAGTGGGGAAGCCCTGTCCACCATGGTCTGTATTGCCCTTTTTGCTGCTGCACAAGGTTTTCTACTTTTTAAAACCCTTTATTTGAAGATCAGAAGAGATGGTGGGGGTTGTGATCCAAGAACTGTCATGAAATAATTAATGAGAAATAAGGGTGAAAAGTGAAAGATTTTTCAGGGGCTTGAGGTGTAGCCAAACACCATATAAGAGCTAGGACATGATGGAAGCACCCCTCTAAAAACAGAAAGATTTGGTCTTGGATCGTAGCCTCAATACTGATAGGTCTACCACTTGCACTGACAGAATGAAAGGCGATTTTGCAGAGTTATGCAAACCTTGCTGTATGTTACTGCACATGTGGGACTTAGTTTGGCTATGAAAAGTGGCCAAGATCAGGTTGTACTTTACTAATGTGTTAAATAATCCTCACCTAAATTTGACTGTTTTCTCTAGGGTAAATGGAGTGCACACCTTGTGCCATTTTTAGCTGGTATAGCTGACTTCAAACTTAGGTAAATGGACTGACAAAGTGCTATCCTGTATTTACACTCGGGAAAATGACTGTGTTCGTGTCAGATGATGTAGCTAGCCAGTTAGTTGAGACCAGCCTAAATTTAGCCACTCCCCTTAGTATTTTTCATGGATTATAATGCTGATTGGCCAAGAACCAATCCCTACCGGACCCCACTAAAAACACACACTAGATTTACAACTGCATTCTGAGATTTATCATTTAGCTGGTTTTTAATCCATTTGTATCCTTTTATATCCTTGTGGCTTCGTAATCAAAATATTGTGCAATCAAATGCCTTATAGGAGTCTAAGAACATTACCTCAGCACTACAATCTTCACCAACTTAATTTGTAATCTCTTTTAAAAAAAAAAAAATCAAGTTAGCTAAGATCTATTCCGTTAAACCCTTGCTGACCAGTAGTAATTGTTATCCTTCTATAATTCTTTTTTAATCAAGCCCCATCTCAGTTGTTCCATGAGTTTGCCTGGGATTAATGTCAGGATAACAGGCCTTTTATTACCTGGGGTCACCCCTTTTTAAATATCAGGGGAACACTTTCTTCCAGTCTTCTGGAACTTCCACAGCATTCCAAGACTTATTACTGAAAGCCAACATTAAGAGAATCTCTACACCGCAATAGAACACCTGTGGCTAAGCTGTGATTGGTCTAGGTGAGCTGATTCGGGCTTATGGGGCTCTGGTTGTGGTTTGTAAAATTGTGATGTATTGCTTTGAGCTTGGGCTAGACCCTGGGCTGAGACTCCATAAGGGGGGAAGGTCTCATAGCCCAGGCTTCAGCTCAAGGTCAGTTACCTGTACTGCAGTTTTATAGCTCTGCAACCCTAGCCTGAAACTCAGTGCTGTGGGGGTTTTATTTTAGTGTAGATGTACCCTGACAGCCCAGAATGCTTCTTGGCCAGCTCTTGGATTTAGGTTATCTAAAATGTCTAAGTTTAGTAGCTGCTGCTAACAGTCTCCTGAGTTGCTATTGGAATGGAAAATGTTTTATTTCCATGACGTTACTATGTTATCTGGCTTGTTACCAAATACAGAACTGAAATATTTCTTGAAGATTTCTGTTTTTCTGCATTATTGTTGGCATTGCCATCACTTCCCTCTAGTAACACTAATACAAGTTATTGGATTTTTTTTTTTTTTTGTTCTTTGTATATTTCAGTAAGCTCATTATCATCTAATGCTGCTGGTGGTACATGTCTGCTTGTGTTCCTTGGCTTGCTTTGACAGTTTTCTATAATTACTAGCTTCTAATTTGTATTAATTATTATCAAGTTAGACTTTCTTCTTTTTGCGGTGTTTAAGAGATAAGGTGGGTAAGGTAAATTATTCATGAGACCAGCTTCTGTTGGTAGAATGTACAAGCTTTCAGACATCACAGGCTATAGCAACACTACAGCTTAAGATGACAGATTTTGTCTCCTGAGCTACATAAATTTATGCTGACTTCAGCACCAGTGTGGACAGTGCAACACAGCGACTGCCATTCGGGGGGGGCTGCATCTTGCGACCCTCCTGAGACCCTTCCCTCCCAGTTGAGAAAATGTGATCTAGATGAGTTGGCAGACTACTCAGTAACCCTGGTTTAGTACCATTTCTCTAATGTAGTCATAGCCAGAGCATTGGTCAGGTCTGGGGAAAGAAATCAGAGTAGTTAAAAATAAGGGGTAATGCTTGTAGGAGATCACTTGAGATGGAGTGAAAGAGACTTTGAACTCTTGTTTTTCTGTTCCAGCAACTCTTGAGAGCTGTCAGTTGCCCATTGCCCTCCTGTTTCTGGACCCAACAGCAGTAGGCTAGTGCAATGGTTTTCAAACTTAGGGTCGGGACCCCGTACTGGGTCGCAGACCCTCAGGCACTGGGTTGCGGCACCTCCTGCTTCCACCGCCAAAAGACTGGAATGCATTGGTCAGTGATGTAATTGTTGGGTCGCGGGCATAAATGATTTTTTTCAACTGGGTCCCAAGGAAAAAAAAATTGAAAACCACTGGGTTAGCATATTGATTTAGCTTGACATTTCTCTGCTAAAATAGTCAGTGAGGTAGGTAGGTAGGTAGATAAAAAATTAACTGTGCTATTAGAGTTTGGAGTTAATTATTCAGTTATATGAATGGGGGCAGTTTATCCATCTCAGAACTATTGTCTTAGGTTGGCTGCAAACTCAGGAAGACAGTTATTATACTAGTTCATATTAAATTTATTATATAGATTTTTCTGCACAACTAAAAGTGCTAGAAACTTTAGTCTAAAACGAATGCTTGGATTCTGGAGCACAACTGTGTAGCAAGGGGTTGACTCGCCTGCAAATTCCGTGATCGTATGATTGCAAATTATAAACTTGATGAGTATCAAAGTGCTTGAATGCAGTAGCAGTGTTTATATGTTATGAAATTCTTCTAAAACATCTAAGAACCTTAGATCGTAATTCTTATCTCTTATTTCAAGGTTAATGTTGAAAAAATAATTTTCGTTCGTAACAAATGCGCTTGAAAACTAAAAGATCTGTGTAGGTTCCATTTAAACATGAGGGGGGGAAAAAGGAGGAAGGGAAGCGGAAACCGATTTGACCAAGAATACCTATTTTGTCTAGCAAGTCTGCCTCATCAGACCAAAAAACAGAATAGCAAATAGTGGTGTGACGTGAATCTTTTGTTTTGCCTAAACTATTTTTAACTTCATCTACTGTACTGACAGAAACATCCTGGAAGCAAGTTAATCTTCTGGTAACAAATATTTGCATATATTCCTTTCAAAACCAGTTCTACTGTCACTTTTTAAAAAATCCTCCCTTCCCACTTTGTGATTGTTTAAATAGGCAGAATACTTTAAAAATGCCCAAACTTTTGCTGACATTTGTTACAAAATCATTAGGGGATAAATCTGCTCATGAGTCTGTATAACTCTCCTTAACTTCAGTGGGAGCCGCTTGCATGCATTTAAGGAAGGAGATTGGCGTTAAGACCTTACTTCATAATTTTGCAGCTAACCCTGCAGCTCTGCTCCTCCGAGGAAACCTTTGGAAGGTTTAATCATTACTCTTGTGACACTGCTGCTAGAAACTGAATTAATTATTAACTTGATGCATTGCTTAACAAATAGATCTATTAAACATTTGAAAAGTAGTCCAGTCTCTCTGGACAGCCTATTTCTTGTTCATTGCTCCCTGATCACAGATTTGGTCCAGATTATAGAGATACGCACCTCAAATAATAGCAGCTTTATGGCACTGTAGTGAGGGGACATGGCCTCCTTTGGAGACAGACAATGTGGGATGGCTTGATGCCTGGTGGGCGGAGCCAGAACAGCCATGCCTGCCTCACTGGAAAGTTGAAGGGCAGAACAGGAAGTATAAAAGGGGAGCCAGCTAAGTTTGGAGGGAGCTGCTGCACAGGAAGTACGTCTCTCCACTGGTGCTGCCGCCCCAGCCTGATTACTGCCCTGCTGGGGAGCTGCCCACGTCCTGTGCCCCCAAGGAGCTACTAGAGTTACCTGCTGGGAATGATCTAGAGGAGCTCCCAGCTGCTTTCCGTGCTGAGTGCCCATGTGCACTGCCCCTACCCATTTACCCCAAGGATACTGAAGGCAATGCTGAGACCCATGTTCTCCAGGGAAAGGGGGAAGGAAGAAGCCCAGGAGAGCTGAACAACTGTCTGGTTGTGTGGTGGCCTGCAGCCATGACAGCAAATTGCAGCTGGAGCCCTGCTGACTGAGAGAGCACTCTGCCCTTGATAGGGACCTGGGCTGGGGTGCAGTGGAGTTGGGTGAGCCTGTGTCCCCCTTCTCCCTTTCCATGCCATCTCTAGGATGGTCGCCTCACTCCAGACAGCCTTCAAAGCAGGGCTTGACAAAATTGGCTCCCAGCTATGTGCTAGCAATTTTACTTGTGGTCACCAGAGGGCGCTCCTTCGCTGTATCTCTTCAGCAGAGCTAGGAGCCAGGCTACAAACCCCAGTCGCAATGGCGACCTGGCTCCTGGGTTTTGTCAAGCCCTGTTTTAAAGCCTCAGAGACCTACAGACTATTTGCCTATCTTGTCCTGCCTGGAGATATAGACTGTTTGCCCTACCTGGGGCAGCTACAGATACTGCTTACTTGCTCTGCCCTGCCTGACGGTCTGGGGCTATAGACTGCTTGCTTGCCCTGCCTAAGGCTAGAGACTGCATAGATGCTGGTGGACTGCAGAAGGGCTCCAGAACTCCTGCCCAAACGCTAATTCTCCTGTTTAATTTCTGCACCCACAGGAGCCCAGTACAAGAGGGTGTGGCCTCCCTCCCAGATAGACAGGAAGTGGTGGCCCAATGTCTTACCGTTCATCCCTACACACTTTGAGTATGTCTTCACTGCAGCGCTAACCTGGGGTCTTACTGAGTGTTATCCGGAGCTGTCCTGCCATCCACATGTACACTTCAGGCTTTCAACCAGGCCTAGTTTATTTGACTTGGGGCTGGGCACAGGAGTCCAATTCTCACGTTGATTTGGGCTGGTAGCTTGTCCAGTTTGCAGTGATGATGCAAGCTAAATTACTCACATGCCAATCAATAGTCCTTCACTGCCCTCCCACAAATCCCAGGGTGTGCCCAGAGAGCTAGACAACTTCTCCCACGATTCACTAGGAGTGGATTGTAGAGTGGCTCGGCTTGCTGCTGCACTGAGAACCTTGCTGCCCCATCAGCCCTAGCAAGACATGGTGAGAGTAAAGCACCAATAAGATGCAAGGACTCAAGTAGGGCATTGCAAGTGTCAATCGCCCAGGATAACTCTTCAGTCAAGATGTGTTCTATGAAAAGTGACCCTCATTTGGAAACTCGTCTATTCAAAGTTAGACGCTTGGATCCATATTTAGGCAAACAAGTAAGTGACCTGATGTGCACCTGCAACTCCTATGTGCCTAACTAATCAGCCAGACTTGAACATTTGAGTTCTTTTCTATAATGCAGCAGTCACTGGCCTGAGTGTTGAGTAAAATTTCAGATGGGTATGTTTTCAAAGCATTGCAGACCGATCTAGCTGCACAGTTTTCTTTGGGTAGAATGGGATTTAGCCATCTAAATCTCTGCCTGATTCTTTGAGAATATGCCCCCTGTGGCAGGATATTAAAGGAGTGGACACACCAGCTGTAGCAAGGTGCAGAAAACCTTTTCCAGTCCCTGCTGCTGCAGATATGGAAACCAGATTTTGACAGGCTGCCCATCCCTCCATAATGTCTGATTGGGGACTGGTGTTGGGGATATAGAGGGAGCTTAGAGAATTCTTCTCTTCTCTCACACCACCTCCAGATGTTACAGATGTTAAAAACTGTTTGAAATAGGGCATCAAACTAAAAACGAAGGAAGTTTTAGGCCTTTAAGAAACAGAAGCCGATTATTTTCATGAGAAGCAAGTAGTACAAAATGGAGGAGATGTACCAGCTAGTGTAAGTAGCTGTTTTATTTATTTTAATATAATATTTGTGAAAGGTGCTGGATTGTGTATCCTAGAACCATTTGCTCTTATGCAGTACCGTGGGCATACTGACAGCTAGAGCTCGCATACCCTGCTAGTTACTATTCATTTTATGCTGTGTGTATAATGTGGGTATTTGTTAGAAACTGGACTGAAAACTCCAGTGTCACGTCATATAGTCTAGCTAGCTAAGGAAGAAGAAGGGAGTGAGTAGATTTGTGGCTTGTGAAGGGAATGCTTCTGATGCATCTCATTAGTAAACCAGGGACAGATGCAGCTGGCCTCTCTGATGCTCTCCAGTAGCTATAACTTCCTTTTTTTTCAAATATCTATTGGATGCCGCAGTGGAATCCACTTACCTTGAAATCTGGCTTTTCAGAGAATCGCTTCGTGATGTAGAAATCCTGTTCCAGCACACAGCTGCAGTAACTCAGCTGCAGGCCCACAGGTACAGGATGTCTCACCACTGCTCTTGGCCATCGACAGATGGCTTTGCTACTCTGCAAATGTGTTTGCTCCCTAAGCTTCAGCCTTAACCCTTCTGAGGTTAAGGAAAAAATTGGGCTGTTAGTTGCTGGATGTGTGAAACCACCACCCACCCTCAGACCCCCATGCACTGAGACGCAGGTAACTTCCTTGGAGCTGTGCCCTGACAAGGAAGGGATCTCCACTTGTACAGGCATCCCCCAGCACACCATGTGAATGCAACAATTCCTGTCTGCTGTAATAAGATATCCCCATCGTTTCCCTGATCTATCTCGTAGCTCTTTTCTGCACCGGTTCCAATTTGAACTTACTTTTCTTAGAACATGGGTGACCAGAACTGAACCCAGTGTCCAAATGAGGTCTTACCAGTTCTGTGTACAGTGGCATTAACACTTCTCTGTCTGCACTTGAAATGCCTTGCTTGGTATATTTGATGGTTTTTCACAGTCACCTAATGTTTGTGGCTCATGGTCATGCTGTGATCATCTGTCACATCCAGGTCTTTCTCTTCCTCAGTCACTTCCAACTGATGAGTCTCTACTTTGTAGCAGAAATGGTTATTATTAAACCCTCACTGTTTGACCTTGTGCTTTGTACTATTGAGATTCATCCCATTTCTGTCACTTCAGTCTTCAAGATCATCCAGATCTTCCTGTTTAATCTGATTCTGCTCTGTACTGATGATGCCTCTCAATTTGCCCCATGCAACAAGCCTAGATTAAAAAACCCAACAATAATCTATAATTCTGCAAATCACTGTTAGATTTTAATTTTAAAGTAAGTCATATTAGGGAATGAACCACTTGCCAGCAACCCTTTTAAGTGTTGTATTATGGTTTTTATTTGTTGTACTAATTGCCCTGCTCCCTTCCAACTTCAGACTTGCATTATCCCATGCAAATAAACTAAAACAATTGCAGTTGTTAGCCATTTCAAAGGAGCAAGGCTATTTTCAAGGGAAATCTGATAGACACTTGTGTTTTATAGATGGAAGTGGCTTTTCTAAATAAATGCTGCCTTCATGCTCCCAGGCTGCCCACTGGCTTCCCTGGCACTGGCACAGACTATAACTGAAGATAGAATCTGGCCCTATTAAGTTCTTAAAAACTTCTGATAAACTTTACAGATCTTTCTGTCTGCCCACTCTTACTATTTCTCATCTAATCCTCAGTACGTAGTAAATGTAGGACTGTCTCAGTTTATACTGCTTTCTGTTCTAATGAACCTTTGCATCAAATAAAAGACTGAATCCGAATCCATTGCAAATAATTTTAGAGTATTGGCATGATTTGTGAAGAACTATTTGCAAGATTAACAAAAGCAAGAAAAAACAAGACATTCCTTTGTAACTGCTGCAGGATGCATGCCAGCTGCCAATGTTATCAGCTCACCAGGGTGAGTCAAGATGGTTATTGAGCAAAGACAAATGAGAGCTGTGATTGAGTGATGACTAAGGAGAGCAATGAATCCGTTTGGTTGCTTTCCTGTGTAACATTCTTAAAGTAGAAAGAAAAATGCTCTTTCATAAGGGATGAGTTTCTACTGATCTCCATCATATTGCAGAATCAAAACCAGTTATCTGGACTTGAAGTAAGTATTTTCCCCCCAAATGAAGATAAGTCCTCAGGGATATATAGCAAGAGAGATACAGATAGGAGTATGAATCAGTCATTCCATAGACTTAACATTAGTATTAGTTCTCTGTTTTTAATTTTGTAGAAGATATGATTGCATGTGAACAGAAATCATTGTTGTCTTTAAGCTTAGAATAATATGCTGGCAGCTGCTCACACGCAGACCAAATCCGGTCGATTGTCTTGTCAGGTCTTGGCTACTAAACACACACATCTATGCAAGTCTAACACTATCTGAGTATTTAAAATCATAAGTCCACTAGTGTGCTAATCTTAATTATTTTTAACTACACTCTGGATACCATGACAATAATAATTATGTACAAATTCAGTCTGAAATACTGTGGCCAGATTTCTTAAAGCTTTAAATTAATGCAAATATGTTTCTGTTAAATGTAATCAAATATGTGTTGCAGTATTGTACATGGAACCTCTATTCTATGTGGTGAGGGGCCTGTATTACTAACGCTGCATCATTTAAAAATACATCTTTAGCTTCAAATTAATAGGTCAGTGTCATACTAATGGTAGTCCTTGGAGCTCAATACGGTTCATATGGAGATTTTAATCACAACAACCAAAAAAAACCCACTTCCCTTCTTGGACTTCCTAATACTAAAATAAGTTGTGGTGTCATTGAAAGATCTCCCCTGATTGGCCCCTTAGTATTCAAGCAGTGTTATATACATTTTTATAAACTGGCGCAAACTAGTTTCACAGGATTATAAGTATATGCAGAGTTATCGTAAATGCGAAGGGGGAAAAACAGCCTCCCCCTGCACAAAAATCCTGGCTTGTTGCTGTCCATACAGTTGAATCCCCTTCAACTAAATATTTCATCAGAAGACAAGTAAAAACCCAGTATCCCAAACTTAGGCAAGGAAACACATGAGGTGGCAGAGGTTGTTGCAGAAATTCTTAAACAAAGGCTGCTCTTGACTCTTCTCTCTCTCTCCTCTTCAAGGGTCAGCCGTGCCTTCTCCCTATGGAATGTACTAGTGCTGAGTCTTTAACCCTAATAGATATTTTTGTGTTCACGCCTACCTTCCCCCCCCCCCCCCACCCCAAGTACTGTAGTGTTAATTATTTGCTTTGAGAGATGGCCTGGAAGCCTTAGTCATAAACTTAGTTTTGCTAAGTACTTTATTAGCACACAACAAAAAAACAGAGTCCTGTGGCACTTTTAAAGACTAACAGATTTATTTATCGCATGAGCTTCCGTGGGAGAAAAATCCCACTTCGTCAGACTCTTTGAAGATAGGAAATTTACAGAATGGGAGGAAATTAAATGCAGGGAAGTGTATGACATAGCATCAGGTCAGGCTGTAACAGCAAATCAAACTAGATGTTAGGATTCAAACGCTGGGGAACAGCACATAGAGGAAGGTGAAGTCAAATCACCTGTAGTCCCTGTTTAAGCCCAAGGCGACTGAGTCAAAATCTGTTGTTCTTTAAAAGTGCCACAGGACTCTGTTTGTTTTTCTGCAATAGACTAACACGGCTACCCCTTTGGAACACAACAAAAAGCCATATTCTGCCCCTCCCCCCAAAAAGCTAATAGTGTAAGTATTGTGGAATATTATTTATAATAAGGTTACTGCAGTGCTAGGATCCTTCCCAGATTAAGATTAGGCTGCTCTGTGAATCCATTTTGGGTGGTTCAAGAGGCTGTGTGGGCCAGTGGTTTGGGCTGGATGTCTGAACGCCTGGATTCTTTTTTTTTTTTTTTTTTACCAGCTCTGTGTCTCGCTGTGCATTGGTTTCCTCTCCCACCCTGCATCCTATCTGTTTAGATTAGAAACTCCATATCTGGTAGCCCCTTCCCTAGTGTGTCTGTACATTGCCTACCCCAGTCGGGGCTCTAGGCAATCATGTAATATAAAAAACCACCACACTTTAGTGGATAATAGTTTGTTTTTAGTTCACCAGTTCCTAGTTACAGTTTCCAAATAGGAAGTGTGATTTCTTTATGGTAACCTACGCTACACCCCTTTTGGGAGAGCAGCACCATCGAGCATGCTGAGCAGCACTCAGTTCACAGAGGAAGAGTAACCTGGTTGATATTGTTTGTCTTTAAATTGTATCACACAACAGTTTTGTAAACAGAATTTAAAAAAATAAAATAGAAAACATTTGTTTCGTTTTCTCTCTCAGGATCTGACAGAAGCTGAGCCTCCTCCTCCATGCTGGTGCAGCCGTCTGCCTGCAGAGGTAAAAGGTGATAAATAAAGGAGTACAGTTGTCCACCAGGAGAGAGGCTAACCTTCAACTCCTGTTTATCTGTGACATATCATGTGCTTCCCGGGAGGGAGAGGAGCATGTTAAGTGCTCACTAGGTTTATTTACCAGGGGGTTAAATAGCTATTATTTGGACCAATAATGGTATTTATAAACTTTTTCATTACATGTGCTTGCTGGTAGATATTTGAAAAGGTGCCATTGATGGGCTTTATTTTTTTTTTTCTTTAAATGTCATACATTAGGGATCTTCTTTTAAATTATTTTTATTCAATATCTTTCCCACTTTTTTATATATATTTTTGAACAAACAGTAGACAAAACCCCAACATCAGAGATTTCCTTTTAGATTTTAGTGGAAACTAATGAAACCACTGTTCACACGCTCTGCATGTTCTCCTTAACAGGCTCAGAGCCGCTACTACACAGGTGTTGCGGTTTTGCTTGATGTTTGTATTAAGGAGATTTTCAATGAGGTTTGTGCACAAGCTTCCAGCTTCTAAAATTCAGGAACAGCAGAAAATAGAAAGTGCAAAAGTAAGCAAGGGTCCCACTTTTTTTAGATGTCTTCAGAATTTTTGCTGCACTCTGATAATCTGCAAATTCCAAGTTTTCCTTAATAAAATAATAATAATAAAATCTCTTAATAGGAAATACAAAAAAACCTATTTGATTTGCTGAAGTAATCTGACCTGATACTATGATTATACTTGCTTCACTGCATTTATCCCTCCTCCCTATACTTTTTCCCTCCCATTTTCAAGTGTCTGATGAGGTGGGATTTTCTCCCACGAAACCTCATGTGATAAATAAATTTGTTAGTCTTTAAAAGTGCCCCAGGACTCTTAGGTTCCAACAGTAACTGTTCCTCACTGCACACTTGTATTAACTGTGATTCCATTAATTTCTAGTTAAATAGCTTTTACGACAAGCAATATATGTCCTAAAACAGGGGCATCAAACTCATCTGCTATGGTGGGCCAGATTTGACTTAAATGTACTTCAAGTGAGCCGTACGTACCATAAATTGAAAGACTAGGACGCCCTTATGGCATCGCGGAATGCTATGTATGCAAGACTCTGCTCCGTGAGATGACCTCTCTCTCTCTCTCTGACGACTTCTCTCTCTCTTTTTAGGGAGAGAGTGTGGTCTCTCGGGGCGCAGTCTTGCATATCCATCCCTCTATGATGTTGCGAGACCTGTCACTCTCGTGGTATCGCAGAGCACTGGGTATGCGAGACCTCTGTCTCTCTCGGAGTGAGTGTGGTCCTGCGGAGCACAGTCATGGGCCGAATGGAAGAGGTTTTTGGGCTGCATTTGGCCCATGGGCTGCTTGTTTGACAACCCTGTAAAATATGTGTGATATGGAGAGCAACTGAGCTAATGTTGATTTTGAAGCCTTCATTTCTGCATTTCCCAAATCTTTGTGTAAATTTCATAGTACATTAATGTAGGTATGCTTTGGGGATCTGTGGTAGGTTTTTGTTTATATATAAAGTAGTATAAAGAAGCCGGGTAAATTCTCTGTTTTATTGCTAGACTGGGTAGACTAGTATCATTGGGAAGGGGATTTCAACTGGTTACTACTCAGTTATGAGTATGCAACAAGGCAAGCTAGAATTTTTGCATGTGTTGCAGAGTTATACAAATAAAAGTATTAGCTGAAATATCAGACTCAAAGCAAAAAGGTGTGTAACTGCTCTTCCTGACTGCTCACTGTCGGGGACCCCCCATCTATTGCAGTTAAAGCTTGGAACTTTTCAGGTAATATGGGATCTTTAAACCCCTTTCTTTGCAAGTTTCTCTCTCAAGATATCTCGAGCTGTTCTGCTTATAAAAGCTGACAGCTTAACAGCTTGTTGCTTTAAATACTAAGCTTTCATCTCTACACATTGGGATCTAGGCAGAGTTAATTGAATGGTCTAAGGTCAGGTCATAGATGAGATCATCTGCATTTACACACAACCTATGGTTGTGAACAGTTCATGGCAAGCTAGCCTACCAGTTCAGTTTCTTCAGTTACTGTATCTTACAGTAAGAGCCAAAAAAAAGTGTATTTGGGGGAACTCCCATGCAGCATTTTGCGTGTTTGAGGAAACTCCCACTGCACTGTCTGCAGTTTACTGTCTGTGGTTTATGGAGAAATAAGGCGTCGATGGCTGCAACTGCAACCCCATTCACCTATCTGGTTTTAAATATGCCTTTATTTGCTCAAACGTATTTATTACTTTTAAAGCACTTTGTAATGATTTCACTTAGCCATGCAGCACCCTTTAATTAACAACTGTGTTTACAAGACGGTATGTATAACAGAAGAGGTTCCAGGGGCAAAAGCTTGAACTACCATCAGACAGCGAATGGGAGCAGATGGAAATCTTGGTTAGCTAATGGGGCCTCAAGAGTCTAAAGAAATAGTGCTCTAAAATGAGGGGCTAAAATGTTTTAGAGTAAGAATGAAGGGTCTCAAGTTAAAGAACCTGTTGCCAGCGAATTAAAGATCTTGCAATGAAATTAAGCCTCTCTTAGGTAGAGGAATATTCCTGGCTGCATGTAATTCCCACATAGTGATTCTTGCCTCTTAGTCTGCTATTCGTTACTTGTCCTTTATAATGGAGCGCTGGGAGAGACACTTGCTACTCGCTGTGCTTCCAAACATGAACGTAAATCTGGGGGACACACTCAGCAGCAGGATTATTTTTCCTAAAAGCACTAATGGACTAGAGAGAATGTTTTCTGGGTCTTAGAAACAAACATATTACCTTGAGGATTGTGGGGGAATGGAGAGGAATCACATGTTCTGAAGAGTCTCTTCTTTAGGGATTTATCTATACGGGAAAGTTTATTGGTATATGTTATTTTCCTGATATAACTCCCAGTGTGGACTCACCTATTGTGATATAAGAGTGGGGTTTTTTGGTGCAACTTAAACACCTTCCAACGTGATATACGATAAACCAAAAAAAGCCAGTCTTATAAGTGAAGGAGTGCCTACACAAGGAGTTGTACTGGTATATGTATCTGATTAAATTCATATCTTTAGGTTATTGCCAGATAGCTTTCCCACGTAGACTATCTCTTAAATAGTTTCCAAGATCCAGCAAGACCACCTGTTAGAGTGCAATGGTGGTCTGCAGAGTGCCAGGTGCTATGACACTTCTGTTTATTTTACTGTGATGATTAATTTATTTGTAATTAAAGCGCTTTGATGTAAATTGGACCAGGGTTGATCTGTAAATCAATGAAGCTCAATTAAAATTAGATTTCTTCCTTTTCCACTTGATATATAGATCTTCAGCAGCAGCATGATTATGTCTACAACAACTGCAGGTAGTGCTGGCTTGCTTCTTAGCGGTTCTGAGCATACACACGGAAGTTTGTTCTTAGCTCAAGAACAGAGGGTGGGGAGTAGAAACTCTAAGGTGAGAGACGGACCTGGCTTTTTCTATGTTTAAATGAAGTAGAATGCCTTCAAAGTTGTTCTTGCTGCATCATCTGCAAGATTCATTAGTTTGATTAGTTTCCTCAGTCTTTTTCTGACTGAGGTGAGTTGGGATGGATTGGGATTATTTTCTGGGTATGGGGATTGGAACTAATTTGGTTTGGGAAAGGTTTTGCAGGAGACCTTATTTTCTGTTTTTGTTATGATTTTCACTCTACAAAGCAGCTAGGAAAATCTGATGGGGCTGATAGAAGTAAATTTGAACAAATAAACCTCACTCCTGGATTTCAGATGGATAAATCCCATTAGTTGCAATAGGAACCAAGTTTGCAGAGTTGCATTGTCTGATGAGACAACTGTTAATATGATTATGGTCAGCTTTCCACTATTTACTGTAACTGAAATGGCCACACTCCATTTTGGGGTTTGGAATTACGAGAACGCGCAAGTTATAGATCGCTTTTCACTGGTGTCATACTGTAAATTACTGGGACAGATCCAGTCCTAATGTAACCTCACCAAAGTCAGCAGACTTGGAGCAAAAGGGAATTTAATCCCTGGTTTCATTATGTACTCTCCATGAGACTACAGTGTAATCGTTGATACAGTCACATAGCATGGTTATTAAAGATATTCTGCAGTATTCATTCAGACAGCTGACTTTTTCTTGAGGCCTGGAGAAATTAGCTATATATATATATATTTATTTTTGTTTTTTTACAAAGCGGTCTTTTCATTTCTTGCTGCTTTGTTCTTTCGCCTATGTGACCTGTCACAGGGCTGCGCACCATCTGTTCTTGGCCACACAGCTTCCTGTAAATTGGTCAGTGAGAGGAAATGGCGCTTGCGGCACTACAGAGCCTGCTCAGCACAGAGCTACAACTGGACTAGGGAGCTAATATGCTGGGGACATATATCTGACTTCTCTTGTTTTCATGTACCTGAGATAGAGAAGGAACTAACTGGTTTTGAGTGGGAGCAGTTGAGAATGAGGAACTGAAAAGAGTGAAGGCTCTAATTGGATGTTTCAATCCACTATTACCATCTCAGACTCAAAACCAAATTCCATGTTCCTGTGGGAATGAAATTCAAATACCACTTGTTTTCTGCTTTTCTGTTTGTAGTCTAATTCCCTGATTAAAATCTTGCGGTACTAAAGGAGTAAATGGTAGTAAGTCCTTCTGGGTGAAATTCTTCCCTGTGCAAAGCCAGCATGAAGCCTGTGAGCCCCTCTAGTCCAATAATGACTGACTGAGTCTTAGCGGCGTGCAGGCATCATGCAAGCCGCCTTTGTCAGGGTGAATTTCACTCTTTCCAGTGAAGGATGTATGTAACAGTACTCCTCATCCGTTTCCCTGAGGTTACATTCCTCAAGCTGTCAAGTTTGAATCTTCCCTTCTTAATCGATTTTAGGAATCTTTAACTTTTATCAACCGTCCCAATTTTGGTTCTGAAAGGCCAGTGATTCTGATTAATTCCTGTGCTGGGAAGTCACACACGTTCCATCTGCACCTTCTCCTTCAGAATCAGGAACTGTGTAAGCATTAGTATCTACTTCCTCACTCAACCCAAACCCCTCTGCAGGAAGCAGTTTTTGTTCTGGCTATGTTTTCTTCTCTATGAAGTATCTCTACAGAATTGAAACTCACCAGCAAAAATCCAAAGGTGATCTTGGAATTTGAAATGAGAAATTCTTTTAGCATTGTGTGAGCCTATGCCTGCCTTAAGTGTGGAAAGAGGTCAGTGGGGAATTCAAAGAGAAAAATAATGGGAACCAAGTAATTGTTGAAGGAGTATGTTCTGGATAAATGAGAGTGGATCAAGGTGGGAATGTGGACACCAGAGACCAGCATGTTGTACTAGCAAAGGCAGGAGTAAATTGAGGTAGGCTCTCACACTTGCCCCTAAGAGTGGAAAAGACGGGACTTTAATTTAAAAAAGAAAAAGAAAAAGTAGATAATTAAATGATAGGATTTCGTAGCATCCTGTATGTAGGCTGCAGAGATGGGAGAGAGAGTGTGGCACAGATGTGTTTATCCTGAGGTAAAGGTATTATATTGATGATGATGGAGAGAGATTGTGAAGAAAGAGAAAGTAGTCACTTACATTCAACATCCATAAAAACCATTTTTTTAAATAACAAAAAGTGTATTTTTTATTTAAATCATATTTCATTTTTTAAAAGAAATGTTTTATTTTAAAAATAAATTTGAAATCTACAACTTATTTTAAGGCCTAAACTTATTATCTATTAAAATCATTTAAATTAAATACAAAAAATAATAAGCAGCATGTTTACTGCCAAGTTTTAAAGAAAGTTGTACTATTAAAACAAACAAGGAGTCTTGTGGCTCTTTTAAAGACTAACAAATTCTTATTATGAATTTTCGTGGGAGAGAAATCATAGGATTAGGTCAGACTGCTTCAGCAAATCAAAGCAGCTTAGATTCAAACAGTGTGTAACAACACATTAGAAGGAGGGGAGGTAGAGAAAGGGCAAAATCACCTTTTGTAATGAGAGAGCCAACTGATCTCTGTATTGGTGGAAGTCATTATTTGGACATCTGGAATCAGAATGTGTTGTAGTATGAAACCAGATTTTGTCAGCAGTAGCCTCCTCTGCAGGTGCACAGTGAATATTTTCTTCATTTCATTTTATTTCAACTAGTTAATTTCAGTAACTAGCTCATAAAAAGTTAAGAAGCCAATTGGGATTTGAAAAAACAGGATGCTTGTTTTCCTCTTCCAAGCAATGAATAAAATTAGTTGTGGGAATAACCTCTCTTTAGGAAAATAACTAAAAAGTACAAATACAACACATGATTAAAACTGGTGGTTTAAATCAAGATTTCCTGATTGCTGATTTGGATCATAATTAAAACACTTGAGTTTAAATAATCCACCCTCTTTACATCCATTCTGATTTGGAGTTCATGAGAAGTTGTTGTAGAGATATGGAGATTCTGTCCCTAGCTTTATCAACTGTTGTTTGAAGGAGGGTTAATTTGGGATCCAACTTGTAATTCTCAGAAATGCTCCCAGTTCCACGCGCAGGGCCAGGTAGGCAGGCAGAGATTCAGAGTCTCAATGCGTGGATGAGACGATGGTGTAGAGAGGAGGGGTTTACGTTCATTAGGAACTGGGGAAACTTTTGGGATGGGGGGAGCCTATACAGGAGGGATGGGCTCCACCTAAACCAAAAGGGAACCAGACTGCTGGCGCTAAACATTAAAAAGGTTGTAGAGCAGTTTTTAAACTAGAGGATGGGGGAAAGCCGACTGCTGCAGAGGAGCAGGTGGATCGGACACAGACTTCTCTTAAGGGAGAGTCTGATAAGAGGGAATCTCCAGGTTATAGTTATAGTCAGGAACAGAGGACAGAAAAGGATGGTGAGGGGGCCGGATCCGATGATAAACAGCCACATGACAAAGAATCTGGCACATTAAAAAAGGGCAGACAAATAAACAGGGACAAGTTTTTAAAGTGCTTATACACAAATGCTAGAAGTCTACATAATAAAATGGGTGAACTAGAGTGCCTAGTGGTAAAGGAGAATATTGATATAATAGGCATCACAGAAACCTGGTGGACAGAGAGCAATCAGTGGGACACAATCATTCCGGGGTACAAAATATATCGGAAGGACAGAACAGGTCGTACGGGAGGAGGAGTGGCACTATACGTGAAAGAAAATGTAGATTCAAATGAAGTAAAAATCATAAGCGAATCCACTTGTTCCATAGAATCGCTATGGATAGAAATCTCATGCTTCCATGACAATATAACATTAGGGATCTACTATCGGCCACCTGACCAGGATAGTAAGAGCGATGATGAAATGCTAAGGGAAATTAGGGAGGTTATCAAATTTAAAAACCCAATAATAGTGGGGGATTTCAACGATCCCCATATTGACTGGGAACATTTCACTTCAGGACATATTGCAGAGATAAAATTTCTCGATACTTTGAATGACTGCTTCATGGAGCAGCTGGTATGGGAACCCACAAGGGGAGAGGCAACTCTAGATTTAATCCTGAGTGGAGCGCAGGAGCTGGTCCGAGAGGTAACTGTAGCAGGACCGCTTGGAACTAGTGACCATAATACAATAGCATTCACCATCCCTGTGGGGGGAAGAACACCTCAACAGCCCAACACTGTGGCATTTAATTTCAAAAGGGGGAACTATACAAAAATGAGGGGGATAGTTAAACAAAAGCTAAAAGGTAGAGTGACTAAAGTGAAATCCCTGAAAACTGCATGGGCGCTTTTTAAAGACACCATAATAGAGGCCCAACTTCACTGTATACCCCAAATTAAGAAACACTGTAAAAAAAGAGCCACCATGGCTCACCAACCATGTAAAAGAAGCACTGAGAGGTAAAAAGACTTCCTTTAAAAAGTGGAAGTCAAATCCTAGTGAGGCAAACAGAAAGGTGCACAAACAGTGCCAGCTTAAGTGCAAGAGTGTAATAAGAAGAGCCAAAGAGGAGTTTGAAGAACGGCTAGCCAAAAACTCCAAAGGTAATAACAAATTGTTTTTTAAGTATATCAGAAGCAGGAAGCCTGCCAAACAACCAGTCGGGCCCCTTGATGATGATAATACAAAAGGAGCGCTTAAAGATGATAGAGTCATTGCAGAGAAACTAAATGGATTCTTTGCTTCGGTTTTTACGGCTGAAGATGTTAGTGAGATTCCCAAACCTGAGCCGGCTTTTGTAGGTGACAGATCTGAGGAACTGTCACAGATTGAAGTGTCACTAGAGGAAGTTTTGGAATTAATTGATAAAGTCAACATTAACAAGTCACCGGGACCAGATGGCATTCACCCAAGAGTTCTGAAAGAACTCAAATGTGAAGTCGCGGAACTGTTAACTAAGATTTGTAACCTGTCCCTTAAAATGGCTTCGGTACCCAAAGACTGGAAGTCGGCTAATGTAACGCCAATATTTAAAAAGGGCCCTAGAGGGGATCCCAGCAATTACAGACCGGTAAGTCTAACGTCGGTACCGGGCAAATTAGTTGAAACAATAGTTAAGAATAAAATTGTCAGTCACATAGAAAAACATAAACTGTTGAGCAATAGCCAACATGGTTTCTGTAAGGGGAAATCGTGTCTTACTAATCTATTAGAGTTCTTTGAAGGGGTTAACAAACATGTGGACAGGGGGGATCCAGTGGACATAGTGTACTTAGATTTCCAGAAAGCATTTGACAAGGTCCCTCACCAAAGGCTGTTATGTAAGTTAAGTTGTCATGGGATAAAAGGGAAGGTCCTTTCATGGATTGAGAACTGGTTGAAAGACAGGGAACAAAGGGTAGGAGTAAATGGTAAATTCTCAGATTGGAAAAGGGTAGCTAGTGGTGTTCCCCAAGGGTCGGTCCTAGGACCAGTCCTATTCAATTTATTCATAAATGATCTGGAGAAAGGGGTAAACAGTGAGGTAGCTAAGTTTGCAGACGATACTAAACTACTCAAGATAGTCAAGACCAAAGCAGATTGTGAAGAACTTCAAAAAGATCTCACAAAACTAAGTGATTGGGCATCCAAATGGCAAATGAAATTTAATGTGGATAAGTGTAAAGTAATGCACATTGGAAAAAATAACCCCAACTATACCTATAATATGACGGGGGCTAATTTGGCTACAACGAGTCAAGAAAAAGATCTTGGAGTCATTGTGGATAGTTCTCTGAAGATGTCCGTACAGTGTGCGGAGGCGGTCAAAAAAGCAAACAGGATGTTAGGGATCATTAAAAAGGGGATAGAAAATAAGACTGCAAATGTATTATTGCCCTTATATAAATCCATGGTACTCCCACACCTCGAATACTGTGTACAGATGTGGTCTCCTCATCTCAAAAAAGATATTCTAGCACTAGAAAAGGTTCAGAAAAGGGCAACTAAAATGATTAGGGGTTTGGAGAGTGCCTCGTATGAGGAACGATTGAAAAGGCTGGGCCTCTTCAGCTTGGAAAAGAGGAGACTGAGGGGGGACATGATAGAAGTATATAAAATTATGACGGATGTGGAAAAAGTGGACAAGGAAAAGTTGTTTAAATACTCCCATAATACAAGAACCAGGGGTCACCAAATGAAACTGATAGGTAGCAGGTTCAAAACAAATAAAAGGAAGTTCTTCTTCACACAACGCACAGTCAACTTGTGGAACTCCTTACCTGAGGAGGTTGTGAAGGCTGGGACTATAACAATATTTAAAAGGGAACTGGATAAGTTCATGGGGGCTAAGTCCATAAATGGCTATTAGCCAGAAAGGGGTTAAGAATAGTGTCCCTAGCCTCTGCTTATCAGAGGATGGAGACGGATGGCAGGAGAGTGATCACTTGATCATTGCCTGTTGGGTTCACTCCCTCGGGCACCTGGCACTGGCCACTGTCGGTAGACAGATACTGGGCTAGATGGACCTCTGGTCTGACCCAGTACGGCCTTTCTTATGTTCTTATGTTCTTATGTTGTATTGTAGAGTAATATGCTCAGGCCTGCTGGGGGTGGTTGTCAGGGGAGGAGAGATGGGTGCAATTTGGGGCAATAACCTCACGATTTAAACCTCCTCTCTTCCACATCTCCCCTTCCCTGATTGGCCTTTTAGGCCACCATGGCCCCGCTCCTGTCCCCACTCAGCCCCTCTGCCATCGCCCATCCCTTTTTTCTTCCCCCACTGTTGCTCACTGCATTCCTCCTCCCTGTTCATCTACCCTCAGTGTCGCTCACTGTGTATGTCCCTCCTCTCCTTCCCTGCCCCTTCCTGCTCTGCCTTTCCTTCCCACTCTGTCTCCCTGCTGTCACTGACTGCCTGGTGTGGAGGAGAGGAGGGGAGCTAAGCAGAATTGGGAGGGATGTGGGGGTAGAGTGTGGGCAAGGAGGGCCTTGGGAGGAAGAGGCAGCACAGTGAGTTAGCCTTCTCAAGGGGAAGCTTCATTTGTCACTTGTGGTTGCAAGTCTCAGTCATCCCTTTTTAGGGAGGTCTCCTTATTGTTCTGCTCTGGGATCTGGAATTATTATTGGTTTGCCTGAATATGGTGCAACATAGTGGTTAGAGCAAGTGATTATTACTCAGGAACTCTTGAGCTTTACTTCTGTCTATGCCACTGACTCCTGCTGTAGCTTTGAACAACTAGCCTTTTTGCCTGAGATACCTGAGATGTAAAATGGGGTTATTTACTGTGAGAGTCAGTAGCCCTACGTTCACTCCTTTTACAGGCCTATAATACATTTTGTACAAAGTATGCTTTGTAAGATATCACTGGAAAATTCATAATTTGCTGATCATTATTGTCTTGGTAAAATATGTATAGGAACACTGCATGTAAAGTCATAGGATTCTTTTATACAGTATTACCAGATGTGTCCCAAGTATGGATGGAATAGTTACAAACCAGTTTCGCAGAGACAAAAGGCTAGCCAATGTCTCAGCCAGGGGTCAGCAAAATGAACTGGAACATCACCTGGTTAAGTGGCCCTCCTTTGACAGGAAGGGAGGATGTGGATGAAAATCTGTCTGGACAAAGAAGGAGCTGGGGGGTTCCCATCCACATAGATTTACTGTCTCCTGAACCTCAGTTGGCGATGATTCCTGAAGAAGAGAAAGAACTATAAGAGGAGAGAGGGACAGCCCAAATTATTCCTTCAGCTCTCTCTCCCTATGACATCCACAGCCCCTGAAGGACAAAGGGTACAGTCTTGGGCTAGTGGAGGTATCCTGGCTGAATGAAAGTAAGCCAGTCAGACTGCTGTACCATGTGATGAGAGAAATCTCTGCTTTGTATACATTTAGCTTCTAAGTTAATATTAGTTGTTTACTTTTATTTTCTTGTAACCAATTTGGATTTTTATGCCTCATTACTTTTAGTCACTTAAAATCTGTTTGTAGTTGACAAAACAAAATAAGTTTATTGTTTTGTCATACGCAGTGTGTTTTGGGTTGCAGTGTTTGGGAAACTCCAATTGGTGTAACAAGATTTGTGCATATCGTTTTCTATTAATACAATGACAGACTTTATATGAGCTTCTGTTGTCCAAAAGAGAGTTGGGCAGTACAGGACATACATTTCTGGGGGAAAGTCTGGGCCTGGAAATTTGTTGGTGTTGCTTTGCATTGTAATTCATGAGCGGCTGGCTATAGCACTCAGGTAATACAACCAGGAGTAACATATATACTGGAAACTGGAGCAAATCAGGAGTAGCATCTCAGACACAAAGCAGTGTAAAAGGCACCCCAGGCTGGAGAACTGAAAGGACCCAGCTGTTCATCAGTCCAGATTGTACCTGAGTAACATCACACTTCCCTACCTCCCACTATGAGTTTTGTTAAAATTTTTAACTAATAAAGTATAGGGACATTAATAACATGCCTTCAGGGCTCTGCCCCATTAGTACTTGACCTTGAGACTGTGAAGAGGAGTCAGACTCTCTCAGCCACCCTGCCTGTTCCATATTACTAAATAAGGGGAGGGGTCTAGGGAAGGTGGGAGGTGCACTTCAGGTGGGTGTACTGGTATGGAAGATGTTGTGTACTGATTTCCTATGCCAATTCCACCCCACCTGTATTTCAGCCTAAGTTTGTTCCTCCTTCTGTCTTCCACACTGCTTGTATTCTTCTTAAGCCATGAACCTAACCAGACCTTTTGTAGTCTTTTCCTTTTTCCATATCACTACTTGTGCTTGGAAACTCATCACTCCTCTTTTGTGACATCGACGTGTACATTCTTCCTTGAAGCCTCTTGATTTTGATAAACCAAACAAAATAAGTGAAAGTCACAATACACAGCATATCCCTCTTCTTTAAAAAACTTTTTCTCTGCACAACTCTGAACTCTACAAGTCATCCACTGTATTATGTAGCTTAACTGTTCTTTCTATCTTGTGGTGTTACCCTATTCAGCCTGATTAATTCACACTGACATCAGTGGGGCATGTGATTTTACATATTTTGCATCCTTTTAATTTAAGACCCTCAGATAAGGGGCCTAAAACAGTGTAAAACAATGGTATTTTATATATCATCATTATCTGATGATTGTAGAATTTTGCCTTTATGTTGTAAGATCCTTGAGGCAGAGTTATGTCTGTCTTTCTGCTTTGTATAAGGTGAAGCATGCTGACAGTATTTAAATTCCTGTTTTTATAGAGCATATACTTTCTGCATCAATTTTGTAAGTATTTAACAAAGAAGCTATCTTGAGTTCCTTTGGTCAAAACAAGAAAGGCATCCTCAGATTGATTTGGGGATATTAGAGATATTTAATTCATTGCCACTATTATAATGTACCAACATCTGAAGCATTTGCTTCTTTTCATAAGCACTAAGCGATCATTCTGTACCATACTTTTACTAGAATATAAACTCAAGCACACAAACTGCCCCCCCTCCTTTATTTAATCCACTTTCCCATGAAGAAGGCATCAAAATAACTGTAGGAATGGTAAATTCTCCCCCTTTTTGACGAGCTGTCTGCCGCAGCTTGACTTTAGTAAGTTTCATTTTACTACCTCTGGCGAATAAGGAAATCTGTCATAGTGATAACACTGCCCAAAGACCCTGGGAAACAGGAAGTAACACGCACACAAAAAAAGCCAACATAAAAAGGAAGCAGCTCATTGCTGAAGTGTCCCTCTTGACCATAGTGCACAGCGTGGAAGCGCAAACAATTGGGGCAGGGTTTTTTTCTCTCTTTTTAAAAAAAATATGAAACCTGAAACTGCAGCAGCAGCCGTCACAGATATATAATCTATAAATGCATACTAGGGGGAGATATGCTGACTTCCTACCAGAGGGGGACTATACATTCTAATGGCTTCATCTATACAAAGGAAACGCTCGTTTGGTGAAACGTTCACTGAGAAAACTATGTGTCGGTCAGACCTTGTCATCAGGTTAGTAGGTGTTTGTTAATCATGCTTTTTTCCTCTTACCTACATAAAGAGTAAATTAAAAGGCTAATACATCCTGAAAAAAATCCCCTTTTGTTCTTGACTCTTCTACATGGATTAAGAATGAATCAATTTTTATTTGTTTGTTTTTTTAGAAGGAGGGGAGGAGGAATGGGGACGGAAGACACTTTCATGAAATTAAAAGCCAGTCAAATCACTATGTGCGCAGTAACTTGTTCATAATTGAATGATTTGCAGTGGAGTTCATGTCACAGTCCCTTTTTCTCATGGTATTGAATAAGACTTCCAAGGTGTTCCTAGAGTGGATAATTAGTCTTTCTGACCGAGCTGTTGTTGAAAACAGATGCAGGAAAAGGTTTTGCCTGAGAAAATTAAGTTGTTGCGTACCTCATTTTTATTAAAACTTTCAGTCTAAAAAGGATTTATCTAGTGGAAGACCATCTAATGTCTCTGCAAGGTTAGAAAATCCAGCTTTAGGAACAGAAAGTAAATGTGTGGCTAGCTGAAGCTGAAATGGTAGAATTTTCTGACATGCTGAGAATACATTGGTTTTTTTTCTTTCTCCGGTAACAATGCTCTCTGCAGCCTTGCTGTGTGCATAGTGTTATATTACTCTGTGCTAGGTCAACTGTGAAAGATGGAAATCTCAGTTGTTCTTCCGCTCTATCTATCTTTATTTCATTATTCCTTTTGTTGTGTTATTTGTATGTTCAAAAGTCTCCTAATTGAGATCTCCCTTTTCACGGGTGTATTGACAAGATGGGACATCAAGATGAAATGCTGTAGTATATGAGACATTATGGCAATCTTTAAAACTCTCACAGATGGTGTATATTGAGATGTCTGACAAAAACTCAGGTTTAATGTATTGTGCTGCAATATTCCAGTATTCCAGATGCGGCCTGACCAGTGTCGAATAGAGGGGAATTATCACAGTCCTCGATCTGCTGGCAATACTCCTACTGATACAGCCTAATATGCCGTTGGCATGGAGGGCGCAGCACCATGGAGGACAACGTTCTTAACCAGTAGCTTGTATTCGCCTTGATTTAGGCCGACTGTCTTTGTAATGTTCTCAGATTTTAGATTAATTGATTTTAGGGCCAAAAGGGAACTGTTGTTCTCTTACAGTACACTCCAGATTCTGAAGGCAAAATCTCATTAGTTTGGATTTTTTCAGAGAGGTAGCCGTGTTAGTCTGTATACAGCAAAAAACGAGAGTCCTGTGGCACCTTATAGACGAACAGATTTTCTTCGGCATAAGCTTTCGTGGGCTATAACCCACTTCATCAGATGCACGAAGTGGAAATCACAGAGGAGAGGTGTATATATACAGGATGGAGGAGGGCTAATGTAGGCAAAGTCAGTTCAGAGAGCAGATGGGGCCTATTCACACCTGTTGATAAATGTGTGAACAGAACAATCACTTTTTGTAGTGTGAGAACCATTCCAAGTTATCATAGTTCGAAAGCCACTGCTGTAGAGTGCAGTGTTCCAGGCCAGGGATTGTCCCGGGGAATACCCGAGGAGCAAGGTCGGACAAGCACAAGGCCCTTCTTGGTGTGCTTTGATTGTCTTTGGATCAGAGTCACAATACTACAACAGTTGGTGAGCAATGTGTGTACTGTTGCCACTTTGTTCTTTTTGGGGGGGAGGGAGGTGTTTCTTGGCTTGGTGCATGTGATGCAAATTAGGTCCAAAAATGCATCTGATTCTTTTTTTAAAAATAGCTTGTTATTACTAGAAACGCACAGAATGAGCTGAGGGGAATTGTCCCAGTAGCTTCAGCAAGAGACCCATTCTTATCCTGCTTGGGCAGGAGAGCTTCTGCTAAGGAAGCGACTGCTGCTCACAGGGACTGGAGTAATTCTCCTTGGAGCATTTGTAGTAGCAGCACTGAGCTCCCTAGTGCAGCCAGTCTAAAAAGCGAGGTAGCATTCCCTCTCTCTTCTTAGTGATGCAAAAACGGATGTGCTCAGATTGTAAATCATGCGCTGACTTGCTGCTCCCACTGCCCACTTCAGCTGAGCTTTGAAATTCAGGCTCTTCTTTGTGTCGTCTATATCGGCCGTAATAAAGATCCGTCAGTCGGAACTTTTCTGACAAGTGTGTCCATGAAGTGAGAGGCAGAACAGAATCAATCTCATGCTCTCTTTTCCTTAGTTGTTTTTGTCTCTGTGGTATTATCGAGAGTAGTAGTGGGGAGAAAAAAATTTCAATAGAGTAAGCAGATGTGACCTGAAGATAG
Source organism: Pelusios castaneus (assembly GCA_007922175.1). Classification (NCBI taxonomy): domain Eukaryota; kingdom Metazoa; phylum Chordata; order Testudines; family Pelomedusidae; genus Pelusios; species Pelusios castaneus. The sequence continues at coordinate 6,596,875 of ML686047.1, forward strand.
ATGTGAGGCTTGATATTGGTATCAGCAGTTCTGGATTTCCCCTTACGCCCTTCATTTGAGGAAAATCTCTCCTGTGATGACACTCGTCTTGTGGCAGCATTTGGGTGTCTGCAGCCAGCTGAATAATGCACTCATTTTTCCTCATGCCTATTTTCCACTTCTGCAGCAAGTACAAAAAACATTTCACCCAGCTCTGATTTCAGTTTGCAAGAATAACTTGAGTATTTTTTGGAATTTAAAGCGTCTGTGTGAAGGGCGTTTGGGGCTCGTTAGCAGGTTGCTTTTATCAGAGATATCTGTGTGAGTGAGGTGGACAAGTCATCTCATGATGAGGGACCTACTGGACTGGATATGGGGTGGGTGAGGGCCTCACTGACAGGTGGAAGAGATCAGAGTATGTGCAGAAGAGGAGCTATTGCAATGAGAGAGGGACAAGTGAGGGGTGTTCCTGTTGTACTGGGAGAGTCTACAGTGGGCTAATGGTGGTGTTGGAACCATGATGGATTAACCCTATCCGTTGCCTTGGGCTTGAGACTAAAAACATTGTAGTCCCCCCATCTCTCCAAATCATTTGAACCTTAGCAAGCCCAAGCCCTCTAGGCTGCTTAGGAAGCTAGCTCTGAATTTAGCAGACAGACAATGCAGGTACACACAAGTGCATGAGACTCTACAAAGCCATCCTCACCAAGAGCAAATTTAATTGCTCTTGAGGGAGGAGTAAAATATTACTGGCTTTTCCCCCATCGTTGTCAGCACAGCAGGGGACTGGCAAGTAGATCCCCTGTTCTGGTAACTTTTTAATGACCATTTTTCATGGCAACCTAAGGTGGTATGATTCAGTAGTGAGGGTGGGATATGTGGAATGGGACACGGTCAAATCAAATCAATCTAGTATTCTCTCTGGAGTATCTGTGTCCCTTGCGTTACCAGTGGAGGCTGTCACAGTCTTTGGCCCATAAGTTAATACAGCCTCAGAGAAAACAGTGTGCATGGGAAACGGCCATGGGAAATATGGGGCTGGGCAGGTCAGAGAGAGTATCATGGACTGGAGATTGCCTGAGTAAGAGAAGGAGACTCAGTGGGCAGATTGGGGAGTTTAAGGTTCGGATAGACTCAACGGAAATGGAACAGTGTCAAGAGAGAAACCATTAGGAATACTGAGAAACTCTGTGAATGGAAGAAATGAAAGATGGGGGAGTCCCCTGGGGACGAGCTTGTTACTGAGGTTATAGACGCCTCATAAATGCATAAAATACAGACAGGTGGCCATGGGTGGGAACAAGAGCTGGTAGGGTAGTTGGTTCCATTCAGAGTGCCTCAGAACCTTGCGGCATAAGGCGTCTCGTGCAATTTTTGTCTTGCTGTCTTCTGAAAAGGAACTGAGTAGGGTACTAATTACTTCTGGTGCAGCTCACGCCTATGGCTTCAGAATCGCCTCTGTTACCTTAAACACTGGTTCCTCTCTTGTTTCACAAGAAGTATGATTTTTTTAAAACAAACATGGACCGAATTCTTAGCCCCGTTTGTTCAGAAAATTAGTATGGGAAATGAAAAAGTACCCACTCTATATGCTATGGGAAACCAGAGGAGCATTGTACTGTACTACTGAAATGAATCATTCAGCAAAACCATACTACTTGCTCTTTTTATAGATGGTTGCTTTGAGTCACCACCTTAGGCTGAAGGAACTTTAATTAATGAAATATGTGTGGGAAGCAGGTTCCTAGGTTATAGACTGACTGCTTTAACACGGTGGAAAAGATAGAGGAAACAGGTTCCTTTAAATTTTGAGTTCTTTCTGCTTCTAATCCAACATCTGTTCAGTTACAAACAGCTTGAAATCAACTAACAAGATGTGAGGAACTTCAGCAGTTCATGAGCCCTGCTCTCACCAGCAGAGGTCCTCAATATCAAGCTTTGGGAATAATACAGCATTGTATGTGAAGGTCAAAGTTTATATTCAGTTCATGGAGGGTTTTCCTGGTACTAGATAATTAAGGGTTTTATCCAAGCCTTGCACAGTGCCTTTTATTACCAGTTGGAGAATGAAGAGTCTCTTTGTGATCATAGCAGGCTGATAAAACTAGTTATTAAGAAACTAATATTCTGTAGCCTGTAAGCTGTATAAGAAAGGAAAGCAGAAAGAGCTTTAATTGCTAGGACACAGTGCAGCGTGGCACCAGTAATTAATGTAGGCTGCCACTAAATGAAACATCAAGGAAGAGTGATCATATCCTCCCTGTATTGCCTGTGACATTAAAAATAACGTTACGTAATACACACTCCGGTTTATAACAGTACAAAGAACAGTGATAAATAAGAAATGAGGGACACTGTGTTTGAATCACAATGCTACTTCTTTGTATAATAGTAATGGGGGATGGATCTTAATTTTTCTTTGTGGCAGGGCCCTAAACCTTAGTACTGGACAGAACAAGATATTGGGCAAAAGACTGGATAACTGAAAGATTTGGGCCTCTTTTTTTTGGTTTCTTTTTCATGGAAATATTTTCTCTATATATGTTGCTGCAATGTGAAGTTAAACTTCTTCCCTGGACCATTGTCATTACCTTGACGACATATAATAAATCAATAAATAAACAGGGACTTTCCATGTTTTCTTTTCTTTTCTTTTCTTTTTTTAAATTCCTTGCAGACTTCCTGGAATCTCTGACACACTAATTTATGCCACATACTTGGCTGCTGGACTGTTACTTGTTTCCTTAAACATGTTTTCCAAACACAATTCCTTTCTGAGAGTTCGTGTAAAATATACATAAGTGCGAACCACTTCTTTTTTTTTTTTCCATTCTAAATTGCAGCACAATGGCCACAGACGAGCAGCATTGGCCAGTCCCAATGAAGGCGATTGGAGCACAGAATCTACTGACCATGCCTGGGGGCGTTACCAAGTCAGGATATCTTCACAAAAAAGGAGGCACCCAGCTGCAGCTCTTAAAATGTAAGTTGGGGGGGACTGTATTTAGTTGCTTAAAATGCTTGCATTTGTGCACTGTGATACATTATAAGCAGGCAGTTAGTGCTACTGTGTATCTATGATGAAGCTTCCTCTTTCATTCGGTTTTATTTATATTTTATTTATATTGGACTCAATTTTACTGCAGTATCTTCAGGCCCACTGATGGGGGGATGGGTAGGGGAGGCAAACCGGTCAATTGCCTAGGGGCCCAGCATTTTAAAAGGGCTTGGGTAGATGGGATAGATTCGTGGGCAGCGGCCGAAATTTCCCCTTGTGGAGGCTAGCTCGTCATCCTGCCTCTTTCACCCCCAGCTGTGCGCTCACCCGCAGCTCACCGCATCCTTCCTTGTGCTCCCACACTCAGCTCGCCTGCCATCGCACGCTGCCTGGGGGGAAGAGATGGTGGGGACTGAGGAAGGCTGCAGTGGTGGGGAGGCCAAGTGTGGAAGGGGACAGAATGGAGCAGAGGCAGGGCCAGAGGCAGAGCGAGGGTGGAGTGTGAGTGGGGCTGTGGGTGGAAGAGGCGGGACAGGGCACCAGCCTCACTAAGGGGAAGCTTCAACCACTGCCCATGTTCGTAAACCTCAGCCACCCCTTTCTAGGGGGCGGGAGAAAGGCCTTGGCTGTTCTGTGCTAGGACCCGTAATTGCTGAATGAATTACCCGTCCTAAAGATACTGCGCTTCTGTTTTGGGATGGGCTGCATTTGTCTTTCTTCCCACTTCTGTTTTGGGATGGGGCTGC
>ML686047.1:6600607-6625013 GCA_007922175.1 Pelusios castaneus
TTTGTCTTTCTTCCCACTTCTGTTTTGGGATGGGGCTGCATTTGTCTGTCTTCCCACTTCTGTTTTGGGATGGGCTGCATTTGTCTTTCTTCCCACTATTGTGTTGGATTTGGACATCGGTGCCTCCAAAACAAGATGGAGAAAATGAATCGACTTTCTCTTCATTGTGCCTGGAATTACCCTGTTTATTTCCAAATTTTGGTCTATTATTTTCAAAACCGATGTCTAGATAGCTACTTGTCCAGATCAGAATAATAGATTGGATGTATTCGAAACTGAAGCTATGCCTCCTCCCTCCCTCCCCTTAAGATTTCGGGTAGTTGTGTTGTTCCTATCAATAATTGCCCCAGGTATCCGCATATTGTTAAGGTAAGAAATTCAAGCTTGTGGGTTTTCTTTATTTGATATATCTCTTAGAAACATGTAGTTTCAGCAAAAAAGATGGGGAAAGATATTGCTGTTTTTGCCACAACAGGGGAGAATTTGGAATTTGATTTGTTTTAACTACTCAATTTTATTGCCAGCTTCTGTAACTACATAAAGTAAAGGGAGACTGGGTTCTGGTTTGGGGTCAGTTTTGGTTCTAGATTGTCTAGAAAGGATGGCTTTTTTCAGAGATCTGGTATTGTTGGCCTTTCATGTGGTTTGGGCTCCAGTCTCATGCTAGTGCTTTTATCCATAAAAGAAGTGCAGGCATAGGTCAGCCTTGCATCCTCTGAAATACCGTTTTTTCCCCTCGTTGGAGCAGCTGTCTCTCAAATGAAAAGAACTGACTTGCTGCATTCAGATAGGCTTCTGATGGGTTGATTGCAGTACCATGTGACTTCTTCTCAGCCAGATGTTATTCAGCTAATTGATTATTTTTTATAATGATCCATTTATTTTTTTATAATGATCCATTGTATCTGTAGGTCATCACTTTGGGTTTATTTTTCCCCCCAATTTCTCTTTCAAGGGCCTTTGAGATTTGTGATTATCCACGAGGGATGTATTTACTACTTTAAGACTAGCACATCTCCATCTCCACAGGGTGCTTTCTCTTTAAATGGCTATAACAGGTGAGTGATGCAAAATATTTACATTATACACAGATACTGTTTAGTGATGAAAGCATGGCGTTTACTTCAGTTTAAGTAAAAATAACCTTTCCTGGCTCTGCAGATTTTATTAATTATTTATTTTAACAACATTTAATGTACCCACAGTTACATTTCACTCAGGATTATTGCATTTACTCCCTACAAAGCATGCTTCTGATGATTGGGAAAGGGATCTTGGGGTTGCCTTTTGAAGCTGCAAACTGTTGGCAAAATGCTCTTAGAGACCTAGGCAATGTACGTAAGGCACATGCTCTTATAAATAATTATTCATTACAGATGTTTACAGTGCTAGTGTATGTGTTTAGTTCACGGAAAGCCTCCATTAACTCAGTAATACAAGCAGCTTTCTCACGCTTGCTGTTGGTGGTGCACCATACTGGAATGTTAGATCTCTGCTCCAACAGATTATATGATGGTTTTTTTACTGGATTACCAGAAGATCCTATTCCTTTTACCTTTCTTCAGAAAAGCTAATACATAGAATCAGCTTGATTTCTGATTTACCATATCCATATTTTGTGGTACATACTGATACGTGTGGCCTTCTTGGTTTTAGTAGATGTTATCACGGTCTCCATGTTTTCTAACTATCTTCATCATCATCATAAGAAAATAATAGAAATAATCTTGGTGTGGCTGATTCAGCAGTGGCTGCTAGTGTTTCCTTCTTATAGGATATGCTATAGAAGAAACAACAGAATCACCCAAATGGTCATAGACAAGTGAATACACATGCAGAAATCTGTAACCTACATAGCTATGTGTATGTTAGGTAAATTAAATATGTGCTTTTTACGTCAGTGAGGACAAATCAAAGTGACACGTTCTTTGAAGCTATACAGCTCTGTCAAAATTTGATACAGAATATATGAGAGTCACATGAATAAAACAAAGCTAATTTAGGAAAACAGCCAACACAAGACCAAACGTTGCAGAATCTGGGGTACAGTGCCATATTAGTCTTAACTACTGAAATCAAGAGATGCTCAAGGCATTATTTTGGGGAAGTTCTGTGGCTGGCATTATATAGGAGGCCATCCTTTCTGGCCTTGTAATGTCTAAATCTATGAATTTTGTTATTTTTTCTACTGATTCTTCACTAATGCTGCATAAGCATTCTCGCACTTATTTACTATTTTCTCAATAGTGGTAACGTGTGACAGTTCAGCAATGCATACCAGTACTAAACAACTCTTAAGAGAAGTTAGCAGAAAACACCTTATCCGATTAGAAGTTCACTGAGAATTTATATAAAGCAGAGTAAAGTTACCTGTGTTGAATTTTGGACACAATACTAGGATTAACACTCCTATAATGTGAAAAATAGCATGCAAATGGTCATTGTTATGGGTGAGGTATTGATTTATGTATTTGTATTATACCACCATCTAAACCCTCCAGGAACTGAGGCCATGTTGTCCTTGGCATTGTACAAACCCAGACATAAACATTGTTCCTGCCCCCAAATATTAAATAAAGAGCTTAGAGGCTAAGAAAATGTGTGCAACTCTCATTCATTTCATTGGGAGTTGCACATGCTTATTTACAGGAGGATCTGAGCCCTTGAGTGGATTGCTTTTACATCTCACGGTCAACAGTCCTGTGTCTAAAAGCGCAAAGGAGCATTGGGTTGAAGTGACTCAGAAGGAAGAGTGATATCTCTTGAATCACTAACACCAGCGCTGAAGCACCCTCAGTGTTTCTTACACTGACTTCCTTATGTCTTTATTTAGTAAGAGAATATGGTCTTGTTGCATTGTTAACCTTGGCTGTGCCGACTCTGTCACAAACTACAGCCTAGAATTTAAAATTAGACAGAGAATCTAGAAAGAACTGTGGCCAGATATTCAGGTGTTGGCCAGACTTTTAAAAATATTCCACTTTCCTGCATATATGAGAGCTGAATTCTTCTGAAAATCTGTCTTCTGGAATTCAAAATCCCACTCGGTTAAGGTCTTGTGATGAGTTAGTGTCTCGAGCAAAGGTTGTTTGTTGGAAGGAAAATAGCATTTAAAAGAAGTGGGGGAGCAAAAACTACTTCTAGATGAGAGCTATGTACCAGTAACTGTAATGGAAGTCATGTGCCTACTTCTGTTTGGCTAGTGGTGAATAAAAGTATTTTTTTAGACTACCAAAAATCTTAGCACTGAGGGCCCCAAGCTTCTTTTTCTCTCCACAAAATCCCATGTTCTGAATTTGTAGGTGATTTCCATGTGAGGTCTGTCTGAGTTGTATGCTTTGAGAGTAAAGTCTTACCTGGAAAGGAGGGGAAAACAGAAACAAGTATATCTAATCTTTCTCCCCAAAGGGGCTGAGTGACATCTGTCATTAGGCATCAGTTGTTTTAAAAGCTTTGTCTTAGACTAAAATGAGTGGAAAGGCAAAATAAAGCTGAAAGTCAGTATTAGCTTTCCTTTATGTTCATGAAAAAGCAATGCCATGACTTTCCCTTGCACACCCCAATGAAGAGCAGAGCCACACAAATACCTTCCATCATGATGAGACGTGTGGGTACAGTAACGTAACTATGTATGAAAAATCTATAATGAACAAGTTTGTTACAAATGCAGCTGACTACCCTTTCTGGTGATCTGGCTAGTGAATAGTCTCCTCCTTTCTCTTTGGTTAGCATCCTCCATTAGTACTAGCCTTTGCTTCATTTTCTTGGGATAAATACTGCAAAAGGCCCTATGGATATCAGAGTTTTATTATTTTTTTTTAAGTCTTTCTGGAAAGTTGACTTGAAGGGCCATTTTTTGTAGCTGAGCCTTACGGCCCTACGTTTATCCTCACAACTAGAAATAACTGCATTGACTAGGTTATTGACGTTGTTTGTTCTGTTTCTCAGGGTTATGCGGGCAGCTGAGGAGACAACCTCAAACAACGTGTTTCCATTCAAATTAGTTCATATTAGTAAGAAGCACAGGACCTGGTTTTTTTCTGCCTCCTCCGAAGATGAAAGAAAGGTGAATACCTTCCCATAGATCAAACTGTATTTCAAGAGATGAGGAGAAATGAATATTTTTTTCATAGGAAGTTAGCATTTGGGTGCCTAATTATCTTAATGGGATTTGGGCACCTGACCCCTTGGCCTCATTTCACAATCCCAGCCAAATTTCTCAGTATTATGCTAATCCAGATATCGATACCACATCCCAGGAAACAACATGGTTCTCTTCATATTCCTGATTTTTGTTTCAAGAAACAAATTCTGTAAATGCTTTCATAAACATGGAACAATTTTGTAATGATCTTGCCCCATATATAAAATGGGAATCCTGATTACCTGAGCCTTGTATATCAAAAATGTAGAAAGTGGTAAAATAGATTATTTTTAGACTGCTGTAATACCTTATATGTACAAAGCACATGAACTAACGATCCTCAACACACCCTTGTGAGTGAGTAAACATTTTTAAGCAGTCAACCCGTAACTGCTAGTACCTCCCGCTTCTCAGGGCAGGCACGACATACGTTTTGTGTACAAAAACAATCGAGTAAGCTTACATGAAATTGTTCCTTTTAGAACTGGATGGTCTCACTGAGGCACGAAATAGATCACTACCATGAGCAGAAGGAAACAATAACAGATTTAAGGTATGTTCTTGTTAATTCTAGAGTCTCTTGATTCTTCACTTCTTCAAAAATTCCTTAGTAATGAGCAAGGCATTTGTTTTTTTAGGCATTGCTGCATTCTGTCTCTAAGGACCTCAATCTCTTGGAAACATTTTAAGCTCCTCAATCAGTTGGTCTTGTGATGCTGAGCAAACCAATACCTAATTACCTTTAAAAATCAAGGCCATGTGTTTATAAAGTTGCTTTCCCATCCTGACACAAAATGTGATTTTATTTATTTATTTATTTATTTTTGCTTTATTACCAAAATAAGCCTATTTATAAAAGAGAAGGTCAAATGTCAACTTTATAAGTACTTAAAAATGAGAACTATTATTTTGGCTGTTTAATGGAAAAATGAAACTAGATCAGGTTTTCTGCTTCTTTCAGTATTTTAATCCCAGCACTTGCCAAAGTTCTCTTAAGCTGAACATTGAATGTTAAATCCCTTTAAGGCAGTGGTGCACCTCTTACTATAAAATCCCTTTCCTTTTCTTTGTGTAGTGACTCTGGTTCCGATGCAGACAGTTTCTATGGCTCAGTAGAACGCCCCATCAATATTAATTACTCTTGCTCAACAGAAAATGAAGGTGAGAATTTAATCTTGAATAAGTTTCCCTCCTTTACCCTTCCTGATCACTCCTTCCCCTCAAACCAATATGCCTTCGTAGCATTTTATTGACTTAAAAAATAGTTCAGATCGCCCATATAGCATAAGACTGTTTGGCCAAATATTACAACAGAAAATTGTCAATACCTGTGATAACACTACATGTAAAATAAGGGGCACTTAGGGTCAGATCCTGAGAGATGCTTAGCACCCTAAAGCGCCTAGTGGAGTAAATGGCAGTTGAAGAGCTCAGAACCTTACAGGAGGTGCTGAACACCTTAAAAGATTGTGATCTTAGTTATCTACCAGTTTAATGTCAGAAAGTCGTTCTAGACCACACAGCTGATAGAAGGGTGGATGAAGACACTTCTTTTTTAGAATGTTCAGACATGTCTGCCTGCCCTGTATGGGAATGCTAAATGATCTTTATTAAAGCTGACCATGAGTGTTATTAATTCCCCTTTACTTTCAGAGGAGCCACGTTGTGGTTTAATCACTTAAACCTCCTATGTGATAAAAGCTTAAAAAGAAACTATGCAGTGAATTATGTCAACTTGTAGCATGACTTTCTGTGAATCACCTGCTTTTGGCACAGACTGCAAAGTTAATCCATCAACCAAGCAGCCATTTGTGTCATGTCAGGATATTTTTGCATCTGGAGTCCTCCTCCTGTCACACCTGAAAAAGGAATGAGTTGTAGTTAGATTCTGTAGAGCCTTATAGATGATCTGGGTTGGGTAGGCCTGTGACAAGTACTGGTTACAATTTTCAGTAGGACTAAGGCCTATGAGTGTATGCCTACATTGAAATCTTAGGGGAAAGGTGAGCGTCTGGGGACTAAGCTGAGAATATCATTGAGCCCAGACTCTGGAACCCTTCCCACTAACAGGACCCAAATGTCTATATTGCAGTTTTAGAGCCCCACCACCTGAGATAGCTGATGTGGCTAGCTGTGTGTGTTTAACTGCAGTATATACATCCCCTAAGTGACTTAAAGGTTTTTGAAACTCTTCTCCAGTCTCACTGTACTCCCTAGGGGCTTGCCTTCCTTTGGGTTTGGTGTCTGCCTTTGCCATAATTGTTCACAGAAAGTAATGAATGTGCCATATATTTGGCTTTTAATGAGAAGCGTGGACACAGCTAAAAGTGCTCTGACTGACTGCTAGAGATGTCCTACCCATTTCAAGGAATGATTTCCTAGTCAAGAAACAGGTCAGGAAAGGTCCCTTCACATCATAACCAGCCTTGTCACGATTCATTAGTCTCAGTTTTGGCATGTTTCCCTTTTAGCCTTTCCTATATCACCCTGGAGGTGCTACAGAGGGAGCATTGCATTCTCATGCCCTGAGAGGAAGGGACTGCTCCTATTAATCCTGCAAACTGACCAAAGAGAGTCCTGCCCAGCCTCCTTCAATCCTTGGGGAAATACCATTGTCAGGGCTTTGACTACAGATGTGGTGTCTCCCTCCTGCTTATATGTCTCCTCTGAAGGGGTCTGCAAGGAATTGGAGTTTATATTGTGGTTTAATTTTTTAATTTGCACATACAGTTTGATATAGTACGACTAAATATATTCTCTCTCTCTCTCTGCCCCATGGGCACATATGTGTGTTCATTGTCTCTCACACACCCCCTTTGTGCATTTCTCTGGGGAGACACAATAAATGTACTCATCTTCCATATCTGACAGCTTCTGGTCAGAAACAGTTAATTTTATTTTGCTCAGTCCCCCATGTATGACTTGAGGCAAATTTCTACACCATTCAAGCTGCACTCTGTTGTCATAGTTAGCTGATTGATTTAGTCCTTTGTAAATCACTCCACCTGTCTCTTGTCCCATGCATACAATTTAAAACATTTTCTTTGTATTTAATACTTCATTCATGTGATCTATGACATAGCAGTGTTACAGTGTGTTGTCCTTTCTGCAGTTTATTCCAATTTTTGTGGAGCAGACTGCAGCTCTAGACGCTGTCTTACTTTCTCAGATATCATAGATGAAAGTATGGGTAGAATCTTCTCTCTTCCAATGTTACCAATACTTAGTGCCTTTCTTGGTTCACGGTCTATTATATATATATTTTTTTTTTAAAATAAAAATCAGCATATACATGTTCCCTGTGATCTGATTTGATTACTTTTCATTATTTAACATGTTTATTTTTTATCTTCAGATTATGACCAGGAAGAGGATGAGGAATCTTATTTACAGCCAGATTCCACCAACTCACTGAGACCAGATGGTAAGATGGTATTTGCCAGTCATGATAACTTTTAAAGATCTCAGGAAAAGGTGACATTCATGAGAAATATAAAAATATCTGGTGGCTGATGCTTTAACTCTGTAGTGCTTGAAGTGCCATTGGTGGTAATTCATAAGTGGTGCTTTATCCTGAGAGGTACTCAGTGCATAAACTCTCAGAGAGAGTTGAGGAAGCCAAGAGTGTTAGAGAAAATGCTTAGAAAGATTATGCTCTTAGCCATTGTCCACCAGCTGAATATTGGAAGGGCTCACTAGTGGTCCATAGGTCTGCCAGCAGGATGGATGGTTCTTTTCAACATGGTTCTGGACTTCCTCCCATCTTAACATAGACAAAATACCTAATGATTGTAATGCGACTTGTTCCTGAGTAAGGCCTGCAGGATTTGGCCCTAAATCAGGGACAGAATTGTGTTTCAAAATTGTGTCCATTTGGCACTGAGGTACCATGATGATGGGTATCCTAAAATATGCTAGAACAAGTAGAAACCCCACAAAAAGATTTTCAGTGTTTAAATGTAATCCCTCATGTTCTGTGGTGTTTTCTTATACAGATAACATGATCCTTCCACCTGCATACCCGCCTCCTCCAGTTCCTAACACCAGAAACGCTGCTTATAAAGAGACACGGGCAAACTCCTTCGCAGGCCAGTCTGTTGGGCCTATGCTTCCTCCACCACCTCCTAAAAGAAGCTTACCTAATATAAAATCAGAGGACATCTTAATAAGACCTGAGACCAATCTAAAAATACAGCCGTCAGGCCGCAGAGTTAGTGATGTACCACCACCTCTTCCCCCTATGCCTCATCTCAAAAAGCCTGTCTGTGTCAAAGAAAGCTGCTTGTCGTCAGCAGAGGTTCTACCTCGAACCCATGTTTTAACTGCCGCTGAAGGATGTGAGAAGCTAAAACATTTGAACCTTTCCCCACGGGCCCCGCCTCCATTACCAAGTAATAAACCCAAGCTAGTAGAACCAACTGAGAAGCCAGTGGAGGCCAGAACGCCAAAAGAACACAGCAGACCTGGCCCATTTATTCCACACCTGCCAGTGGAGAGCAGAGCACCGAAAGAACATGGCAAACCTGGACTGTTCCTGCCACAAGTGCTGCCTAAACCGCCTGTGCCTGGAGTCAAAGCTAAACCGGAAATATCTTTACTCCCCCAGTTACAGTAAGTTTGGAAACAGAATCCACTCACATGGTCAAACCTCATATAGCATTTTTCCCAGGCGATATCTCAGAAGCTTAGTTCATCAGGTCCAAGATAGCAATTATTTCTATTCCCTCAATCCTAAAGCTTTGCAGTGAAGTTACTGATACCACCTTTTTTTGATCATGCTCATCGGTGACCGTAAATAAACTAATTCTTAGTTTTATTGTTTTATGCTAACTTGGTATGATACTTGTCAAGGGGATCGAAAACTGTGGCAGTTCATAATCCCTGTAAACATAATTGAGGATGACACGAAGAAGGCTGCTGAGCTGTTCAATGCCTATTGAAATAGGGAAAGAACATGATAGAGAATATTTAGGTAAAGTTGGATTTATTCACGTTGACATCATAGGAGACTTAAGGAACTAGCTGAAGCAGTCTTGGAGCTAATCTTCATTGACAGTGACAATTTTGCCACTGTCAGATTGACTTTCCTGATCGACTGAGCGGGTCTGTGGAGATTTGCTCAGTCGATCAGGAAACCAATCTCTGAATGCCATCCCGGCAACTAGAATAGTGCTGAGTCAAAGGGAGGCCCTTCCCTTTGGCTCAGTGTAGTAGATGTGCTGGGTGTACGGCAGTTGAAGTAATTTACGTAGCTCAGTTTGATTGCCGCCGAAAACGGCAGGCAGTCTAGACTTGCCCTTGGATTTATTAGCAACTATCTTTGAGAACTCCTGGAGGATGGGACTTGAGGAGAGCAAACGTGGTACCTGTCTTTAAAAAGGGAAACAAAGATCATCCTGGGAATTATAGACCAATCAGCCTAACTTTGATACCTGGAAAGATACTGAAACAAAGTATTAAAAAATCAGTTTGGAAGCAGCTGGAGGATAATAGGTATATTAAGAATAGCCAGTATGGATTTGTCAAGAACAAATCATTCCCCTTACTTACCTAGTGGATGTGAGGAAGCAACAGATGTGATATATCTTGATTTTTTTTTTAGTAAGGTTTTTGACAGTCCCCCCCCTGATATTCTCTTAGGCAAATTAGGGAAATGCAATCTGGATCAGTAGTTCTCAACCTGTGGTCCGCAGACCCCGGGGATTTGCAGACTATGCATAAGATTTCCAAAGGGGTCTATACTTCCTTTCAAAAAATTTTAGGTATCTGCAATTGAAAAAAGGTTGAAAACCATCGGTCTAGATGAAATAGGTATAAGGTAGGCACAAGTCTTATTGAAAGACCATACTCAGAGTAGTTATCAATGGTTTGCTGTCAATTTGGGTGGATGTATCTGTTCACAGGGATCAGTCCTGGGTCATTTTCATTAATGACTTGGATAATGGAGTGGAGAATATGTTCCTAAATTTGCAGATGACACCAGCCTGGGCGTGGTTACAAGCATTTTGGAAAACACGATTAGAATTCAAAATGACCTGGAAAAGTTAGAGAGCTGGTCTGAAATCGGCAAGATGAAGACAAGTGAAAAGTCAATGACAGATATGTCCACCCAAATTGACAGCAAACCATTGAAAACTGCTCTGAGTATGGTCTTTCAATAAGACTTGTGCCTACCTTAATAGCTATTTCATCTAGACCGATGGTTTTCAACCTTTTTCAATTGCAGATACCTAAAAAAATGTTTACACCTTTTCTCATAGGTCAGGTTTTCTAAACCTTTTTATCTTTTTTTTGTTGTCTTCTAGTTTCTCTCCAATTTGTCCACATCTTTTCTAAAGTATGGTGCCCAGAACTGGACACAATGCTCCAGTTGAGTACTGTGTCCTCAGCAGAGCAGGACATTTGCCGTCTGTGTCTTGCATAGAATACTCCTGTTAAAACACCCCAGAATGTATTGGCCTTTTTTGCAACTGCATCACATTGTTGACTTGTATACAATTTGCAGTCCACTAGAACCCCAAGAGCCAAAATCAAAAAACCCCATACAAACTGAGCATGCTTAGTCTTGAGAAAAGAAAACTGCAGTGGGAGCTAATAAGTCTTCAAATATGTTAAGGGCTGTTATAAAGAGAACAATGATTAGTTGTTCTCCATATCCACTGAAGGTAAGACCAGAAGTAATGGACTTAATTACCATCAAGGGAGATTTAGATTAGAGACTAGGAAAAGCTTTCTAACTGTCTGGGTAGTTAAGCTTTGAAATAGGCTTCCCAGGCAGGTTGTGGAATCCCCCACCTTTGGAAGTTTTTAAAAACAGGTTGGACAAACATGTCAGGAGTGGTCTAGGTTTACTTGATCTGCCTCAGCACAGCGGGCGGCACTTGATGACTTCTCAAGGTCTCTTCCAGCCCTACATTTCTATGATTCTGTGTTTAACAATTGCTACGCAAATGAATCAGTTTGGAAGTTTTTGTGGTATTCCCCTGTTGTCTTCAGGATGTGAATATGTCTGATGTTCCGCATGAGGCATCACACAGTCATTGATTATGTCTGTTATCTTAACTGCCCAGCATTTGAAAACCTTGCCACAAACTCTGGCTGTTGGAAATATTTCAAGAATAAATACTAGACAGCCTAAAGTAAAGCATGTAAGAACAAAAGTGTCTGGTCTGTGTGCGATTATGCTGAAAAGATACAATAGTGTCTTAGACTGTAGCTGGTAAAAGGCTCTCATATTAGGATTTCAACATGGACTGAAAAAATAGTTTTAGGCTCTTAAAGCACATGCTGCTACATGGAGACTTACAGAAAAGGAAATGCATGATTCAGTGTAAGTACATTCCTTAGTAAGCGTCATGAGGGCTAGCTGCAAAAATGTCTGTCGGGATGAAACCCTCTCTGTCCCATGTATTGCTCAACCCATTTTTAAGTGAATAATAAAAGCTGTTAAAAGACAAATAAGCAGCTAAGTGAAACTCACAGGTGGTACTGCTCTTAATTCTTTTTCTGCAGAAACGTTCTTCAGTTTTCTTCTTTCTTCTAGGAGGTCACCACCAGATGGGCAGAGCTTCCGAAGCTTTTCATTTGAGAAACCACCGTTACCTTCAAAACCAAACCGGTCTGGTGAAGACTCTGATGAAGATTATGAAAAAGTAAGATCAGATGGCACCTTCCTAAAGAAAACACTTAAAATTTGGGGGCGTTGTAAATTTTGGGCTTGAGTGAGATCTGTATGTTAGGGGGTAGGTGAAATCAGTCACAACATTTCATTTAATCTTATTGCTCTGCTGCACTAGCCAGCTTTGGGAGAGCTGGTAACAGGTTTTGATTCTAATGTCAGATACATAGGAATGCAAAATCAAGAGCCCATAGGTGTAATTTGATTGTGCAGCAAATATTTTGAATAGAGTGGAATATTTTGTATTGTAGAAATATATTTTGTAGTAGAAGTTACCTGTAAAGTTTGGGTCTGAGCTTAGAGAATCTTAGATAGCTGCAATATGTCAAAGGATACTTTGCTCTTCTGCAATCCTTCGTCTTTTTTTAAAATGTTAGTCACATGATTTCTGTTCACCTTTCTTTACACATTTCGGTTTTTAACAAATTTTGTCTTAATAGGTTGAGCTGCCTAATTCAATATTTGTCCATACCTATGAATCCACTGAAGTAGAAAGGTAAACTCAATTCTTTTTCTTTTTTTGAAAGAGTTGTTGCTTAAAAATAAAAGCACCTGTGGTCTAAAAAGCCATATTGTGAAAGAGATTAGTAAATTGACCTGAGATTTCTATGGAAAACATGAAGTAATTTACCATTTGTTTGTGTATACATAAAATATTACAGTTCTTCTGAGTTGAAAACCAGTGACTTCTGGAAAAGTAAATTAAATGTTAAAAGTATAGCCCATTAAGTAACAATGCTGTATCAGGTCTTTACATGAGGAGTGTCCTGCCAGGACAGTGAATGGGATGGAGAGCTGGTGTAGAGTTCTGTAGAACTTCTAAACTCTAGGCCATTGATCCAAATGCAATCCAGATTGGTGGTGATTAAAACTCATTACAATGCGATGGTCATTTCATGACCAATGTGAAATGAGTTGGACGGCCTTAATTCAGTTTGCAATGGATAAGTATCCTCAACAACGATTGTTGTTGGCAGTCCTCAACGAAGAGGCCAGTGCCAGCAAGTGTATGGAGCCTGAGTTGTCCCCTCATGCTGTAAAGGCAGTCCCTCCAAGTAAAAGCTGGAGAACAGTGGGGGAACAGAATGAGAAAACTGCACGGCTGCTGCCTACTGTACTATTATATATTCATCCAGTATACCCCAGCCAGTTTGGAATTGCTTAGGGAGATGATCCAAAGATGCTTTGAGACACTGATAATCTAAAGAGAAACTGCGAAGTAGATAGATTAGGAAACATTAGTCAATTTGATCTGCATATTACTTGATTCACTGTTCTGTGGATAAATAGACCTTCATGCTCCAGTCCTATCAGTCAACACTTTTCATGAGCACAGAACCCACTTTAAAAAATAGTGTCTAAAGCCTTGTGTAAATTTTAATCATCTGAGGTCTTCATACCATTCGTCTTAAGTAGAGAAATACCGATTGGGAAACGGAGGCAGAGAGTGTCAATGATGTCCTGAAGACCACACAGCAAGTTGGGGAACAAGTAGAGATTGGAGATCAAGAGTTCCTGTTTTCCAGCCCTATGGACAATGCAATAAGACATCCCTCCACACCAGCTGTTTAAGAGCCCTAATGAGACTTACTAGAATGATGAAGTCCATTACCATTGATCTGTGATACTGCCTTGGAAGCCTTTAATCAGTTCTTAAGTTAATTACAACCACTGAAATGAAAATTTACATGAAAAATGCTGAGATGTAAACATGTGCATTCTGTCCCAAATCTATGAGTTTGTTAGTATTTTCTGAATGCGATATTTATAGTTCCCATATTATTTCAGGATGTTCAAAACGAACAGCCCAAGAGGAAACCCACAAAATGGATTATACTGTATTAGGAATTCATCTACCAAGCCTGGAAAGGTAACTTGCAAAACCTGTACTATAAGTTAATTAAATGAAACTCCCATGTAATTGTTACTTGCAAATTAAAAGTATTGTAGTTTATTTATAGTAATGTATTTAGAAATGCCTTTTTTTAAAAAGGGAAGCAAGTCTGAATCAATAGCTGTAAGTACTTACAAAATGCTCAGTGCTCACTATTTAAAAGAAATATAACTGAGATTTTACTTCATAAACTGATTAGGAAGACATTTTTTATATATGCTGAATGTAATGTTGCATGTTTCTTTCAAGGTATTGGTTGTATGGGATGAATCTTCTGAGAAAGTGAGAAACTACAGAATCTTTGAAAAGGTTGGTATGATGCTGTATATTAAGAGGCCTGTATGATATTCATACTTGCTCTAGTCTAGATATATCATACAGTATCATTCTGAGGCTTCCCACTACTGACACACAGGCACGTCCAGTTGACCTGAGCTGCAAAAATCAGATCTGGAGTGGGTTATCATATCTGGCCTGAGTGCTCAGATATGGGCCTTCCATTTAATGCATTATGGAGGTAGGGAGCCACCTGTAATGTTCAGATTCAAATCTGATCTTCAGCAAAACTCTGGGGTGTTTGGATCCCCAGGTTTGGTTTAGGCTTATCATTTATGTCATATGAACTAGTCACATAGGTAATATTTTTCAGAGTCGTGGTCTTTTTGAAAGACTTGGTGGTTCTGTGGATGCTGGTTTTTTCTCTTGGGATGTGGGCTTTTTTACGGCGACATTGATTACAGGTGTCTTTTCTACCCATACAACAGGATTCAAAGTTTTATTTGGACTCAGACATCATGTTCTGGAACATTGGAAGTTTGGTTGAGCATTATGGCACCCACGCGTTACCCAGCCATGATAGCTTGATTCTCAGATATCCTTATGGTTATTGTGGACCAACGTGACACGGACTGCAAAATTCACTGACCTTAGAAGACCAACATGCTGTGGAAAAATGGACACTTAAAGGAATGATAGTTCTTCCCCCCTCCCCCCCCAAGTTGACTAGGAATTCCTGTGCCATTGGGTCTGATTCCCTGAACTTTGCACACAGAGACTTCCTGCCATTTGTTCTCTCACTGCATATAGACTTGCATTTAAGTATCTCTTTGATAAGTCCTTCCATACAAGACTGCTGGATTTCAGACCCTCATTACAGTTCTTTCTGTGAAAAAGGGCTGATCTGGTTCTGCTGCGAAAGGTATTTACAAGACATGTGCCTTTTGTAGAACTGCTGCTGCTACTTTCCTAATCACGTGGATGGGAAGTTGGAGGAAGGACCTGACCTAAGAAGAATTGTGAACAAAACGATTAGGAAAGAAGAACTTTTGAAAGAAAAGCATTGTCCACTTGTGACAGGGAATACTAATTTTCTGACTCTGGTTTTTCTCCTTGAGTCAATACTGGTGCTTGACTGAGATTTTGTAACAGTTTATAAATAATCTGTACATAACAAGGATGCTTATGGCAATAACTTGGTTCAATGTGGATGCAGGACATCAAGGAAGTGGGCCTTTTAAGCCATGCCTTCAGAAGGCCCATCTCTTAACTCCGGCAGTGGTATGCTTAGATATCATGGTGTATAGAATTCTACATATTGCTTACTGATAACCTCTCTGAACAATTTTGGACTAGTATTGAGTTTTTTCCAATGGAAACCCCAATCACTGGTTCTCAACTGGAAAGATAGGTGCCATGAAATAACTTTTTCATGTATGTGTGAGTATGAGAATTAAAAAGGAGGGTATAGGCTGAAGTGGAGGGTAATCTGGACAGTGACCCAGTTTAAGATTCAGTTTGATTCTCGTATTACAGGCAATGAGAAGGATGGTAAATAATACATAAAACTATTAAATCACTTAGATGAAATTGTTAGTGCATCAAATTCTACATATGTAAAGTACATTGGTCCCAGTATACATTGTGTAAATCCCAAATTATTCTTTCTGTTGGTTTTAACATGGATATTCAGTTTGGAGTTCACTCATAAAATAAAATACTATATTACAAATGATCCCAAACCTACTGTACTCACTTCCAGTCGGCTAAGACCAAACTGCAGCATTAACGAAGCTATTAATGGTAGGTGCATGTAACTTGACGTGTTTTATGTAGGAAAATCCTAAAGCCGAGCTGTTTGTAGGAGTAGCATTATTTCTGCAAAACTGACTTTTCTAGTGTATGATGTTTAACAAGGAGAGGGGGGGGGGAAATCCCTATTTTAATGTCCTGTTTCTTAATTTTTGTATCTCAACAGTACTGTAATGGTGGTAACCTTGTGATGAGCTCAAACTCTGTGCAAGACTCTGTTTGTCTATAAGGGGCCACAGGACTCTTGTTGTTTTTGCTGTACACAGACTAACACAGCTACCCCTCTGAATCTGAGAAAGGAGAATAGAACTGATCCAAGTTGATATGATAAAGTTTCTGAATCAGATTGGTGAATAATTTCTCCTCCTGTTGGCTTGTGTCTTTCTGCACATCCGGTTTCATTTCTGACATTGTTTGTATTTAATTTATTTCATGCATTTAACAAAGATGTTACATGGTAAGATTTTTTTATTTATAAAAATACTTTTAAAAAAAGGGATCCACATTAGATATTATCTGTGATTGAATTCTCCTTTCAAAAAAAGAGATGCGAACTTACCACTGGACTTGGAACCAGGAATCTTGGGCTTGTATCCCATCTTTTTACACCGTGCATGGTTTTAGGCAAGTCACTTAATCTCTGTGCCCACCTTAACAGAGTGTTGTGAGTATAAACTAAGGCTTACCTGGTGCTTGGAAAATGTAAAGTGCTATGCAAGTGTTTGATATTAACATCTAATAAGTTAATATTTGTTAAGTTTTAAGTGGGGTTTCTCTGCTTCTCTAATATGAAGAGCTGAGCGTGAAACACTCAACCAAATGTTTGCAAAAAGTAGTTAGAACTGTTTCTTTTCTATGTGGAGAGAACTAGTCTGAGTAGAGAGGGTTGCTCAGAGGTCACCCACAAAATATTTATTATTTTAGATCTCCACTTTAAAAAAAAAAAAAAAAAGATTTTAGTCAAGTGAATTCTGCCCTGTCCAGAAACAACCGAGTAGGTCATAACAGATCATTCATACTTGGAGTATATTGTCTTGCAGTAATCAGTTGGTTCCGATACTGAATTATACTAGCATTCTGTTTTATTTCTCATACAACTAATATTACTCATCTCAAGTGCCTTAAGCTGCAAAAGTACTTGCATAACCCAGTATAGTAAAACTACATAACTCTCTATATAGTATGTGAAATTTGCACACATGTAAATATTCATTTTCTATGAATTGTCAATTTCATTGTGATAAACCTATGAATGTATACATTTCTGAAGTAAACAATTTTTTAAGGTGCATTCATGCCAACTGTGTAATTTCATTGACCTATTGTGATCTGGGCCTCCTGGGATAACCATCTGAATATACAGAGATCAGGGCAAGCTGCAAAAATAAGACAAACTCTCTAAACCCTGATGGGTGGCACTTAAGCCAGACTCCTGATCAGCAACAAACCATGCTTCTGATTCCCCACACTCCCCAAGAAGCATATCAAAGCAATAAACAGTCCCCTTTATTGCAACTTCAGCTCTTGATTCCCATATAGCCACTGGTTTAGTAAAGAGATAATTTGCTCACAACTCCAAGCTCTTTACTCAAAAAGGTTTCTCCTGACCCCAAAGAGTCAGCCACAATATACAGAACAATATAGGTTTGGATCTCACCCAAAATACCTTGCTGTCAGCCAATCCTTTAGTAACTAAATCTAACGGTTTATTATAAAAAGGAAAGAAATAAAATATATGAGATGTTAAAGGGTCAAAGTGAATCACATACATTAAATGTTTAGAAGTCCATGTAAAGCAAGTCCTTGGAAGATTTGGAGTTTGTAGGTTTGTTCAGGTCCTCTGGTAGACACCCATTACCTGGGTGGGCCTCAGTCCTTTGTTCAGTCGCAGATGAATAGATCCAGAGATAGGTGTTAGCTGAAGACAAAATGTAGTTGGGTGTAGATCCTTTTATCATCTCTAGCCTTCCCCATGCTGTGTGGAGTTTTTTACAAATCAAAATGGAGATGAGTCAAATGGGCAAGTCCTAGTGGCTCAATGGGTTTCTTCCTGGGCCCACTATACCTGTGAGCTTCCTTAATGGGCCACTAAGGAGACAATGACTATAGTAATCCTATCTAGGGAGTTTCCCAGAATCATATAAGTTGGAACAGATATAACAAACACATTCATAACTTCTAACACAAATATATGATATACCTACACATAAACAATACAATCATTCCTAGCGAATCATAATCTTTCTACTGGTACCAAACATGGCATATCTCTTATGGACTATTGCAATTATGAAATACAATCATAAGTAGTCTTCTAAATCCAGACAAACAAGGAGGGCCATGGCACCTTTAAAAACTAACCAATTTATTTATCGCATGAGCTCTGGGGGAGAAAATCCCACTTTGTCAGATGCTTTAAAGAATAAATTGGTTAGTCTTTAATAGTGCCACAGGACTCTTTGTTTGTTTTGCTGAACTAGACTAACACAGCTACCACTTTGGAACTTATTAAATCCAGTCAGCATAATGCCTATAATACACATAGAAGAAGAAACTTTTCTCCTATTGTGCTATATTTAAGTAGCATCTTATTCTATTTTGATTTTCAACACCATTGAGAAGTAGTGTTATATACGGGATGATCTTTCAGAAAATCACCATTTCAGCAAAAAATTGTGCATCAAAAACAGATCTGTCAAATATGGTGTAGGCAGGAGTGGGCCTAGGCATTTTTGCAGGCAAGAGTGGAAAAATTTTCAGTGACACCCTCTGACCAGGTAAGCAAAACAAAATATGGCTGACCAGCCAGCAAAGTGGAACAGAAAAAAGTGACACCCTCACTAGAATCTAGGGTGTCACTAGACTAGACTTCCTCATGGAAGTGGGTGTCCTAGAAGAAGCTTTTTGTGTCTAAGTATATTTAATCCTGCCTCAGCATGGAGGAATGGACTAGATCAGTGGTTTTCAAACTTTATTCCTCAGGACTCAGTTGAAAAAAATCATTTATGCCCTTGACCCAACAATTACATCTTTGAGCAATGCGAACAGGGACTGCAAACGGGAGTTTGCGAGGGAAGGAGAAGGAGAAGCCCTGAGAAGGAGGCGAAGGAGATCCCCTTGCTGAAGAAGCAAGGGAGAGAGCGAACCTTGGGGAGAGTGAATTGCTGACTGTGTGTGTGCTTGTGTCTTTTTTTCCCACAGGTGATTTCTGTGAATTGTCAGTTACTGTGTGAGTTGGGATTGTGATTGTGTGATTGTCTGGGGGCTGTTTGTACCATTGTTCTCTGCTCAGCCCTGATCAGCTCAATCAGCCTTGTGATCACCCTTCCCCTGTGTGCTTAATGAGGGGCAAGGGCTGACCTAGGCAGAGAAGGCCTTAAAAGCCAGTGGCTGAGGGACCGGGGGAGCTTGCGAACAGGGACTGCAAACAGGGGAGTTTGCGGGGGAAGGAGGAGAAGTTTGTGTTTTGTGTAGCTACTATGGTGAAGAGGACCTGCGCCGCTTGTGCCAGCACTGCTTCTGTCTCCTCCACCTGTGCCTGTACCCAGACAGACATACTGACCATGGATATCTCTACCCAGATCCTGGCGTGGACTTGCAAGGACTGTGGCCTGCATTTCCCACTCTCAGGCGGTCAGGCTGGGGAGATCATTCAGTGTGACAGGTGTCTCCTGGTGGAATCTCTCAGGAAGCAGGTGGGGGAGTTACAGGAGGAGGTGGCCAGGCTCAGGAGTATCTATGCCCTGGAGAAGTTCCTGGATAGCATCCATGAGGAAACATGCAAGGATGAAGAAACTATCCAGAGGCAAAGGACTGCTGCCACACGCTCGGAGAAGGATGAGATGGCTCAAGCAGAGGGTGGACACTGGCAGCTGGTTACTTCTGGCAGCAGACAGTGCTCCACCCCTGCTCCCATCCCACCCTCCGTTGTGGTAAAGAACCTCTTTGCAGCACTACAGACGGGAGATGAGGTGGAAGAGGAGAAGCCATGCACCCCCAATGTTGGGAGGATCACAACCATCACACCCAGGAGAAAACGTTGGGTTGTGGTGGTTGGGGACTCTCTTCTGAGGGGAACGGAGGCACCCATCTGTCGCCCAGATAAGGCCTCTCGGGAGGTATGCTGCCTGCCAGGGGCCCGTATCTGAGACGTTACGGAGGGATTGTCGAGAATCATCCGTCCCTCTGACTACTACTCCATGCTACTCATCCATGTGGGAACCAATGATGCTGCGAGAGGTGACCCTCTGCAGATCAAAGGTGACTACAGGGCTCTGGGAGCACGGGTGAAGGAGTTTGGTGCACAGGTGGTGGTCTCCTCGATCCTTCCGGTCAAGGGTAGGGGCCCAAGCAGAGAAAGATGCATCCTGGAGGTAAATGTCTGGCTGTGGAGATGGTGTTACCGGGAGGGCTTTGGCTTCCTCGACCATGGGGTGCTGTTCCAGGAAGAAGGACTGCTAGGCAGAGATGGACTCCACCTATCCAGGAAGGGGAAGAGCGTATTTGGAAGCAGACTGGCTAACCTGGTGAGGAGAGCTTTAAACTAGGTTCGAAGGGGGAAGGTGACCAAGGCCCACAGGTAAGTGAAACTGAGGGAAACCTGGGGGGAGGGATGGAACTTGGGGGATGCTGGGGCTGTAACAGCAGGAATAAAAGAGAGGGTAGTTGGAACTGGGGGGGGGGGGAATCAAATAATTGTTTTTTATTTCCTGATGAAGTCATAATACCTCAGGCGAGTGGGGAAGGAGGACACCGGGAGAAATTGCAAGGAGGAAGATGTGACAGGAGGGAGAATCGACAGGGCAATGGGACCAGTATCTTAGGTGCTTGTACACAAATGCGAGGAGCCTGGGAAACAAGCAGGAAGAATTGGTAGTACTGGCACAGACAAGGAACTATGATATAATTGGAATAACAGAAACGTGGTGGGATAACTTGCATGACTGGAGTACTGCCATGGATGGATATAAATTGTTCAGGAAGGACAGGCAGGGAAGAAGGGGGGGAGGAGTAGCGCTATATGTAAAAGAGCTGTATGACTGCTCGGAGCTCCATTACGAAAGTGGAAACAAGATGGTTGAAAGTCTGTGGGTTAAGTTTAGGGGAGAATGCAACAAGGGGGATGTTGTGGTGGGTGTCTGCTACAGACCGCCAGACCAGAAGGAGGAGGTGGATGAGGCGTTCTATGGACAACTAACAGAAGTTTCCAGATTGTTGCAGGCTCTGGTTCTTATGGGGGACTTCAATTATCCTCATGTCTGCTGGGAAGATAATACAGCAGTGCACAGGCAATCCAGGAAGTTTTTGGAGAATATTGAGGACAACTTCCTAGTACAAATGCTGGAGAAACCAACTAGGGGCCTTGCACCTCTAGACCTATTGCTCACAAACAGAGAAGAATTGATCCGGGAAGTAGAAGTAAATGGCAACCTGGGCAGCAGCGACCATGAGATGGTAGAGTTCAGGATCCTGATCAATGGAAGGAAGGAAAGAAGCAGAACACACACCCTGGACTTCAGAAAAGCAGATTTTGGCTCCCTTAGGGAGCTGATGGGCAGGGTCCCATGGGAGGCTGATCTGAAGGGGAAAGGTGTCCAAGACTGCTGGCTGTATTTTAAAGAAACCCTGTTAAAGGCACAGGAAGATAACATTCCGATGTGCAGAAAGAACAGCAAATGTGGACAGCGACCAGCGTGGCTTAGCAGGGAACTCTGCGGGGAGCTGAAACATAAAAGGGAAGCTTAGAAGAAGTGGAGGCTTGGACAGATGACAAGGGAGGTGTATAAAGATATTGCTCGGGACTGCAGGGATAAAATCAGAAAGGCTAAAGGACAATTGGAGTTGCAGCTAGCAAGAGATGTGAAGGATAACAGAAAGGGGTTCTACAAGTATATCAGCAACAAGAAAAGGATCAGAGGTGGTGTAGGTCGCTTACTGAATGGGGCAGGCATCCTCGTGGAGGATGATGCGGAAAAGGCTGAAGTACTCAATGCTTTTTTTACTTCAGTCTTCACAGGGAGGGCCAGCTCCCAGGCTACTACATGGGGTAACGCGGAATGGAGAGAAGAGCGGCCCTCGGTGATGGAAAGTCAGGTTAGGGAACACTTAATGAAATTGGATGTGCACAAGTCCATGGGGCCGGATGAACTGCATCCGAGGGTGCTGAGGGAATTGGGGGAAGTCATTGCAGAGCCGCTGGCCATTATCTTTGAGAACTCGTGGTGAACGGGGGTGGTCCCGGAGGATTGGAAAAAGGCAAATATAGTACCTATCTTTAAGAAAGGGAAAAAGGAGGATCCGGGGAACTACAGACCGGTCAGCCTCACCTTAATCCTTGGGAAAATCATGGAGCAGGTCCTCAAGGAATCCATCCTGAAACACTTGGAGGAAAATAGAGTGATCAGGAACAGTCAACATGGATTCACCAAGGGCAAATCGTGCCTGACCAACCTGATTTCCTTCTATGATGAGATGACTGGATTTGTGGAAACAGGAAGTGCCGTTGACGTGGTATGGCTTTTGCAAGGCTTTTGATACGGTTTCACACAGCATTCTCATCAGCAAGTTAAGGAAGTATGGGTTGGACAAGTGGACTGTAAGGTGGATCGAAAACTGGTTAGATCAACGGGCTCAGCGGGTAGGAATCAATGGCTCGATGTCTGGTTGGCAACCGGTAACGAGTGGAGTGCCCCAGGGGTCGGTCCTGGGGCCGGTTCTATTCAACATCTTCATTAATGATCTTGATGATGGAATAGACTGCGTGCTTAGTAAGTTTGCGGATGACACCAAGTTGGGGGGAATGGTAGATACTCTGGAGGGCAGGGACAGGATCCAGGGAGACTTGGACAAATTGGAACACTGGGCCGAAAGAAACCTCATGAGGTTCAACAAAGACAAGTGCAAAGTCCTGCACTTAGGATGGAAAAATCCCATGCACTGCTACAGGCTGGGGACCGATCAGCTAAGTAGCAGCGCTGTAGAAAAGGACCTGGGGGTTATGGTGGACGGGAAGATGAATATGAGCCAACAGTGTGCCCTTGTTGCGAAAAAGGCCAATGGCATATTAGGCTGCATCAGTAGGAGTATTGCCAGCAGATCGAGGGATGTGATAATTCCCCTCTATTCGACACTGGTCAGGCCGCATCTGGAATACTGTGTCCTGTTTTGGGCTCCCCACTACCAAAAGGATGTGGACAAATTAGAAAGAGTCCAGCGGAGGGCAACAAAAATGATGAGGGGGCTGGGACACATGACTTATGAGGAGAGACTGAAGGAACTAGGCTTATTTAGTCTACAGAAGAGAAGACTGAGGGGAGATTTGATAGCAACCTTCAGCTACTTGAAGGGTTGCTCCGAAGAGGAGGGAGCTAGGCTGTTCTCGAGGGTAACAGAGGACAGAACAAGGAGCAATGGTTTCAAATTACAACTGGGGAGGTCAAGGTTGGATATTAGGAAAAACTTTCTCACTAGGAGGGTAGTGAAGCATTGGAATGGGCTATCTAGGGAGGTGGTAGAATCTCCATCTTTGGAGATTTTTAAGGCTTGGTTAGACAAAACCCTGGCTGGGGTGATTTAGGGGGAGTGGTCCTGCTGTTTAGCAGGGGGTTGGACTAGATGACCTCATGAGGTCCCTTCCAACCCTATTATTCTATGATTCTATGATTCATTCCTGTCTTTCGGCAGCAACAGGGGGTGCCATGACCCAGAACCTGAAGGTCAGGGCCCCAGTATTGGGTTCCGACCCAGGGTTTCAAAACCATTGGACTAGTTGACCTCTTGAGATTCCTTCCAACCTTAGATTTCTATGATTCTCTGATCATGAAACTGTACCCTATTATGAGATGCATCAATAAATATTAAAAAAAAATGTCAGTAAACATGGGTGTTGTTCTGTAATTGAGAATCTGCCTAGCAAAGTGCAGTGGAACTGTGACTGGATACAAAGGTTATATGGAGGAGAGTCTGATAACCTATCCTAGAATGGAAACTCCTCCCCCTTACCCCCGGAAGAGATCCCAACAGGCTAGAGACACTGAGATTTCTTGAAGGTGTATTCCCTAGCCGAGAGAATGTCATTGAAATAAGGTCAATTCTTATGCAGAAGAGCACAGTGTATGCTTGAGAACTTGTCTCTCATCCACAGAAGTTGGTCCAATAAGGTACTACCACATCCACCTTGTCTCTCTCTTTAATATCCTGGGACTAAGACATCAACAACACTGCACATAGCTGCTGAAGTAAAGCACTCCTGCAGCAAAGACCTTGTCTATATTTTATTCCTCAATTTATACTTCTCTCAGTTGTATTATTTACACCACTGACACACCACTGATTCTGCTTGTCATTCAATGATCCAAAATGTTGAATGATGCCTGTAGCAGAAAGATATAAAGAACATCTCAAGTGACTGGTCACATGTGAATCAAGCAATAATCAAGTTTCTGCCCAAGAAGCTTTCCACTGGGTTTCTGATGGGTTCAATGGACCTGCCTACTTACTAGTACACAACAATTGCTATCCCCTTGAGATTTAAAAAAGGGACAGATGGAGAGCCATCCTGCAGCACAGGGCTCGCAGAAGAAGACAAAGGCTTGTGTGAAAG
>ML686047.1:6625413-6635910 GCA_007922175.1 Pelusios castaneus
GAAAATCCCACTTCGTCAGACGCTTTGAAGATAGGAAAGTTACCAACTTTCCTATCTTCAAAGCGTCTGACGAAGTGGGATTTTCTCCCACGAAAGCTCATGCGATAAATAAATCTGTTAGTCTTTAAAAGTGCCCCAAGACTCTGTTGTCTTTCTACAATAGACTAACACGGCTACCCCTTTGGAACCTGATCAGGTAAGAAAGCCAAGACATGCTGTTGTTTATCCAAGGTCTGCTTGATCAAGCTGGCAGTACACAAATGGGCTTTCTCCTTCATTTCAGACTTCGAGAGTTCACCAGAGTCTGCACAGCAGCTCTTCTTTGATTTGTGATTCTGGTTTCAATCATTCCCAAAGGATCAGCCCCTACCCTCCTGTTACACTGCACAATGACTATCCAAAATAGTCCGCTGCTGTACAACGTGTTCAAATAGAATCGGATGCCAGTCACAAGCAAGAAGGAAATGAAGGTGACATTAACCTAAGGGGCTTTTTGTAAACTTGGGCTGTGAGTGGTCTTCTTGATAGTCTCTGTGATCAGTGGGCCTGTGTGACCTGGGATAAATTACTTTGGTTTGAGCTTCTCTGGGGACTTTTGCACTGTAAGTATGAGAACTACTTTGGATGTGCTATGTAAAGAGCATATGGGAGGATGATCCTTCACAGGAAGGAATGTTTGGAATTTGAAACTGCAGAAGAATTTAAACGAGATTTGTGAATAAAGAAGAGCTCATAACCTCTGGTCGTGGTGATCTTTCAGAAATGAAAAGGTGACAGCATGTACACCGTGAGCTGTTAGGGAGTTGGCCCAGCCTGGTGGTGGTCTTCCTCATGTGTGAGATGTCTTTTTTTGCAATTTGATCAAGTGGGAAGTCAGGGAGAGGGAGGAGAACAGGCAAAATACACATGTAAATATCTACAGAAGTGGAATCTGCTGCTTCTTATGCAATTCTGCAAAGTGGTTAACCACTGCTTCAAGGTCAAGGGCTTTGGGCTATGTCTACACTTGCTAAAATTAGTTCAAATTAATTAGTTTGAACTAACTAATTCTAACTAATTTTAGTTAGTTCGAATTAACTTAATTCGAACTAGGAAAAGATAGTTCGAACTAAGCAAGTGCCATTCGTGTAGACAGTCTTGGAGACTCTCTTTTCTGTTGTCAGTACCGCAATGTTACATAGGTGTTCATCACCCAGACTGTTCCTCAAATAGGTCTTCATTTGACACAGACACGAAAATGTCCATTCACAGCCTGCATTTGATGGAGATATGGTGATGGCAATAGCACATAATCGATAGAGTTCACCGAAAGACATTTTCAGTTCTTCAAGTAGATTAAGCACTTGGTTCATTGTGACAATTTTTACCTCTCGCTCACGTTCATACCTCTCTAGAACTTTTAGAAATAGTCTCAGTTCTGCTTCAAATCCATCCATATCACTATTATAATGTCTTGCAAATGTTCTGAGTTTCTCTGAATAAGTCACTTTGGACTGAATGCACTGACCCCATTTAAAACATGGGAGTTGTCTGTAAATCGTTGTTTAAATTCATTGCTCACAAACAGGAAGGAACACCTCTACTTTAAAATCATGGTCAGTTTTTGGAAGCATACTCTCTGTTGTGTTGAGTTCAGTAACATAGCTTTGACGTTTTGGAGACATACAGCAGATTCTCTTTTCTTTAGTTTGCATTTTGATGGAATTTTTTTCTGCAATAATCTTTACATCAGCCATAATTTTGTTGAAATTCTCCTCATGATCCCTCAGATCTTGCAGTTTATCAAAGAGTTAAGAAGGAAGCAAGCTCGAGCCACATCACAATCTAAGTTCCGCAAGTAATCTGATATCACTTTAAGTTCAAGAAGCAGTTCACTAAAAAGATTCAGACAAAACACAAAGCAAAGGTCTATCTGGTTTAGAATGTCACGTGCCTCTCGCTTCTTTCAGAATTTGATTCATTGCTGATTAGATTTAGACGCAATAAAATTACTGAAAGTGTTGCTTTAACAGCAAAGCATGATGCAATCTTACACAACAAGTGTCTGACAATTTCTTCAGTTCAATAATTCTGCTCCCAGTTTCTTTTTGCAATTCAGTAAAACATGAATGCACAGAGGAATGTGATAGAAACATATAATTGTTGAAGAAGAGTAAAGATATTTGCAACAAAATCGATGTTTTTAGATACTCAACAATTATTAAGTTCACCCTGTGGTTGTAACAATGAACATAGATAGCGTGTGGTACCTCTTCCAGAAACTGTGCTTGTACACCATTTAGTGCCCCACTCATTACACTGCCACTATCATAGATTTGTGCTATGCAGGTTTTTATATCTATGCCATGGTGTTCTTTATATAACTCATTAATGAAGTAGCATCCATTGAATGACACAGATGAAAGCCAACAAATGTTCAAATATATTGCAACTCTAGCAATAATGGAGGACCACTGAAATTTGTTCCTGCTTATGTATGTCCTTTGTTTCATCATCAATTAATGCAAAAACCCCAGCTTCTTTGACTTCTTGGGAAAATGACTCTAGAACCATTCTACTCATGATACTTAACAATTCATCTTGAATTGAATGATGTGTATACTTTGAATTGTGAGGTAAACTATCTATTTTAGACTGAATTCTGGGATCATGGTTTGCAACTAGCTGCAAGAGTTCAAGAAAATTTCCTCTGTTGTCACTCATCTCATCACTTTCCCAGTGTCCATGCTGAGCAATTTTTTGTTTAGAGGTGAACAAAAGAATTTCTGCAAGAGTAGCCATGTAATGTTTATTTTCTTTTATAAGTTCTTTATGAGCATCACTTAATTAAGCTAAAACTGAGCCTCCCTTGCCTGTCTGTGTTTCTCTGTAACTCTCCCAAGCTACCATGCAGTCTTTGTAGCCTGCACTTGTTATGCAGCCTCAGGCCTGAATCATTCTCAGTAGCCTTTCTCCAGTTGCTGTACCCCTAGTGAGTAAACATATTTTCACCACTACTTGCATCTTTTGTTACCTCCGTGCCTCAGTTTACCCAACTGTACCTATCTATATTATTTGGAACTATAGACGGAGGTAAATTTCTAAATATAGGTGTGCTTGCTTAATGGTCTAAACCCTAGGAAAATATGACTACAGCCCGTCAATCAAGAACAGACACAGAGCAGGAAATGTTTCCAAAACAAATATTAACATTTATTTGTATAAGATTAATACAATAAGTTTGCAATGTTGAGCATATTTTGACTTACATAAAATAAGCGGAGAGCCAAATGACCGTTAGGCAGTCAAATAGAATGTTGCAGCTCCGCTGAACCACTTTATTAATAAGCATTTAAATATAATACCAATATTAAAACTTATACTCTATACCTTATAACAATTAAAATCCTAATCTCCTATGTCATTCAGTAAATGGTGATCAGTCATTTACTGGATGGGTTGGAGATGAGCCCTTCTCACTCAAGCCGCAATCACTCAGCTTTATTAACACACAAGCTCAACCTCTGTCATACTCACAAACCTCTTAAATAGCCTCCAATTCGTCTTAATGGCTCCTTAATGGCACTGCATAATTCCTCTTCCCAACAAATGCTTGCTTCATTGGACCTTTCTGAGGAACCTCCCTGTACTTCTGTGACATCAGAACTTGCTTGAGGGGTTTTTTTGGCTGGATTTAGGAAATACTGGTCTAAAGCTCCTGAAAATGGGGGTTTTTGCTTAGATAGCATGATAGGGCAGAAATGGGGTAGAATGCTTGGGCCTTCATAAAGAACCACCAAGATTTTTCATTACCTGGTCCTGGAAACCTCGTCTCCCTTACCAGCTTTCTGGGCTGTACCTCTGCTTTCCCTCAGCAGTTTGTCCGCTCTCTCCACTTGTCTCCTGTTTGAACCCTCTCAGGACAGCTACCTTTCCTTTGTTAGCAGAATCATAGGGATGGAAGGGACCTCACGAGGTCATCTAGTCCAACCCCCTGCTAAAAAGCAGGACCACTCCTACTAAATCACCCCAGCCAGGGTTTTGTCTAACCGGGCCTTAAAAATCTCCAAAGATGGAGATTCTACCACCTCCCTAGATAGCCCATTCCAATGCTTCACCACCCTCCTAGTGAGAAAGTTTTTCCTAATATCCAACCTTGACCTCCCCAGCTGTAATTTGAAACCATTGCTCCTTGTTCTGTCCTCTGTTACCCTTGAGAACAGCCTAGCTCCCTCCTCTTTGGAGCAACCCTTCAAGTAGTTGAAGGTTGCTATCAAATCTCCCCTCAGTCTTCTCTTCTGTAGACTAAATAAGCCTAGTTCCTTCAGTCTCTCCTCATAAGTCATGTGCCCCAGCCCCCTCATCATTTTTGTTGCCCTCCGCTGGACTCTTTCTAATTTGTCCACATCCTTTTGGTAGTGGGGAGCCCAAAACTGGACACAGTATTCCAGATGTGGCCTGACCAGTAGCTGAATAAGCTACTATAAGCTGAATAAAGCAGACAGCAGTCAGGTCAGAGTTGAATGCACAAGCAACAGTACAGATCAGCAAAACTAAGCCTTCCCTTCCACCTTCTCCGTCAGAACAGGAGAAACAAAAGTGAAACAAACTCTGCAGGTTCCTCAAAACAAAACTCCCCCCTCCCACGTAGACAATTTAACCCTTTAATAACAGTCTTTTGGTGTGATCCTGTACCATTGCTATTACAACATCCTTAAAGAGCCCAGTGAACCCGTGCAAAATGCCAGAGTCTAAAAGCCCTACCAAAATGAATATGTAAAAAGTGGCGTTCCTTTTGTAACCCTTCTGCCAGGCCAAGACAGCGGTAGCAAAGGACCGGGTTCTATATCTACGGGTTCCCAAACAATGATACAACACCACTTGGCTGAGCCCTCACCCCCCAGTCTCCTGGGAAAATACACACTGCTCCCTGAGTGTCCTAGAAGGGCAATACTTCCCCTCTCGCAAGCACAAGTCTGAGGCTATGTACACACGATCAGATTAAAGCGCAACATGGCAATCGTGCTATAAAAAACACATGACCTTTATTGCAGGATAGCGCATACACACGTCGCTCCTTGCAACGCAACAGAATTCTTTGCAATATTGCGGTGTAGCGCAATGAATTCTGGGCACCTATCCCATAGTTCAATTTTCCCTGAATTGGTGCTTGGAATCATGGGATGAAGGAAAGGAATGCAAAGCGCCATGGGTAAACTCTCAGTTTCCCATAGTGCGCTGTGTTCCCCTTGCGTCTTCCTCGTTGCCAATAGCAACTTGCGCCTATTTTCAACAGTGCAGTGACGCACCGCACCACTTGCAAGCAATCACAACAGCGACAGCATGGATCCTGCTCTGATCTCCACTGTCGCCTTCAGCATTCTGAATACATCTCGGCTGGTTGCTCAGTACGCAATGAGCTCCGAGTCAGAGGAGGACGCTGAGGAGCAGGGGCTGACCGATGCCATGCAGAGCAACAGCACCATGTTGCTCAGCTCCTTCACCGATCATCTGCACACGGCACAACGCCATTTCTGGTCGCAAGAGACGAGCACCGAGTGGTGGGATCGCATTGTTATGCAGCTGTGGGATGACGAGCAGTGGGTACAGAACTTTCGAATGCGGAAATCAACCTTTTTGGAACTGTGCTCAGAGTTGGCCCCTGCCCTGCGACGTAAAGACGCCAACATGAGGTCAGCCCTAACCGTGGAGAAGCGTGTTGCAATTGCTGTATGGAAGATGGCGACTCCTGACTGCTACCGGTCGATTGCAAACCAGTTTGGAGACGGGAGGTCCACCGTCGGATTAGCCCTCTCACAAGTGTGCCGAGCCATCAATCACGTTCTGCTACGGAGGACGGTGACGCTGGGCAATGTTCGTGAGATTGTGGACGGCTTTGCTGCCATGGGATTCCCTAACTGCGGGGGAGCCACAGACGGCACACACATCCCAATTTTGGCTCCAGACCATCTCGTGACCGAGTATATCAACAGGAAGGGCTACTTCTCCATGGTGCTGCAAGCACTCGTGGATCACAAAGGGCATTTTACGGACATCAATGCTGGGTGGTCAGGAAAGGTGCATGATGCCCGCATTTTCAGGAACACTGGTCTGTACCGGAAGCTGCAAGGGGGTACCTTCTTCCCTGATCAAAAAATTACAGTGGGTGATGTGGAGATGCCCATAGTCATCCTCAGAGACCCAGCATACCCACTGATGCCATGGCTCATGAAGCTGTACACCGGTAACCTGGATCGCAGCAAGGAGCAGTTCAATTACAGATTGAGCCGCTGCAGAATGACTGTAGAGTGTGCCTTCGGCCATTTAAAAAGGCGCTGGCGATGTTTGTATGGGAGGCTGGACTTGGCAGAGGACAACATCCCTGCTGTGATTGCGTCGTGTTGTGTCCTTCATAAGATTTGTGAAAGTAGGGGAGAAAAGTTTTCCCTGGGGTGGGCTATGGAGGCACAGCGCCTCGAGGAAGCATACGAACAGCCAGCCACTAGGAGTATTAGGGTGGCCCAAGGTGAAGCTGCTCGCATAAGGGAGGCACTCAGGGACCATTTCAATTATGCCCTCCCCTAGTTAACTTCCAGGACGCATCAGGTGCACCTTATGAGATTTTCAATGTGTACAAATAAAGCCACTCTTCAAATTATTTGTCACTGTTTTTATTCAAACCTAAAAGGTGGGGGGGTTACAGGTGGGTGTAGCTGCAGGTCTCTAAAAAGTAGCTCTGGGGGGGACTGGATGTTGGAGTGTACCGGGGGGACGGGTGGCCTTCAAAGAAATTCTTTGAAGGACTACGGGGTGTGGGAGGCAGACACGGCTGAACTGTATGGAGTGGAGCCCGGACATTAATCACCTGGGTCTGCAAAGCAATGCTCTTGAGCAGTTCTGTTTGCTCCTTCATCACGCTTATCAGTTCATCCCTGTGTTTCTGCCTCCTCTGTTGGGATTCCTCTCTCCAGGCTCGATTCTCCCTCGCGTATTCCTGTGTTGCTTTCATCAGGTCCTGAAACATATCCTCCCTGTTTCTTCGAGCACACCGCTGAATGTTTCTCATGTGGTCAGCTGGGGTAGACACCGGCCTTGTCAAGGTCGAATCTAATAGCCTAGATAACCAATGTAACCTTCCAGTAGCACATTCCACTGGAAGGTACAGGGCAGTCAACATCCTATGCTTTGCTGAAGCGGACAAGGTACGTCATAATAGACAGCTTACTGGGGGCTAACATTCTGCACAGGGCACACAGATGGAACCCGATATCTCTCTCCTCAGAGTGCCCCTGCCAGCTAGAATACATATCCTACATGCCACCGGTTGCAAGCCAAGACCGTAGGCTGCTGCACTGTGTGCTGCCATGCTTCCCAGGGCTGTGCTTTGCAGCTGGCGAGGCAGAGTATCCGTCTTTGGGAGCGTTGACACAAACGCCATCCCATCTAACCTGAGTAGTAGGCTCTGGAGGTACATCGAGGAAATCTTTACTGACCTAAATACAGATGATTATTTGACAATCACTGCTTGTGTTGATGCACTTCTAATGAATGCAGAGTAAAGAGCGTGCACAGCGGGGACTGAGACAGCAAGCACCCCCGCCCCGGACAATGATATTTTAGCAGGAGCCATAGCTGCACGAAAGAGAAACTTACCTGAACCCCCCTCTGCCGCCTCAGAGGACATGCTGCAATTCATGTCTTGGGTGGACGTCTCAGCGGGAGTGCAGAAGAGCTCCTGGCTACATGCTGTTGCGCTTTCCTCCAGGTCATGCTCCATCTCCTCCTCCTCCTCGATCACGTCCTCATCCTGCTCGGGTCTGGCATTCACTGAATGAGGGGGGGCCAATGTGTCCACAGGACTCTTTGCAGTGGTTGTGGGGTCCCCACTGAGGATGGCTTCGATCTCCTTATAGTACCTGCATGTAGCAGGCGCTGATCCCGAACGGCGGTTTGCCTCCTTCGCTCGGTAATAGCTTATTCTTAGCTCCTTCACCTTTGATCTGCACTGCACAGTGTCTCTATCATGCCCTCTCTCTGACATGGCCCGAGAAATTATGCCAAATGTATCATAATTCCTCCTGCTGCCGCGTAGCTGCGCCTGCACAGCGGACTCTCCCCAGATGCTGATCAGGTCCAGCACCTCTGCCGTGCTCCAAAGGAGTGCGTGTCTTCCACGATGGGCCGGCATTGCTACTGATGATCGGAGCTGCACTCCACTCCACGAGGAAGAGAACAGGAAGTGAAACAGACGAGAAATTCGAAAATCCCAGGAATCAGATCAGGGCGGGGACTGTTTCGTCACGGCCACAGAGCGGGTGGGGGGGAGACCAGAGAGGACCACTTTGGAATGCTGGGACACTTCCGGAGGCCAGACAATGCGCAGTAAGCGTACACACGAGTGGAAAGGCACAACAGCTGTTCTGCGTTAACAGTTACCACCCTCGTCGAGGTGGTTTTTCTATTGTGCTACAACAAGGCAGTTAACACACAACAGCCCTATTGCACGTGTGTACGCTGTTGTTGCTATTGCGCGGTAATGATTGTTAATGCGCGATAAAGTGATCGTGTGTACAGGGCCTGAGTGTGGCACATAAGACTTTTAATAGAGCCTATATAGAGGCAATATCAAAATGCGGCATGGATTGGGATAGAATGCAGGATTCCCACAAAACCCAACAGACAGAACTCAGTTTACTCCAGTGTACATAGAGTGTGTCCTTCACTTCTTCATTACCCCCGTACTGACCATCATAGTTTTACTGTCCAGCTCTAAAAGGGGGGGGCCTCAGCCCTCCCCTCCAATTAACTTTTGCCACCTCAGGGTCTGCTCACACCACCCGCTGGCCACGGGCTCCACCTGCCAGACACACCTGCCGTCTGGTGGCACTGGCCGCTGGCTCCACCTGCTGGTCAAACCTGCCATCCACTGGCACCACCTGCTGGCCACTGGTCACACCTGCTGTCTGCTGGTACCACCCCCTGGCTCCTGGCTCAACCAATTGGTCACACCCACCAGCTGTTGGCACCAATCTTCTGCTTGACCTCAGTCAACTTTCAGGGATTTCAGCTCTTAAGAAACTTTTTGCTTCCCTGGTCATTTCAGCTCCTCACTCAGTCTTCTCAGCTCTTAGAGAGATCTTCACCTTCCTGGTGATTTCAGCTCAATCAAAATAACAAAAAGAAACTTAATGAAAAATCTTTAGATCTACCCTTTAACAAACAACAACAACATTCACCTAAGATATAACTCTAACAGACCTAAAGTTTACACACCTCCCCACCTAATTTAACAACACTGAAAACTAGGGTTGCTCACTTTTCCAAGTTCTATGCTGCTAATGGTGACTTTTCCATCAGCTTCTCAGTATAAAAGATACACAATCAAAGGGTAGCATTTCATGAAAAGACAATATTTAATTTCCCCTTTCTGCTAAAACACCAGGTGCAGAGGATTTGGATCAGCTAAACATATTTCCCATCATGCCCAGCCCCTGGGTGAAATTCTGCTGAGTATTATGAAAATACAAAGCCCAGGAAAATCAGTTGCCCCCTTCCTCCTTAGCTGCTAAGCAAGATAGGAGCTCAGGTGCTTAACCTTGCTTACACCGCCAACCAATCAAAGTTGTCCAGCCAGACTAGAGGGACAGCTGGGGGGGGAGGGGTGCAACCTTCTTGTTTGGGGGAGCTCTTCCCCCTATTCCCCACCTCTGGTGCCACCACTGCCACAGAAGGACAGCAAAGGCCAATCAAATGATCTTCAGATTAGAAGATGGGAGGCGATCAAATATTAGCTATAATCACATCACAAACCAAGTAGAGGGAGAAGAGAAGGAAATGCAAGAGACCTTCAGCAGGTTCAAACCATGCCTCAGTGAATGCGAGATGGCTATGCTTTCTTTTTGCCCTAATTTTCTAAGGGAGAAAGCACACTTCCCTGCACAGACACAGACTTCTGGTAGACACCCATGCCTTTCCACATTTCCTTTGGGGGCACACTGGTGTCAACTGCAAAAGGAGGCCAGGGAAGCTAAAGTGACTCTGATAGCATTTCAACCCACAAGCTTCAAATTCCTGACTTCTACCACACATTGAACTGAAGTCAAGAAGGCGAATAAATTGGCACTTGAACCACAGTAACAAAGTCCTTCATCCATTCTCTGCATCGAAGCGCTGAACTACGAGATGGAGTGGCACAACAGAAAACACTACATTGGATAGGTACTGAACCCAGGCTCACTGTCTGGAAAACAGCTACGCTAACCACTAAACCACCAACTAGGAAAAGCTTTCGGCTACCAACAATGTACCTCACTTTGAACCTTTTTTCACCTACGGAACAGACACACGTACCATGGAGCTGGAGGCCACATTTCTGCTGGGAATTTGCTTCCCCCTTCAGGCCGCTGGCAAGACCCCTGTGAGGCTAAAAAGATGCTGCCTCCATTTGTCTGGCAACAGAAGCACCAGCACAAGCTGGACAGGCTG
The DNA here is from genome assembly GCA_007922175.1 of Pelusios castaneus. Lineage (NCBI taxonomy): Eukaryota > Metazoa > Chordata > Testudines > Pelomedusidae > Pelusios > Pelusios castaneus. The sequence continues at coordinate 6,635,878 of ML686047.1, forward strand.
AAGAGGCCACTCCTCAGCTGAGGCTACGGCCTT
>ML686048.1:0-13175 GCA_007922175.1 Pelusios castaneus
ACAAGAAATAATTGGGAGTTGTGCTGGGAAAACTCAGGGAGGCACGGCTGGCAATAAAAACCTGCAAGTGTCAAGTTGGGGCAGCCAAAGTGCTCTCGTTTGGACACTGGATGGGGGAAGGCAAAATCTCCCCTAGCCCTTTAAATGCAGAGGCTATCGTGAAATGAAAGGTAAAGAAAATCTTATCAGAGAGGCCTATCCTAGCTGTCCCTGACTATGACAAGATGTTTGAGTTGTCCAGAGACACCTCTGACACTGGATTGGTTGTTCTGTTCATGCACTCAGGGGACAATAGCAAGAAGCATCAATTTGCTTTCCTAAGCTAGAAGGTAAATACAAATGAACAGAACTGTTCAGTGCTAGAAAAGGAATGTGAACCCACGGTATCTGCATTAAGCAATTAAGACACTCTCTGTTCAACTGCTACAGGCTGGGGACCTATTGGCTAAGTTGCAGTGCTGTAGAAAAGGACCTGGGGGTTATGGTGGACGGGGAGATGAATATGAGCCAACAGTGTGCCCTTGTTGCCAAAAAGGCCACTGACTTATTAGGCTGCATCAGTAGGAGTATTGCCAGCAGATCGAGAGATGTGATAATTCCCCTCTATTTCACACTGGTCAGGCCACATCTGTAATACTGTGTACAGTTTTGGGCTCCCCAATAGAGAAAGGACGTGGACAAATTAGAAAGAGTCCCGTGGAGGGCAACAAAAATGATTAGGGGGCTAGGACACATGACTTACGAGGAAAGACTGAAGGAACTAGGCTTATTGGCTATGTCTACACTTGCACTTTTAAGTCTACTTTAACTAAGGCTATGTACACACTACAAGAATTTTCACGCAACAAGCCTGTTGCGCTGTAAATGTTCCGTGATTGTTGTTGCGCAAGATCGCGTACACACTCGGTGTACTCTAGCGGAACAGAGCCCCCCCCTTCTTTTCTTAGTCCTCCTGTAAAACAAAGTGAACTGTGGGTACCTATCCCACAGTCCCCCGTATCGGTAACTCGCGCTATGGATACTGGGAAGAAGAAGGCTTGTGCTATACTTCATGGGATAATTCTAGATTTCCCGTGGTGCATTCTGTTACCGACGCTTCCTAGCAGTTGCCACTAGCAACGAGTGTGAAATTTAAACTGAAACGACCGTCTTTACGGAACTTCCCTTTCTGCATCAGCATGGATTCAGCTCTGATTTTGAATGCTGCGTTCAGCATTGTGAACACAGCTCAGCTTCTGATAGAGTACATGTTCAGTTCTGATTCAGAGCAGGATTCAGATGACTCCAGTACCGAGACTGACAGCCTTGAGAACCAAACAGCAATTCTGATCAGTTTCGCAGACCGGCTGCACAGCGTGAACCGCAGTATCTGGTCACGGGAGACGAGTACAGATTGGTGGGACCGAATCGTTCTGCAGCTGTGGGATGATGATCAGTGGCTACAGAACTTTTGCATGCAGAAAGCCACATTTATGGAACTGTGTCAGGAGCTAGCCCCAGCCCTGAGGCGCAAGGACATGAGGATGAGAGCGGCCATCTCCGTGGAGAAGCGTGTGGCTATTGCCCTCTGGAAACTGGCGACTCCGGACTGCTACCGCTCAGTCGCAAACCAGTTCGGGGTCGGACGGTCGACCATCGGTATATCACTAACACAAGTATGCAAAGCCATCAACCGAATTTTGCTAAGGAGGACGGTGACCCTGGGGAATGTGAGGGAGATCATCGCTGGATTCCAGGACTTGGGATTCCCGAACTGTGGGGGTGCAATAGATGGCACTCACATCCCTATTCTCGCGCCCAACCATCTCGCCTCCGAATACATAAATCGAAAGGGATACTTTTCAATGGTTCTCCAGGCACTGGTGGACCATTGTGGGCGTTTTACTGACATAAATGCTGGTTGGTCGGGAAAGGTGCATGACGCTCGGATATTCAGAAACTCGGGACTGTTCCGCAGGCTGCAAGCGGGCACCTTTTTTCCCAACGAGAAAATGACAGTGGGGGGTGTCGAGATGCCCATAGTCATCCTGGGGGACCCCGCCTACCCACTGATGCCATGGCTAATGAAACCTTTTACAGGGAAGTTGGATCCTGCCAAGGAGCGGTTTAATTATAGGTTAAGCAGGTGCCGAATGGTTGTGGAGTGTGCCTTTGGTTGTTTAAAAGCGCGCTGGAGATCGCTGTATGGCCGGCTAGACCTACATGCGAACAACATTCCACTTGTCATTTCCTCGTGTTGTGTCCTTTACAATATTTGCGAAAACCGTGGTGAGAGATTTCTGAACTCCTGGACAGTGGAGGATGAGCGTCTGGAGTATACATACCAGCAACCGGACACCAGGGGTATCCGGGGGGCACAGCTTAGAGCCGTGCGCATAAGGGAGGCATTGAAGGAGCATTTCACCAACGGGGACTGATAGGCTGCTTTCTAATGTTTGAAATCACTGTTTTTGTTTTGCATCTTTAACTTAGAAAAATCATTAGATACAGATTGTTTGCTTCTTTCTCTATTTTTTTTTTTTGACAACAGACGCCCAGGGCATATTGACAATGCATCACAATAAAGTCGGATTAAATTAACAAATGTCTCAACTTTATTAATGTAACACAAATGAAACATAAGCTGTAAGGAGAGGGGGCTAGAGGTGGGTGGAGGTGCGGGACTCCACGACATACGTTGGGGGAGGGGTTGAGGTAACGTTATACCAGGGGTGTCCCTGGGGATCAAAATACTGTTTGGGTGGAGAGTGCTGCACGGTTGGAGGGAATGGCAGATGTGGCTGAGGGAGGGGTGGGCGAGCCTGGAGCAGACCGACCATGGTCTTCATCAGCTGGGTCTGCTCCTGGAGAATGCCTATTAGGGTGTCCTTCTGCTTCGCCCTCCTCTCGCTGTTCTCTCTCCGTTCCTGCCTGCACTGCCACCTCCATTGCCTTGTCTCTCTCGCAGATCCCTCGTTGGAATGCATCAGCTCCTGGAAGATATCTTCCTTGCTCCTGCAAGGCCTTCGCCTTATCTGTCTCACAAGCTCAGCTGGTGCTGAGCGCCGCCCAGCGAAGGTCATCTCTGTGGAAAAATGAAACATTTTGAATGTTGCAATTGGTCTCGCTCCGCTTATGTGCAAGTAAGGATGCTCTCCCTATGCATTCCAAAGTTACACGGGACAAGGAATACCGGGGGCCAGAAACAAGTTTCGCCAAGCGAGGGACGGGTTGCTGATAGTAGACACACGGGACAGTGGACAATTAGCATTGCTTGTTCTGAGCCTGTGTCAGAGATGGCTGCAATAGAAGCTGATATCACACTGCTTAGAGTGCCTCTGCAAGCAAGAATGCATCTCCTGCATGTCGCTGAGTTCCAGCCGGGACCTTACGCTGCTGGATTGTGCGCTGCCATGGTTCCCGCATCAGTGCTTGCGAGCTGGAAAGGGCGAGTCTCCCTGAATGGGGGAGGGCAAACGGTCGCTCTACCATCCACTTTTAAAAGAAGAATTTGGAGATATCTGGAGTACACGTTCAGTGACTTGAAAGGGACCGACTACTTGGCAATCGAGGCATGCATTGATGCGCTTTTCATGTAATGCCAGTAAGACACCGCCAAACCATTAACACATAGAAAAGAAGAAACAGAAAAGGAGTACTCAATGCCTTATCTTCATCTACACGCTATGCTGTAGCTGCTAGAATAGAGAGCACTGAAAACGTAACTTACCGGAGCCGTCATCGGTTGCATCAGGGGAAGGTGTGGAAAACGAATCCACGGAGTTTGTCTCTGGTGGGGTGGTGAATAACTCCTGGATCCCGATGTCGGTAGCTCCGCTGTCACCATCCACGTCCTCTTCCTCCTCTGCTTCCTCGTCGACGACTGCATCGTCGCCTTCAGCCACCCTGTCCTTTTCGGACGCTGTCGCCGAAGTGTCCACGGTTGAAATAGGGGTGGTTGTGGGATCGCCGCCCAGGATCTCCTCTAACTCCTTGTAAAAGCGGCATGTTGCTGGCGCGGAGCCGGAGCACCAGTTTGCCTCTCTGGCTCTGTGGTACGTGATTCGCAGCTCCTTCACTTTTGCTCGGCACTGCAGAGTGCCTCTCTCGTACCCCTTCTCATTCATCGCCTGAGATATTTGTCCAAAAACGTCGAAATTCCTCCAGCTGCCACGTAATTGTGACTGCACGGCGGACTCTCCCCAGATGCCTATCAAATCCATCACCTCATCTGTTGTCCAGGCTGGAGCTCGTTTGCTGCGCTGCGACGACATTGCAAGCGGGGCACACAGAGGCAGCAGCACTGAACAGCAAGCCAGAAGGGAGAGTGTGGAATTCAAAAATTTGCGGAGCAGAAGGGGAGGTCGGGAAACATGATGTCACAGCAACAGAGTTCAGATGGAAGTGCAGAAGGGATGGGATTGGAATTGTGGGCCATTTCCGGAGGTTTCGCATTGCGCGGTAACCATATACACACGGGCTGTCGCGCAATAGCTATTCCGCGTTAGACGCTACCACGCTCGTTTAGGTGGTTTACATTTTGCGCAACAAGAGGGCTCTTAACGTGCAAAAACTGTAAGTTAAGTGTGTACGCTCGGCTTCTTATCGCACAATAAAGGGCTTTATCGCGCAATAACTTTGTAGTGTGTACAAGGCCTAAGTCGACTTAAATAAGTCGACTTTAAGTTGACTTAGTTAAGTCGACTTAGTGTGTCTACACTGAAAATTAGAGTCAACTTAAAGGGGAACTTACAAAGTTGACCTAGAGCGTCCACACTGGATGCTCTAGGTCAACATTGTGGGGCTAGGGGGACCTTGGGTAGGTCCACGGTGGTGGGGGGGGGGAGCACCCGGTGTGTACAATGGGGCAAAGGGGGACAGGGACCCTGGCAGGGCAGAGCCCTGTGTGTGACGCTGTCTGGATTTAGAGAAGCATTTATGATATTCTTTTCTATGGCTATCTCATAAATGCTATAATCCATAGGAACTATGTCATGTTTGGTATCAATAGAAAGGTAGTAATTTGCTGGGAATGATTATATAGCTTATGTCTAGGAATTCTATTTTGATTAGAAGTTAAGAATTTGATGTTATATCCATACTTTAACTTGTGTCATTCTGGAGAAATGTCTTAGATGGGACGGTGTGAACAACCATTGTCTCCTTAATGTTTAGGAATTTTCCAGGTAGAATGGTCCCAGGGAGTATCCTGATGAGGACATAAAGAATACAACCATTGTATCGTTAATGGCTCATCAGGTTTCTCCCTGGGACCATATCACCTGGCAAATTCCTAAACATTAAGGAGACAATGGTTGTTCACACCCTCCCATCTAAGACATTCCTTCAGAATGACACAAGTGAAAGAATGGCTATAAAATCGAATTCTTAACTTCTAATCAAAATAGAATTCCAAGATATAAACTATATAATCACTCCCAGCAAAATACTGCCTTTCTATTGATACCAAACATGAGATAGTTCCTATGGATTATAGCATTTATGAGATATCCATAGAAAATAATATCATAAATGCTTCCCTAAATCCAGACAGTGTCACACTGTGCCCACATGCCCTGCCCTTTGGGGGGCATGCCAGGCTCCCCCTGTGCCCCCCCCCCGGCAGGGAGGGCATTGTGTAGTCCTGGGGTAGCCCTAAGTCGACTTAGGGCTACTCCAGGGCTACACTGGCTTAATTCGACTTTAGAAAGTCGAATTAAGCCTTAGGATGAGTAGAAAGGTAGTTTAACAAAGTCGACTTTATTTTCCTTAAGTCGACTTAAGCAAGCTGCTTAAGTCGACTTAAGCAAAGTGTAGTGTAGACGCAGGGCACATTAAGTCGACTTAAGCCAAGCTTAAGTCGACTTAATTTACCAGTGTAGACGCAGCCATTTAGTCTGCAGAAGAGAAGACTGAGGGGAGATTTGATAGCAACCTTCAACTACTTGAAGAGGTGCTCCAAAGAGGAGGGAGCTAGGCTGTTCTCGAGGGTAACAGTGGACAGAACAAAGAGCCATGGTTTCAAATTACAGCTGGGAAGGTCGAGGTTGGATATTAGGAAAAACTTCCTCACTAGGAGGGTGGTGAAGCATTGGAATGGGTTACCTAGGGAGGTGGAAGAATCTCCATCTTTGGAGATTTTTAAGGCCTGGTTAGACAAAACCCTAGCTGGGGTGATTTACGGGGAGTGGCCCTGCTTTTTAGCAGGGGGTTGGACTAGATGACCTCGTGAGGTCCCTTCTACCCTAGTATTCTATGATTCTATGATTCAGGATCTGAATGAACATTGCCCATCAGTCTGCCTAAGTAAATTGAAGGGCTCTAGTTTCAAACTGCTAAGCTGGAGCATCATTCTTCAGGAATTTGACATGGAGTGCTTGCATTTGTAACGGGGAAAAAAAGCTATAGCAGATGCCTATCCAGGAGGCAGAACTCTGGCTAATAGCCTCTGTATTAGCCAGGCGCTAGTCTTTTTACATGTCTGGAAGAAGGGAAATGTGAAACACTATACCCCATGTCCACCCTTAGAATGTGATTTGGGTATCATTCATGTCCATCCTTATATTGTAACTGTATCGTCTGATACCAAGTATGTTATGTAACGTGTTTTTGTAATGTTCATTACATACCAAACATTATTGTTATAGTCATATTGCTCGTGCTGCATCACATATGTACAGATATGATTCTCAGCAGTGTAATATCCCAAAAGGTATGGTTTGAAGATATCCCAGCAAGAATGAAGGAAAGTGGACTTTCATGACTTACAGGGAAATGCATAGAAGAACAATGGACTGGGCTGAGCACCTTTGAGTGCTTTGGCTGAAATGGAAGAAATTGTGTTTGTTAGAGAACATTGCCAATCCCAGGGTGTTAAGGAAACTTGTTAAAATAGGGTGCGTCTACACTGGTAAATTAAGTCGACTTAAGCTTGGAATAAGTCGACTTAATGTGCCCTGTGTCCACACTACATTTTGCTTAAGTCGACTTAAGCACCTTGCTTAAGTCGACCTAAGGAAAATAAAGTCGACTTAATGAAAATTAAGTCGACTTTATTAAACCACCTTTCTACTCGACCTAAGGCTTAATTCGACTTTCTAAAGTCGAATCTAGCCAGTGTAGCACCTGGGGTAGCCCTAAGTCGACTTAGGGCTATCCCAGGACTACACCAATGCCCTCCCTCGTGGGGGGGGCACAGGGGGAGCCTGGCATGCCCCCCAAAGGGCAGGGCATGTGGGCACAGTGTGACACTGTCTGGATTTAGGGAAGCATTTATGATATTATTTTCAATGGATATCTCATAAACGCTATAATCCATAGGAACTATGCCATGTTTGGTATCAATAGAAAGGCAGTAATTTGCTGGGAATGATTATATAGTTTATGTCTAGGAATTCTATCTGGATTAGAAGTTAAGAATTTGATGTTATATCCATACTTTAACTTGTGTCATTAGACGGGAGGGTGTGAACAACCATTGTCTCCTTAATATTTAGGAATTTTCCAGGTAGAATGGTCTCAGGGAGTATCCTGATGAGCCATTAAGGAGACTTAAACAGAGGAAGACACAAAACCCTCTAAAACTTGCATGAGACAGCTTGTCTATGCATATAAAAGGCAGATCCATTGTTCTGGGCCCCCCAAGGTTAGAAGTGAGCATTGGATCCACAGAAAGATGGAAAGCTCTGCAAGGCTACATTTTGGATCATTAATGTGTTATGTTCTTTCCTCTGCTCCAGGACTGAACATAGCTTGAGGGGGGAAACAAGTAAATAGTTTTTTCCAAGTTCATTTTATATTACATATTACAATTCAGTGGGGAAAGAGTTGGGTTGCCTGGGGCCTCATATTTGATGAAGGGGAAGGAAAGGAAACCAAGGATTCCCACTGTGATGTACTTCACTGAATTATTTTTTGGCTACGTCTACAGTACAAACAGATATGAATGCAAAACAATCTGCTTGAGCCCCACCAGCTCTTTCCTCACAAATGAAGCAGAACCTCAAATCTACATCACCCCAACCTTGTCCGCTAGTGCCCACATCAGACCCCCTCCTTCCCCATGTCCTCCTGAGCCCCCAACCCCATTCCCTAGGGTCCCTGTCCCAAACCCCCATTCCAGCGCTCCTAACCCCCCAGCCCCCAGCCCCCCCTCCTTCATTACATCCCCCTTCAGCCCCCCAACCTCCTCCACACCTCCCCAGACCCCTATATCCCTAGCCCCCACTCCAGTCCACCAACCTCCTCCATGCTTCCCCAGCCCCCCACCCAGTCCCCACTCCAGCCGTCCATAGTCCCCTCCACCACTACTGATCCCCCACCAGCCCGCCATCTTGACCCCTTGCTCCAGCTGTCCATAGTCCCCTCCAACACTACCCCACCCCCACCCAGTCTCCTTGTCCCCATGCTCCCTTCACCCTTCCCCAGGCCTCTAACTCCATCAATCCCTCCCCAGCCCCCCTTCCCAGTCCCCACTCCAGCAGTCCATAGTCCCCACCACCGCTACCCAGCCCCCCATCCGGACCCCTTCATCCAGTGATTCGTGAGTCTGGACCCCTCCATTCCCACCCCCAGTCTCCTGCCCTGTACCTTACATTAACCCCTGCCTACAAAGGCGCGGGACCAGCCTGTGGCGGTGGAGCACAGCAGCCGGCAGCTAGGCCGGATCAGGCCACGCTGCGGGTTACCGCCCTCTGCTCCCACCGTTGCCGCATGCTGGTCCCTCGGGCCCGATCCTGTCCCTCTGTACCACAGCACACTGGCCCGATCCAGCCCCTCTGCCGCCGCCCTGCGCCACGACCACAGGCAGGCAGTGTGGTTGGATTAGGCCTGGGGCTCCCTTCCCCTTCTTCTGTGGCCCTTTCCAGGCTCCTCTGCCACTTTTCCGGCTCCACTGCTGGCCACCTCCCCCAGCCCCCTTACCTGGCCGGAGGCTCGGAGCTTGCGGGGGTCGGTGGCAGAGCCGCTCCTGCGTCAGGCCACTCCTGCCCTGAGCATGCTCTGTCTGAGCATGCTCAGGGTGGGAGATTGGAATCTCCCCAGCCTGGCCGCAGCAGGCGTCTGTGGCTTCGCTGGGGACCCCGGGCGGAACGCAGAGTTCCGCCTGGGTTTTCTGTTTTTAGGGGCCCTGGAACACTGGCGACTAAAAATTGTGGGCCCCGGAACTGTGTTCCAGGGCGTTCCCCCTTACTTTAACCTCTGGTTACCACCCACTTCTACTTCCTCTGCCAATTCATCCTGGGTTTGTGAGCAGCAGGTCCAGAGGAATATGGCCCAGAGTTTGTTCCACCACCTCTTATACCAGGAAGTTTTCCCCAACACTTTCCAAAACCTTTTTGACTAGCTTCTGCTCTTCTGTATTGTTTGCCCAACATATGTCAGGGTGACTGTACTAGCCAATGGGAACCAGGGCCTGTGATCTGGAAACTTTCACTAATTGTCTGAAGAAACCTCATTCACCTCATCCTCCTGGTCTACTAATCTATAGACATCACCCCTGTTATCCCTGTCTCTAAACTAAGTCCAGAGATTCTCAACAGGCTTTTCTTCAGTTTCGTACTGGAGATCAGAGCAGTCATGTTTCTCTCTTATAGACAGTGTAACTCCATCACATTTTCTCTTTGCCTGTTGGAGGATTTTACATGTCTGAGTACTGCAAAATTAACCCAGAGGATATTTCTCCTCTCCAGTATATTCCTTCCTGCCTCGACCGCTAGATGAACTATATCCCCTTGTGCCCACAGGTCTCTATCCCCAGTGGGAGCTCTGACAGCCCTTTCCACTGCCATCTGTGCCTCGACCTGGGGTATGATGTAGAAGGAAGACCCTAGGAATCTTCCCCCAACTCTGTGAGGGGAGAGGGGTTTTGGGGTCTTTGGGAGACCAAATGTTCTGATTTTATATGGATAGTCCTGAAATCTGGATTATTATCCTCCACCCATCTTGATTTTTCACACTTCATGTCTGAACTAAGTAGGTTTCAGGTTGGGGGGTTGCTAGCCAGCACTCCTGAGTGGTATCCTTAGCTCTGGAAGACTGTGGGGTCTATGGGGTTAGAGCTGGGGAGGAAGGGTGTCGAGACTCTTGGTTCTCTCGATTTCAGTGTTTCTTGTGAACAGAAAAGCGGCCAGTCTTTTGCACCATGTCACCTGTGTAATTTTTCTGTTCACTTTTACAAAACAATTGTATGGTTTTATGCAAATTATGCTATGCCAGGTTCGTTTTTGAAGGCTCTACTGTATTGTTATGGTATCGTGTTTCCTGCAATATCATGTATGTGAAGACAAATTGGAACACTGGGCCAAAAGAAACCTCATGAGGTTCAACAAAGAGAAGTGCAAAGTCCTGCACTCAGGACGGAAAAATCCCATGCACTGCTACAGGCTGGGGACCGATCGGCTAAGTAGCAGCGCTGTAGACAAGGACCTGGGGGTTTTGGTGGATGGGAAGATGAATATGAGCCAACAGTGTGCCCTTGTTGCCAGAAAGGCCAATGGCATATTAGGCTGCATCAGTAGGAGTATTGCCAGCAGATCGAGGGATGTGATAATTCCCCTCTATTCGACACTGGTCAGGCCGCATCTGGAATACTGTGTCCAGTTTTGGGCTCCCCACTACAGAAAGGATGTGGAAAAATTAGAAAGAGTCCAGCGGAGGGTAACAAAAATGATTAGGGGGCTGAGGCACATGACTTATGAGGAAAGACTGAAGGAACTAGGCTTATTTAGTCTACAGAAGAGAAGACTGAGGGGAGATTTGATAGCAACCTTCAACTACCTGAAGGGTTGCTCCAAAGAGGAGGGAGCTAGGCTGTTCTCGAGGGTAGCAGAGGACAGAACAAGGATCAATGGTTTCAAATTACAGCTGGGGAGGTCAAGGTTGGATATTAGGAAAAACTTTCTCACTAGGAGGGTGGTGAAGCATTGGAATGGGCTATCTAGGGAGGTGGTAGAATCTCCATCTTTGGAGATTTTTTAGGCTCGGTTAGACAAAACCCTGGCTGGGGTGATTTAGGGGGAGAGGTCCTGCTTTTTAGCAGGGGGTTGAACTAGATGACCTCGTGAGGTCCCTTCCAACCCTATGATTCTATGATTCTAAGAGATGTGAAGCATTTTATGCAGTTCAGGCCCTCAGGGATATCTCTCTGAGTCTGGAGAGTAACATGACAAAGAGAATGCAAATTGAACTTCCTGATTCAGGTAGAAGAAGGAAAATCACACAGCAACACAAGGAGGGAACGGCCACGGGGGACTGGAAAACTAATATCGACACTTTGAATGAGGGAAAAGTTTTTGACTTTTGCCAGAGAAAGACATCTTGAGAATTACTCCAACTGACTGCACCTATCCACATGGCCAGGAGGGCCTAGCGTGCTGACCAACACCAACAGCCAGTCTTGTGGGTAAGAATGAGGAGAAGAGAATCAGGAAATCAGGTTGGTCAGGCACGATTTGCCCTTGGTGAATCCATGTTGACTGTTCCTGATCACTCTATTTTCCTCCAAGTGTTTCAGGATGGATTCCTTGAGGACCTGCTCCATGATTTTCCCAGGGATTGAGGTGAGGCTGACCGGTCTGTAGTTCCCCGGATCCTCCTTTTTCCCTTTCTTAAAGATAGGTACTATATTTGCCTTTTTCCAATCCTCCGGGACCACCCCCGTTCGCCACGAGTTCTCAAAGATAATGGCCAGCGGCTCTGCAATCACTTCCCCCAACTCCCTCAGCACCCTCGGATGCAGTTCATCCGGCCCCATGGACTTGTGCACATCCAATTTCATTAAGTGTTCCCTAACCTGACTTTCCATCACCGAGGGCCACTCTTCTCTCCAGTCCGCGTTACCCCGTGTAGTAGCCTGGGAGCTGGCCCGCCCTGTGAAGACTGAAGTAAAAAAAGCATTGAGTACTTCAGCCTTTTCCGCATCATCCTCCACGAGGATGCCTGCCCCATTCAGTAAGGGACCTACACCACCTCTGATCCTTTTCTTGTTGCTGATATACTTATAGAACCCCTTTCTGTTATCCTTCACATCTCTTGCTAGCTGCAACTCCAATTGTCCTTTGGCCTTTCTGATTTGATCCCTGCAGTCCCGAGCAATATCTTTATACGCCTCCCTTGTCATCTGTCCAAGCTTCCACTTCTTGTAAGCTTCCCTTTTATGTTTCAGCTCCCCGCAGAGTTCCCTGCTAAGCCACGCTGGTCGCCGTCCACATTTGCTGTTCTTTCTGCACATCGGAATGTTATCTTCCTGTGCCTTTAACAGGGTTTCTTTAAAATACAGCCAGCTGTCTTGGACACCTTTCCCCTTCAGATCAGCTTCCCATGGGACCCTGCCCATCAGCTCCCTAAGGGAGCCAAAATCTGCTTTTCTGAAGTCCAGGGTGTGTGTTCTGCTTCTTTCCTTCCTTCCATTGATCAGGATCCTGAACTCTACCGTCTCATGGTCGCTGCTGCCCAGGTTGCCATTTACTTCTACTTCCCCGATCAATTCTTCTCTGTTTGTGAGCAATAGGTCTAGAGGTGCAAGGCCCCTAGTTGGTTCCTCCAGCATTTGTACTAGGAAGTTGTCTTCAATATTCTCCAAAAACTTCCTGGATTGCCTGTGCACTGCTGTATTATCTTCCCAGCAGATATCAGGATAATTGAAGTCCCCCATAAGAACCAGGGCCTGCGACGATCTGGAAACTTCTGTTAGTTGTCCATAGAACGCCTCATCCACCTCCTCTTTCTGGTCTGGCGGTCTGTAGCAGACACCCACCACAACATCCCCCTTGTTGCATTCTCCCCTAAACTTAACCCACAAGCTTTCAACCATCTTGTTTCCACTTTCATAGTGGAGCTCCGAGCAGTCGTACAGCTCTTTTACATATAACGCTACTCCTCCCCCCCTTTTTCCCTGCCTGTCCTTCCTGAACAATTTATATCCATCCATGGCAGTGCTCCAGTCATGCAAGTTATCCCACCACGTTTCTGTTATTCCAATTATATCATAGTTCCTTGTCTGTGCCAGTACTACCAATTCTTCCTGCTTGTTTCCCAGGCTCCTCGCATTTGTGTACAGGCACCTAAGATACTGGGCCCATTGCCCTACTTTGCCCTGTCGATTCTCCCTCCTGTCGCATCTTCCCCCTTGCAATTTCTTCCGGTGTCGTCCTTCCCCACTCACCTGAGGTATTATGACTTTATCAAGAAATAAACAA
>VOCT01037297.1:0-31083 GCA_007922175.1 Pelusios castaneus
CAGGCCCTGCACAACTCTGAAAATCAAGACACAGATGGACCACAGCCCCTGGTTTCCCAACAATGATGGGACATGGGTCCCTGGGTGATCTAGGGAGGGGGGAACAGCCTCCTGCCCCGCAGATCCCTGTCCCACAGCCCCCATCAGTCTCCCAATTCCAACCACTCTCCTACTGGGGATGGGGGAGCAGCACTGGACTGGGGCAAATGGGAGCAGGATCCGGCCCAGTGATTGTGCCCTTCCCCCCATGGATGAGAGGACAGAGGTTGAGAATCACAGGGTGCAAACCCAGGGGTGGATTTTCACTAAGGCATGCAAGGATCTCTTCACCAATAGCACCATAAAATGGACACCAGTGGGGGAGGGGCAGGGTGCACTACAGAAACCCCTCCCCAGAGGGGACAGTGACCCATAGAGACCAGGGTCTCTGGTGAGGGGGGTTACCCACAGCCAAATACAGAATGTGAACTTGAGAACCAGGGGCCCAATCCTGATCCCAGGTGAAGATGCATAGAAGAGTTTGGGGGAACATCCTGGAGAGGGAGAAGGGGGTGAATCTGCCCCCCCAATAGCTCAGCACCCCAAAGCAGGTGTCACAGCAGGATCGACTTAACATGGGGGGAAAGACACCTCCCAGGTACAGATGCCCTTCCGCACCATCACACCATGGATCAACACTTCCTCGCCCCACCCAGCCTAGACCCCTCGCCCCTGCTCTGAGCAACCCTCTCTCTGCTGCTCCCCAGCACCAGATGTTCCCCCCCAAAGGCCTCTGTGAGCACTGCCTGTCTCTGTCCTGCTCCCCGCTTCCCTGCCCCACCAGTGCCAGCTCCCCATGACAGCACAACCCAGCTCTGCCTTGGAAGACACCTCCCCTGGCAAGTTAATGCTCATTCTGGATGGCAGCCAGGGATAGCAGGGCAGAGATGCTGGGGGTGGGAGAGGCACCAGTGAGGCTGAGAGAGGCTGGAGTGGGGGCCCTGAGACACCAAGATGGGGTGGGGGCCACCAGGAACACATGAAGGCTCTGGAGAGGCTGGGACAGGCAGGGCGTGTGACAGACACCAGCACAGGCTTTGGGACATTAGAGAGCCTGGCGGGGGAGGAGCCTGGGAGGAATTGGGCCCCAGAGCCTGACCCCTGTGTGCCCAGAGTGGGGCAGATGCAGGGAGCCTGAGGGGGAGCCCCCCTGCAACCCCCCCCCCCAATGTATGCCCCCAACCCCAGGGAATCACAGAGTCTCCTGCCCAGTTCTGGGCCCCTTTGTTGTGACAGCTAATGAAGGGCTGGATGGAGGTCTGGGCCGGCTCTGGCTGGAGGCAGGAGCTCAGGAGTGAGGCTGCGAGGGAAGCGGAGGTCGGGGCGGGGGGTCAGTCCGGTCTAGGGAGACCCAACCAGCAACTGCCCTGCCGGGGAGACCCACCAACCACCCGCTGGAGGCCAGGCTCCCTGGGGATGCAGGGCCCCATTCTGGGGCTAACACCCCCGAGGGGTGAGCCCACCCTCTGCCCCACAGCTGCCGAGCCCCCAGTCTCCGTCCCGCCCAGCTTTCACATGCCAGCAGCCCCGCTCAGTGGCCGCCCCACTTGGGGGGTGTCCCAGCTCCCAGCCCGGCGCCCCAGGGCTGGCCTTAGACAGTCGGCGGCCCTAGGCAAATTTATTTTTGGAGCCCCCCCCCACGGCCCCTTCCCCACCTGACTGCCAGCAAACCCATCGACCCCTTCCCCGCTCCTCACCCCTCTTGCAGCCCCTTTCCTGCCAGAATGGCAGCTCCCCAAATCCGCCGGCCCCTTCCCCACCCGACTGCCAGCTCCCCAAACCTCCCGGTCCTCCCCCAATCCCCCCTCCCCTCCGCGGCCCCTTCCCCACCCAAATGCCAGCAAACCCGCCAGCCCCTTCCCCGCCCGACTGCCAGCTCCCCAAACCCCCCAGTCCCTTCCTTCCCAGTTGCTGCCAGCCCCGATCGAGCTCGCACCGGGGCCCAGGATCAGGGGCCGGGCCGCTGCTGGCCTGATAGGCTGGGGCTGGCCGCAGGTCGCAGGTCACAGGCAGCAGGAGCCTGATTTTGCCCCACCCCAGGCAGGGACCCAGAGAATGGGTCGTCGGAGGGACCCTGGCTCCTGGGGCCAAGGCCCTCCTCACCCCACTACTGGCCCCCTGTTCTCCCAATGCAGCTTCTGGGGAACAGGGTCTCTTGGATTCTCTTCCTGGCCCTGGAAGGGGAGAGAGGTCTAGCGGATTAGAGCAGGGTGGGAGAGTTGCCTGGGGGTCAGGAGTTCTGGGTTCTCTGTCTGGGAGGGGAGGGATCTATTGGTGAGAGTGTACCCAGAGCCAGGACTCCTGGGTTCTATCCCAGTTTGCAGTGTCATTTCCCAAGCTGGAATGGGGAAGCCCTGGGGCATTGCACTGGGTCTGCGAGTACCAGCTCTAGGATGGGTCAGAAGGGGGAGATCCGTGAGAGGTTTTGAGTCAGGGGTGAGTGGGGGGGGGGGCAGGAACCTGGGTGATCCCTTGTGTCATCTTCGGCCAGTCAGGATCGGCAGCACCAAGGACAGGGTCGGTATCCAGGTCCTGTCAACAATACAGCACAGAACCGGCATCAGCCCCTGTCAGTCCCCAGGACAGTCACACCCCAGCCTGGGCACCTCCAGAGGCAGCTCTGCCCTGCGTCAGAGGGACAGAGGACAGAGACTGTCACAATAAGGGAAAGTGGCCTGGCCAAGGGAAAATGTCACAAGCGGGATCCATCATGTGCCTGAGCCACAAGCAAACCTGCCCCAGGGCATGTCGGGCAGGTTCCTTTTGCCTCAGGTTCATCAAACGTGTCCCTCCTGTGATGAAGTGGAGATGACCCAATTTTTCCTTTAAGTGCTGTGTGTGTGCCTCAGTTTCCCCACCTTAATCATGTATTTCAGTGATGGAACCTGAGTGTATGATCATTGCAGCAACCACTTGAGGCCAAATGGGCCTTCAGACAATAGCCAGGACCCTCTGCCCTGCCCCACTCAGTTGTGACAGGTTGGAACAGGAAGAGTGACCACCTTGCCCGGGAAGGAGACAAAGGACGGGGAGGGGCAAGAGGACAGCTCAGTTGGTGGCTGGGGAAAGAATGAAGCCAGTCAGCCGTGAGGGGCCACCTGGTTGGGACCCAGAGAATGGGACTCTCCAACTGGTCGCTGCTGTAACTCCTAGTTAAGCTGCTAACAAAGTCCTTCTATGCTGTGATCTTGAAAAAAAAAACTTGTTTGGCTCCTCTGGAACTGTTTGAACTGAGATTCTCACTCACCCTTCACAGCACCTGACTTGCTACAGCTTCTGTTTCATGTTTCATCTGATGAAGTGGGAGTATACCCACAAAAGCTCATGCGATAAATGAATTTGTTAGTCTTTGAAAGTGCCACAGGACTCCTTGTTTGTTTTAATAAACCTGACTCCCATGTGGGCTGTCAATCACTCGGGCTGCAAAGTAGGGGGCATGGCCCCTTGGGTGTGATAGAGCCAAAAGGGCTCCCACAGGAGGAAATCCAATGGAGCAGGAAGGTGAATGCTCTGTGGCCAGACCCAGGAGTTGGCTGCACTGGTGTGTGGAGACTTGGCCTGGCCGACTCCACAGCACTGGAGTCCTGACTGGCCGTGCTGAGAGAGGACCCGAAGCATGATCTCTGAGGGACACCATCACACCATGGTGAGCCGTGTGCCCAAGGGGCCTGTCTGGAGCTGTGTATCTGGCCTGGAAACCATGGTCTTGGTCCCAGCTGGGCAGTGGGGGGCACAGATCCAGTCCTGGCAGATAAGAGGGATGGGGCTGGTCTCTCCCAGCCTGTCTCTGTGGGGCTGAGTGCAGCACAGCTGGTCAGGGTGGCTATTTACACCTGGAGCCAGTTTGCAGCAATGTCACAGTCTACCTGAGCGCCAGGGAAGAAGCCGAGAGGGAGAAGCACCAGTGGAGGATCATGTTGTGAGTGCAGATCCTGGACAGGGGACAGATCTTGGGGGCGGGGCACCTGGAATCCCTTGCCGAGCAGAGCAGCTTGCAGCGTGTCTGTCTCCTGAAGAGAGTGTCAGATAGGCTGGCTCTGAGACAGGTGGGAGAAGGACTGTGGGAATTGTTGAGTCCACAGGAGCCTGTGGGGCTGTTTTGTACAGCCGGGCTCTGGGCCCCATGGCCCCTCTTATTCGCCATGTGACCCATCGGGGAGGGGAGGGCCTGTCCTGTGAGCCTTGACCCAGTGGCAGGGTGGACCCACAGACAGGGCAGCCCCACAGGCCCTTCTTCGTTGAGACCGTCCCCTATCCCCACAACCATCCACTTTCCCTTCAGCTACATGGGAATGGTGCGTGTGTGTGCCTGTGTGTGACCCTGCTGCTCTCTGGGGGTATCTGACTGCTGCAAATCACACTCCTCCCCAGCCCCCCCCCCAACCGCCGCCATTGCTGCTGGGCCCCTCAGCTCCTCCCACCAGCTATTGCAGAACTGATTGCAGCATTTCCTGCCCCTTCTCTAAACCAGCCGCAGCTGAGAACTGTGGTGTGGGACAGAGCTGAGGGGTGAACCACTGACTTCATGTTCCCAGGTCACCAGGAAGCAAAGTGTTACATGCACAGTGCGGTTGGGGCCAGAGTTAACACACAGCACTAGGGATGGGGCAGCTCCAAGCTCACCAACGACCAGCTCAGACTCAGACAGCATCAGTCATACCTGGGTCACTTTAAGTGGTTTTCTGTGGGGCCTCCCAGCATGCACCAGGCTCCTCCCAGAGTGCCACTGGCTCTGCATCTGTGACCCTCCAAGCATGCACCATGGCTCTATTCTCCCTCCACCCTGAGTTCCAGTCATAGCGCGGGGAACTCACGTCAGGCTGGGGTTGGACCCTGGGCACTGTAACCCAGCTGAGCACGAGCACCCGAGACACACACTCCCAGTGAAGCTGGGGCAAACAAGGCTCTGGCCTATTCCTAGCAGCCAAGCTGAGCTCACAAGTGCATAGGGGAAGGACCAGGGCCGGATCAACAAAGGGGCTTCAGAGGCTGCAGCCCCAGGTTCCAGCCAGAAGGGGGGCCCTAGGCTCCACCCCTAGAGCTCCTACATATCCAGCCGTTCTGGCACAGTGCCAACGGAGCTGGGCCGGGAGCCCTGGGGCCAGGAGCTGTGGCCAGGAGCCGTGGCCATCCCTAGGGGAGCAGAGCCCGAGGCCAATTTACCCGGGGGGGGGGGGTCCCCAGGGGTCCCCACCCCACACTGGAGGGGGGGAGGGCGGCCGGGCTGGCCCACTCCATCCCAGGGACCCCCCACCAGTGGGAGCTGGCCCCAGCCAAGGCCCCAAGGCTGCCACCAGGAGCTGGCCCACCCCTGAAGTGCAGTGGCCACAGACTGGCCGGTCCTGCCCCCCGGAGGCAGAGCAGCCAGCCTGGTGGCATGGCAGGAGCGCCACAACTGGCCATGGTCTCTGGCCTCAAACCCTACCCCGAGCCGGGGCCCCAGGCAGGGGGACACCACAAAAGTGGGCAGCCTGGGGCCCTGCAGCCCCTTAAATCCAGCCCTGGGATTGACAGATCCATCCCATTGCTGGCGGGAAATGGGAACGGGACCAGAACAAAGCCTGGGGGCACAGACTCCCCTGGGTTCCCGCCTTGGGCACAGAAAAGATGGTTTCTTACCTGTAACTGGTGTCCTTCAAGCGATGTTGCTCATGCTCATTCCAAATCAGATGTCACGCTCCGCGTGCGGGATGGTTGGAAGATTATTCCCACAGCAGTGCCCGACAGGTCAATGCAGGTCCCCACTGGAGTGACGCCTCTATTACACTGTATATAGGGCCCTGCCAACCCACCGACACCCCAGTTCCTTCTCGCTGTTATGCTCTGACAAAAAGGGTAAGTTGGCGGGTATGAAATGGACATGGGCCAAAATTCTCGAAGAACACTGGTTACAGGTGAGAAACCGTCTTTTCTTCTTTGAGTGCTTGCTCATGTCAATTCCAAATCAAGTGATTCCAAAGCAAGCCTATGGAAGGAGGGGTCAGAGCTCTCAATATAGCAGGTCCCGCTCGACCATATAGGCAAACTTGGTGGTCGCTAAGGATGCCAGGCTTTAAGGGGTGCCAAATTAGACTGAATTTAATTCTTGCTTTCTTGCTTGCTTTCTGAGTAGGTTGCAAAGTGACCTTTGCTCAGCTTTCCCTCTGACAAAGTGGGGTTTTCTCCCACGAAAGCTCATGCGATAAATAAATCTGTTAGTCTTTAAAAGTGCCACAGGACTCTGTTGTTTTTCTACAATAGACTAACCCGGCTACCTCTTTGGAATCAGTTTAATAAGACAGTGAACAACAATGCCTCCTTGATCTGCAAATCAGCGCTGGAGCTGCTGCTGTTCAGGGGCAATGACTTTCAGATGCTAAGAAGGGCAGGCCACACTCCTTGTCAGCAAACACAGCAAAAAGAAACTTCCCCGCCCCCCCCCCCCCCCTGTACGTGCCCCCAGACCGCAGCCATAGAACAAGCCACCAAGGCACCAGGTCAGGTGAGTGAGGCCATGTTCGCACTACAGAATTGTCATGCCAAGAAGCAACTTGCGCTGTAAAAGTCACGTGGCTTTTATTGTGAGAGAACACATACACATGGTGCTCCTTCTAATGGAACGGAGTGTCCACACGTTTTTTTAGCTCTTTCAAGATATAGAGCAGTGCATGGTGGGTTCCTATCCCACCATGCACTGCAGCAGCCAGGGTTCCGGTCCTGGCTGCAGAGCCCAGCATCTGGGGTTCCCGGAGCTCTCAATTGCCCAGGTGGCTGCAGAGCTCAAGCTGGCTTCCCGGGCCGGCTGCTGCCCGGAAGCTGGCAACGTGGGCAGCAGCAGGGCTCATGCCGCCGGCATTGCTGGCACTCCTGGTGGCTAAAGCCCCACTGCCACCAGGATTCCCTCTAGCCGCCCAGCTTCCCTGTGGGTAAAGGTAGGGTGCCCCAGTGTGTGGGTAACAGCGGGCACTTCTCTCCTTCCAGCTCCTCTGGTGAAACCCCTTGCAGATCTTGTAGTGATCTCTTGTGACTCACACAAGCACTTAAGACAATAGTCATGTGGATTGCCATTCAGCAAAGGTTTTTTGGCAGGATCTGTAGGGCTTGGATCCCTGAGCCTAAGGCATGACCCAGGGACCCAGGAGAGGGTTAAGAACCCTTCAACCTTGGAAACTAACTGTATACAAACAAGGAGTCCTATGGAACTTTTAAAGACCAACAAATTGACATATTGCATGAGTTTTTGTGGGCATAATCCCACTTCATGGAAATGGAAAATGCAGTACGTTAGTTGTGTTTATACATACAGAGAAGGGTGGGTCACAAGGTCAATACAAAGAGATCCACAGGGATAGTCTGCTAGTTTATTTCAGCAAAATAAACAAGCTGTTTTGATTCAAACAGTATGGAAGATGGAAGCAAGAGCTGAAGGGTAATTGTGATGGAGTCTCACAGGAATCATGCTCAGGACCCCTCTACTCCTTGTCGACCAGGACTCTGCCACAGGTCTCCATGCTAACAGTGCAGCCACCCCCAAATCCAGCCTTGGAGAGTCCCTATATGTGATGGGCTTTTACAGGACTCGTGCTCTGGACTCCTATCGGTCCAGAAGAAAGCACTTTGGGAGGGTCTGCCACCCCCAGGCACTCCCCATGCCTGCATCTTCATCTGACCCCAAAGAGTTTAGCACTCTTGCTCTTTCAGCAAGATTCCCCCTGTGGGAATCCCACTCGCGAGGTCCCAGGGAATTCCTCCATGCCCCAATGGGCTGTACACCTACCAGCCAGTGTTGAAGTCAGAAGGGTTTATTAGTTCTCAGGATCACAGCATAGAAAGACTTTGCTAGCAGCCTGATTAGTAGTTAGAACAGTGACCAGGGCTGTCCCCATAGAGAGGTGGGGCCCAGGGCCAACTGGTCTGTGGGAACCCCTAGCCTCCACTCCCCCATGCTGGGGGAGTGGGGCGGGCTGGCCCAAAGGCCAGGCTCTGTGCTCCTGCCCCACCCCTGGGCTGGTTGCTCCCCCCTGGGGGTGAGGTGGGCTGGTCCAGAGGCCCAGCTTTACCCACCTGCCCCCCCCCCTTGCCTTTGGGGCAGAGGAGGGGGCAGTGCGGCAGTGAAGGGCACGAAGAACCGCAGGGCCCAGGTCGGTCATCCTGCTCAGCCCCCCACCCAAGATGTCAATGGCAGCAACCACCTGGTGAGTCCACTTCTTGGGGTTTCCTCCCCACCACACACCTCCTGGGGGACTTCTCTTTCCCCCCAGCCATCCTCAGACCTGTGCCTAGCTCCTCCCAATCCCCTGATCTTCATCTGCCCCAACCTAGACAACTGGTCAGGGCCAAAGCAGGGATGTCCTGCCCAGGTCTGCCTACACGTGACGGGGAGGCCCATCCCGCCTCTGCACTGATCACACACCCGGATCCCATCACTGACATACATGAGTAACATGTGGGAAACTGAGACACACAGAGAAAATCCTCACAATATCCCCACTTCATCACAGTAATAGAGGGGAAATCACCTTTTGTAATGAGTTCCACATCCCTATTCAAACCCCGTGTGAAGGTGTCTAGTTTGCCTATGAATTCCATCTCTGCAGCTTCACACTGAAGTTTGTTTTTGAAGGTTTTTTGCTGAAGTACTGTAAGCATGTTTTTTACAGCATGTCCCGATAGATTGAAATGTTCTCCTACTGGTTTTTGAATGTTACCATCCTTGATGTCTGATGTGTGACCATTTATTCTTTTCTGCAGACAGTCCAGTTTGGCCAATGTATGAGGCAGGGGAACATTGCTGGCACATGATGACGTATATCACATTGATAGATGTGCAAGTGAATGAGCCCCTGAAGGACTGGCTGGTTTCGTTAGGTCCTATGATGGTGTCACTTCAGTAGATATGTAGGCAGAGTTGGCAATGGGGTTTCGTGCAGGGATAAGTACCTGACTTAGTGTTTCTGTTGTATGGTGTGTAATTGCTAGTGACCATTTGCTTAAAGTTGGGGAGTGGGGGTGTGGCTGCCTGTAAGCGAGGACTGGCCTAGCTCCCCAGTGTAGAAAGAGTGAGGGATTGTCTTCCAAGATAGGTTCTAGATCCTTGATGATGTCCTGGAGAGGTTTGACTTGGAGGCTGGAGGTGATGACCAGTGCTGTTCTGTTATTTTCCTTGTTGGGCCTGTCCAGTAGTAGTAGACTTCTGGGTGTCCATTTGGCTCTGTCAATCTGTTTCCTCCCTTCCGCAAGTGGGTGTTGTAGCTTTAAGAATGCTTGACAGAGATTCTGTTTGTCTCTGGGTGAGGGATTGGAGCAAATCTGGTTGTATCTTAGGGCTTGGCTGTGAACAATGGATCGTAGAATGTGTCTCTGATGAAAACTGGAGGCATAAAGGTAGTGTAGCAGTCAGCAGATTTCCAGTATTTATGTGGCTATCACATATTTGTACTGTAGTGTTCAGGAAATGGATCTCCAGTGTGGATTGGTCCAAGCTGAGGCCAGCACTGTCCCGTGGGGGGAGCGGGGCCTGAGGCCAATTGGCCAAAGCAGGGCCCCACCCCCCATGCTGGAGGGAAGCAGGGCGCCTGCTCCGCCCCCCCAGGGAGCTGGCACTGGGCCGGGACACCGAGGCTGATGCCTGTGGGCGGGGGAAGGGGGGAGTCAGAACCTGCTCCGGTCCCGGCCCCGGTGGGAGCTGGCTCCTGCCGGGAGGCCAAGGCCGCCTGTGTGTGGGAGTGGAGCCGGAGCTGGCTGCAGGGGTGGGAGCCGGCCCTGTGGGGCAGGCTGGCCCAGAGGCTGGGCTCCACGTGCTCTGCCCTTGGGCCTGCCTACCTTGCCCTTAGGGTGGGGAGGGCCAGCGCAGAAGCTGGGCATAGCCCTCCTGCCCCGCCCCACTGCGTTCAGTTGGGTGCCAAAGGCAGTGCAGCGACCGTGGGAGGAGGGGCTGAGACACGCACACGGGCCCGGGCCAATCGCCCCGTTCCCCCCCCCCCGAGACGGCCCTGGCTGAGGCTGATGGTGGGGTGGAAATTGTTGAAATCAGGGTGGAATTTCTCAAGGGCCTCCTTCCCTTGGGTCAGGATGATAATGATGTCATCAGTGTAGCAAAAGTAGAAGAGGGGCACTTGGGGCCGAGAGCTGAGGAAGCATTGTTCTAAGTCAGCCATGAAAATGTTGGCATATTGTGTGGCCATGTGGGTTCACATAGCAGCAGTGCTTTTTTCTGCCGGAACGCACCGGAACGGCGTTCCGGCACCTCCCGACAGCGTCGGCCTCCCGGCACGGGGCCAGGATCAGGCTCCGTTGCCGGGGTCTATCTGCCCTGCCGGGCCGCGTTCAGTCCCCGCCGCTCCCTCCCAGCTGTGCAGGCTGCGGCCGGGCTGGGGAGATTCAAATCTCCCGCCCTGAGCATGCGCAGAGGCCTTGTACACACGATCAGTTTATCGCGCATTAAAGCTCATTACCGCGCGATAGCAACAACGGCGTACACACGTGCAACAAGGCTCTTGCGCGTTAAGTGCCTTGTTGTCGCGCAATCCAACAACCACTCCGACGAGAGTGGTAACAGCTGTTGCGGATCACATATTGCGCGTTTGAGCTTGTGTGTACGCTTACCGCGCATTGACTGGAGTCCGGAACTGTCCCAGCATTCCCAAGTCGTCCTCTCTGGTCTTCCCCCCACCCGCTCTGTGGCCGTGACGAAACTGTCCCCGCCCTGCCCCGAACTTATTCCCGGGATTTTCAAATTTCAAGTCTGTTTCACTTCCTGCTCTCTTCCTCGTGGAGTGTGTTTGGGCTCCGATCATCAGTAGCAATGGCGGCCCGCCGTGGAAGACGCGCACCCCTTTGGAGCACGGCAGAGGTGCTGGACCTGATCAGCATCTGGGGAGAGTCCGCTGTGCAGGCGCAGCTACGCGGCAGCAGGAGGAATTATGACACATTTGGCATAATTTCTCGGGCCATGTCAGAGAGAGGGCATGATAGAGACACAGTGCAGTGCAGATCAAAGGTGAAGGAGCTCAGAATTACCTATCACCGAGCGAAGGAGGGAAACCGCCGTTCTGAATCAGCGCCTGCAACATGCAGGTACTATAAGGAAATAGAAGCCATCCTCAGTGGGGACCCCACAACCACTGCCAAAAGTCCCGTGGACACTTCAGCCCCTCCTCGTCCGGTGATTGCCAGAGCCGAGCAGGATGAGGATGTTGTTGAGGAGGAGGAGGAGGAGATGGAGGATGACACGGAGGAAAGCGCAACCGCGTGTAGCCAGGAGCTCTTCAGCAGCCCCGCTGAGACGTCCACCCAAGGCTTGAACTGCAGCGTGTTCTCTGAGGCGGCAGAGGGGGGTTCAGGTAAGTTTCTCCTTCATTCAGCTCTGCTCCTGCTAAAATATCATTGTCTGGGGTGGGGGTGCTTGCGGGTCCCCGCTGTGCACGCTATTTACTCTGCATTCATTAGCAGGGCATCAATACAAGCAGTGATTGTAAAATAATCATCTGCATTTAGGTCAGAAAAGGTTTCCTCGATGTACCTCCAGAGCCTAATACTCAGGTTAGATGGGAGAGCGTTTGTGTCTGCGCTCCCAAAGACGGACACTCTGCCTCTCCAGCTGCAAAGCACAGCCCTGGGAACCATGGCAGCACACAGTGCAGCAGCATACGGTCCCGGCCTGCTACCGGCGGCATGTAGGAGATGTATTCTAGATGGAAGGGGCACTCTGAGGAGAGGGATATTGGGTTCCATCTGTGTGCCCTCTTCCGATTCTTAGCCCCCGGTAAGCCGTCTATTAGAATGTACCTTGTCTGCTTCAGCGCAGCGTAGTGTGTTGACCGCCCTGTACCTTCCAGTGGAATGTGCTACTGGAAGGTTACATTGGCTATCTATGCTATGTGTTAACAATGTCTATATTGTTATTTTTGTATTAGAATTGAGCTTCACAAGGCCGGTGTCTACCCCAGCTGACCGAATGAGAAACATTAGGCGGCGTGCTCGAAGAAACAGGGAGGATATGTTTAACGAGCTGCTGAAAGCAACACAGGAATCCGCAAGGGAGAATAGAGCCTGGAGAGAGGAATCCCAGCAGAGGAGGCAGAAACACAGGGACGAACTGATAAGCGTCATGAAGGAGCAAACAGAACTGCTAAAGAACATGATAGCTTTGCAGTCCCAGGCGATAAATGTCCGGGCTCCACTCCAGACAGTTCAGCCGTGTATGCCTCCCACACACCGCAGTCCCTCAAAGCATTTCTTTGAAGGCCACCCGCCACCCCGGTACAGGACAACATCCAGCCCCCCCCCCCCCCCAAGCTACTTTTACGAGACCCGGAGCTACACCAACCTGTAACCCCACCCCCATCTTTCAGGTTTCAATAAAAACAGTAACAAATACTTTGAAGAATGCATTTATTTATACACATTATTGAAATGATCCTAAGGTGCACCTGATGCGTCATGGAACTTAACTAGGGAAGGGCATCATTGAAATGCTCCCTGAGTGCCTCCCTTATGCGAGCAGCTTCTCCTTGTGCCACCCTAATACTCCTAGTGGCTGGCTGCTCGTATGCTTCCTCGAGGCGCTGTGCCTCCGTAGCCCACGTAGGGGAAAACTTTTCTCCCCTACTTTCACAAATGTTATGGAGGACACAACATGACGCAATCACGGCAGGGATCTGGTCCTCCGCCAAGTCCAGCCTCCCATACAAACAGCGCCAGCGCCCTTTTAAACGGCCGAAGGCACACTCCACAGTCATTCTGCAGCAGCTCAATCGGTAATTGAACCGCTCCTTGCTGCGATCAAGGTTCCCAGTGTAGGGTTTCATGAGCCATGGCATCAGTGGGTATGCTGGGTCTCCGAGGATGACTATGGGCATCTCCACCTCCCCCACTGTTATTTTTTGATCAGGGAAAAAGGTGCCCCCTTGCAGCTTCCGGTACAGACCAGTGTTCCTGAAAATGCGGGCATCATGCACCTTTCCCGACCACCCAGCATTGATGTCCGTGAAACGACCCTTGTGATCCACGAGTGCTTGCAGCACCATGGAGAAGTAGCCCTTCCTGTTTATGTACTCCGTCGCGAGATGGTCTGGAGCCAAAATAGGGATGTGTGTGCCGTCTATGGCTCCCCCGCAGTTAGGGAATCCCATGGCAGCAAAGCCGTCCACAATCTCTCGAACATTGCCCAATGTCACTGTCCTCCGTAGCAGGATGCGATTGATGGCTTGGCACACTTGTGAGAGGGCTAATCCGACGGTGGTCCTCCCGACTCCAAACTGGTTTGCAACGGACCGATAGCAGTCGGGAGTCGCCATCTTCCATACAGCAATCGCAACACGCTTCTCCACGGTTAGGGCTGACCTCATGTTGGTGTCTTTCCGTCGCAGGGCAGGGGCCAACTCTGAGCACAGTTCCAGAAAGGTTGCTTTCCGCATTCGAAAGTTCTGTACCCACTGCTCGTCATCCCACAGCTGCATAACAATGCGATCCCACCACTCGGTGCTCATCTCTCGCGACCAGAAACGGCGTTGCACCGTGTGCAGATGATCGGTGAAGGAGCTGAGCAACGCGGTGCTGTTGCTCTGCAGGGCATCGATCAGCCCCTGCTCCTCGGTGTCCTCGTCTGACTCGGAGCTCATTGCGTACTGAGCAACAAGCCGAGATGTATTCAGAATGTTGAAGGCGACAATGGAGATCAGAGCAGGATCCATGCTGTCGCTGTTGCGATTGATTGCAAGTGGTGCGTTGCGTCACTGCAATGTTGAAAATAGGCGCGAGTTGCTATTGGCAACGAGGAAGACGCTAGGGGAACACAAAGCACCATGGGAAACTGACACTTTACCCATGGCGCTTTGCGTTCCTTTCCTTCATCCCATGATTCATAGCGCCAACTTAGGGGAAAATGGAACGATGGGATAGGTGCCCAGAAGTCATTGTGCTCAACCGCGATAATGCATGTAATTTTGTTGCGTTGCAGGGAGCAACGTGTGTATGCGTTGTCCCGCAATAAAGGTCACGTGAGTTTTGTAGCGCGATTGCCTTGTTGCGCTTTAATCTGATCGTGTGTACATAGCCAGATACAGCGTGCTCAGGGCGGGAGCGGCCTGGCCGGCAAGCAGCTCTGCCGGCCGTTGCTGTAGTTCCCAGCCTCCGGCCAGGTAAGGGGGCTGGAGGGAGGCCTGGAGAGGGGTGGGGGGACAAGGAGACGGGCCGGGCTAGAGGGGTGGGGGTGGGGACAAGGAGACGGCC
Source organism: Pelusios castaneus (assembly GCA_007922175.1). Lineage (NCBI taxonomy): Eukaryota > Metazoa > Chordata > Testudines > Pelomedusidae > Pelusios > Pelusios castaneus. The sequence goes on from VOCT01037297.1 coordinate 14,251, forward strand.
CGGGTTAGAGGGGTGGGGGTGGGGACAAGGAGAGGCCCCGGGGCAGGGGGGGGGGGCACACCACAAGGAGGGACCCCCGCGCAGGCCGGCAGCCCCCACCGCCCCCTCCAGACCCCCGGGGCTGCTTCCTTTCTCTTTTTTCTCTTCCTCTTCCTTTCCTTCCTTTCCTTTTTTTCCCCTCTTCTTTGTCTTCCTCTCCCCTGCCTTCCTTCCTCTTCTCTGCCTTCCTTTCTCTTCTTTCTTCCTTTCCTTTTTTTCTTTTTCTCTTCTTTGTCTTCCTCTTCCCTGCCTTCCTTTCTCTTCTTTCTTCCTTTCCTTTTTTTCTTTTTCTCTTCTTTGTCTTCCTCTTCCCTGCCTTCCTTTCTCTTCTTTCTTCCTTTCCTTCCTTTCCTTTTTTTCTTTTTCTCTTCTTTGTCTTCCTTCCTTCCTGCTCTTTCTGTCTTTGCTTCCTTCCTTCCTTTCTTTTTTTCTTTTTCTCCTCCTTCCTTCTCTTTTTTCTTTCTCTCCTTTCTTTTTTAAAACTTTTTAAAAATTAATTTTAAATAAAAACCTTTCTTAAAATTAGATTTCAATTCCAAATTCATTCCAATTAAATTAATTAAACACAATTAATTAATTCTATTTAAAATCACTTTATCTTCAATTAATGCCTATAATTTCTGTCTTGTGAGTTTTCCCCAAAAATTTATTTTGAAAAAGTTTTTCACATGGCTTGAAAATTTTGCACACAAGCCACCAAACCTAGAGGGAACATTGGCTACTAGTTGCCTACACAACAGCAGGCCAGCAGGCTAACATCGGTCAGTCCCACACTCTGGGCCTGGCCGGAGCCCACAGCACCAACAAAAAGTGTGTGGATGCATTACTGCCTGCCACCCAGTACCCAGAAACACAGGCCAGCAGCAGACGTGATAGCTACACATTCACGTTTTTTTCTAATTATAATACGGCCCCCCAACAGTCTGAGGGACCGTGAACTGGCCCCCTATTTAAAAAGTTTGAGGACCCCTGCTGTAAGACCTCACAGGTTGTCTTTCAGTATATTAGTGGCCTGCATAGTTAATAAAACTTAACAGTTTTTACCTTGTATTTTTATTTCTTTGATATATTCAAAAATTTACTGTTTACTGCACTATTTTCAGTGTTATTTCTTTATGACACGACGGACATCAATAGGAGTTCCGGTACCTTTTTTTTTAGAAAAAAAGCACTGCATAGCAGGGAGAGGATGAGCTGTTCTAGCCAGAGGCCAGTGGTGGCACAAGGCCAGGCTGGACATTGACAGGTTCCTGGACATTCACAGGCAGGGTCTTGGCCTGGGGCAGGCTCCCAGCAGGCTCTGACTTTGGGTGCTGCATGGGGCGTGTAAGGGCTGGCTAGAGCTTGCAGAACCTGGGTGGGGCCAGGGGCCGGGGCAGGCAGGCAGGCGCTGGGCAGGGTGTGTGGGCGTGACTGGGGCCAGGGGCCAGTGCCACAAGGGAGCTCACATTAACGAGCTCTCCTCCCCCCTCCCCAGCCCAGATCGCATCAGATCCCTGGTTTCCCCATCTCCTGAGGCTAAGGCCCCACAGCTGTGCTTGGTCCCCAGTGGGACACCCGGCCTGACTGTGCTGGCTCCTGGTCTAATGCTGCAGCTGCTCTGGGCTCAGCCAGTACTCACCTAGGAGACACCTCGGGCGGGGGGGCACTTCTCCCTCCCTCATAGGGGGATCTCAGTGTCTCTCTCTTCCACCCGCCCAGGACATAGTATGGGGGGGCTGGATATATAAGGAGCTAGATCTGGAGAGCTTTGGCTCACATGGCCCAAAATAAACACCACAACCCCCCTCCCCACGTTCCCTGAGGACACTGAGTCGATGGGGCCAGCGGCCCAGTGGGGGATGGGAAGGGGTTCAGTGAACTTGGCAAAGTAGTTGTGAAAGAGCAGGTGGGTCTGACCCTTTGCCCAGCAGAGACCCGCCCACCCATGAGACAGGGGTCTTCCCAGCATGCACCAGGGCACTGGGGAGTCATCATCTCCTCAGCTGGTCGTACACGTCCCGCTGTCCGGGCTGCAGCGTCTGGGGGAAATGGGGAGAGGTCAGCCAGAGATGCCCTGTGGGGAGACACCCACACCCTAGAGACCACAGTCCCCCCCCAGGTCCTGACAACACCCAGGGGCCCAACCCCGTCACATCTCCAGCTGAGCATCCCTATAAAGCCTTTGCCAGCCTCAGGGCTCCCAGCCTTTCCCCTGACGTGGACCTTCCCGACTGAATCTATCGCCCCACCCCACCACTATGGGGATGAGATAACCAGCCCTGTTCTCAGCCATGGGGCCTATACTGGGGGCTGCTCCCCCTTCCCACCCCAAGTTCAGACCCCCGAGATCAGCACTTACCTGGTATGTGGAGCTGGTGTCGGGGGGGCTCCTGGGTTGGGCCTGGGACAGAGAATGAGGAAGGTGGGTCATTAACTCCACACCTGAGAGACATCCCCCCCCCCCCAGGGGATCCCAGGGCCAGGAGCTACAAATCCTGGGAGACTGGGACATTCCTGCCCCCAACTAGGGAAAGGAGAGGGCTGTTGGCTGGGAGTGAGGGGCACCAGGAGAACTTGGGGGGGGGAGCAGGAGTGGGCTAGTAAGGGTTGTGGGTCAGGAGTGAGGGGTCCTGGCAGAGCTTTGGGAAGGAGGCACCAGGCTCGGGTCCCAGGGGCGGAGCTAAGCATCTGTCACTCACTGTTGTGCCTACCTGGGCTGCAGGGGGCATGTTCTCATACAGAGGGGGGACCATCTCGCTGCACCGAGGGGTTTGGCTCTGGTGGCGAGAATCTGGGGGGAGGAATCATCAGAGATGTTAGAATTGGGGGCCTGGCTCACAGCCCTCCCAGATCTAACCACTGGATTCCCCAGTCCACTCCCAGAGCCAGGCATGGAACCCAGGCATCCAGGCTCTCTTAGGGTATGTGAGGAAGTGGAGATCTTTTTGAAGTTAACTCTGAGTGCTGTGTGTGTGTGCCTCAATTTCCCCACATGTTACTTATGTATGTTGGTGATGGGACCTGGAGGTGGGGTGGGGGGGAAGCGCTTCTAACCCCTGCTGGCTCTGTGCTGGGTTCAGTCTGGGGAGAGCTGTGTCTGCTGCTTGGACCTGCTGCTGGTCCCATCACTGGGCTGGGAGGGAGTCGCGCCAGGCTGCTGGCTCTGGACATGGGCAGCCCCACTCGGCTCTGTCTGAGGGCTGCCCAGCCTTGCTGCTGCCTGCTCAGCATTGTGGGGAGCTTCCTTCCCCCCACCAGGCCAGGCTCATTGACTTCTTTCTTGAGTAAAAGGGAGTGGGAGGTCTGCCTGGCCCTGAGATGTTGTGCTCCATGCCCAGCACAGCGGGAGTGTGTGTGGCGGGGCTGCACTCTGTGCTGCACATGGGCTTGGAGTCGGGGGGCTGGCCTGAGGGGGGTGGATTTGGGGGCTTGTGCCCTGAATCTTTTCCCTCTATGTAGCGATGCCCCTGTTGTGGAGCACAGCTGTGTATGTAAATAGTGAAAAGGTATCACAAAGTAGCTTCATAAGAGTGCCTCCTGAGTCTGCCGCATGGGAGTGGGTCTGGCAGTTCAGTCATTCTCAGTGGCCCAGTGTGGGGCAGTCATGGCGGTGGGGGCACCAAAGGCATAATTCGCCTAGGGCACCAAAAAACCATGGGCTGGCCATGAGTGCAGTAGGGGGAGATGGAAGGGGCACATTAAAAGAACATTTGTTTATTGTACTGTATTTTAGTGACTTTGCTCCAGAATGCTAGATTTGTGACTGGGAAAATTATATAAATGTTTCCGAGTAGGCCAAGATTTTAAAAATGCTTTATTTGCCAAGATCATTATGTCATATCATCACTGTCTTGAGAGGTCATTATCTTGGAGAGTTTCTGTACTAAACATTTTTATGTTTTAATTCATTTTACAGAAGAACATGAGAATGGCCATACTGGGTCAGACCAATGTCCATCTAGCCCAGTAACCTGCCTTCTGACAGTGGCCAGTGCAGCTGCTTCAGAGGGAATGAACGGAACAGGCAGTCATGGCGCTATCCATCCCGTCATCCAGTCCCAGGTTCTGACAAAAAGAGACTAGGAACATTTCAGAGCATAGTGTTGTATCCATCCCCACCCATCCCCATTAATACCATTGATGGACCTATTTTCCATGAACTTATTGTGACGCTGTCAGGATTTAAGGAACCATTTATGATATTATTGTGTATTAATATTTTATGATTGTTATAATCCATAGGAACCATGCCATGTTTGGTGTCAATAGAAAGGTAATAATTTGTGGGGAATGATTATATAGTTTATGTGTAGGATTTGTATTCATACTAGAAGTTAGGAATATGATTGTTATATTTTAACTTGTGTAAGGCTGGGGAAATTCCCCAGACTGAATGTCTACCTGGCCATTGTCTCCTTAATGGCCCATTAAGGAAGCTCCCCAGTATAATGGGCCGAAGAAGAAAACCTGTTGAGCCACTAGGACTGGAACATGTGACTCAACTCCAATTTGATTGGAAAGAACTGCACACAGCATGGAGAAGGCCAGAGATGATATAAGGCAGCAACTCCAACTCCATCTTGCTCTCAAGTCCTCAGTCTACAGCCAACACCCATCTTTGGAACTATTCCTCTGAGACTGAACAAAGGATTGAGGCCCACCCTGATGCTGGGTGTTTACCAGAGGAACAAGCCTGCAAACTGCTTTTCATGAACTTTAAATCATTTGTATGTATGTGATTCGCTTTGACCCTTTAACATCTCTCATATTTTGCTTCTTTTCTTCTTATATTAAACCTTTAGTTGTAGTTGCTAAAGGATTGGCTACCAGTGTGGTATTTTGGATAAGATCCAAACCTATATTGTTCTGTGTGCTGTGGCTGGCCCTTTGGGGTCAGGAGAACCTATATCTTTAAGGGACCGTGCAGCTAAGTGGGAGCCAGAGGAGCTGGAGTGCAATAAAGGGAGCTGTTTCTATTTTGGGCAGATTTCTTGATACCCAGTGTGGGGAACCAGAAGCCTGGTTGTGACTGATAGGGAGACTGGTTTAAGTACCACCCATCAGTGTGTGGGGAGTTTGGCTCCCGGTTTTGCAGCTTGCCCTGATTTTTGCACGTCCAGAAGGGTATCCCAGGAGGACCCGGTCACACTTATCTAATTCATTTTTTAGCCCTCTTATAGTCTTGGCCTTCCCAATATCCTCTGCAAAAAGTTAAATGGGTTGACTGTGTGTTATAGGAAGAAATATTTCCTTTTGGTTGTTTTAAATCTATTCCTTATTAATTTCATTGGGGGACACCTAATTCTTGTGTTATGTGAAGTATTAAACAGCATTTCCTTATTCTCTTTCCCCACAGCAGTCATGATTTTATAGACCTCGTCATATCCCCCCTTAGTTGTTTTTTTCCCAAGCTGAAAAGTCCCAGTTTTATTAAGCTTTCCTCAGATTGAAGCTGTTCCATACCCCTGATCATTTTAGTTGCCTTTCTGTGTACCTTCTCCAATTCCAATATATATTTTTTGAGATGGGGCAACCAGATCTGCACGCAGTATTCAAGATGGATTTATATAGTGGCATTACGATATTTTCGGTCTTATTATCTAGCCCTTTCCTTTCCAATGGTTTCTAACATATAGTTAGCTTTTGTGCCTGCCACTGCACACTGAACAGAATCTTTCAGAGAACTATCCACAATGGACTCCAACATCTCTTTCCTGAGTGATAACAGCTAAGTTAAACCCCATCATTTTATATGTATAGTTGGACTTTGGTTTTCAAATGTGCATTACTTTGTACTTATCAACATTGAATTTCAGCTGCTATGTTGTTGCCTGGTCACCTCGTTTTGTAAGAATCCTTCGTAAAACATAAAACCCAGAAGGATGTTGATAAAGGGCTTCACAGAAGTCTTGAATAGCCAACTTTGTGTGATAATCTATTTAAATGATCGTGAAACACTTTTCAGTTTTTACTACAGTGCCATACAGCCCCCTTCAGCCCCACAGTCTCACACCCCCCTGTGAATTCAAACACTCCCCTAATTTCAATTCCTGGGGACAACACTGGGGGGAGGGAGGGGAGCTGCCTCCAAGCACTGGAGTCCTGCCTAGCTGTGCCCAAGGAGTTGCTGACACGGTCCGGGGGCAGGGTGGTACGGGGGGAGGTTGTTACTCACAGAGGAAATAGGCCACGACTCCGACCAGCGCTGCCCCTGCCGCTGTCCCAATGATGATCCCAGCGATGGCCCCGGCTGACAGAGACGTTCCCTGGTCTGGAGGTGGAGATCCTGAACACAATGGCAGGACGGGAAGGGAGGGTCCCAAGGTCAGGAACTGGGATTTGTCTGGTGCTGCCCAGCCCCGTGGGAGCAGGGGGGTTGGGGCCCCCCAGTGGTGCCAGAGTCCCCCAGTACCTCTAGGCCCCATACTGGGTGTGTGTGGGGTCTCAGTTCTCTCACTGGCTGGTGTTGGGGTAATTCAGGAGGCAGCGGGGCTGTGCGGTGCATTGACAGATCCCCTGCCCCCAGCCACGCTAGAGCCCTCCCCAGCCCTGGGGGATACAGACCCACAGCTGAGCCCCTGTCTGCCCCCTGCCCACAGCACCAGGCTCTAGAGAGGAGCAGTGCTGAGCAAGATGGGGAGGGACCATGTACAGAGAGACACCATCATCTAAGAGTCCCCTGAGCGCTGCTGGCAGCCCACAGCCCAGCCTTCCCTCCCATGTCCCAACCTGGTTCCGGCCCCAACCCCAACCATGTCTCACCCCAGCAAGGTATTTTCTGGTGCTGGACAGGAAGGCAGCACTGGGATCATCCCCAGGGACTCACCTGTGACCCGCACAGTGACAGACGCCTGGGCAGTGAGGTTAGTGTCGGGGTTGTGAGCCTGGCACACGAACGTGCCCTGCTGATCCCAGGTCATGGGGTTAATGGTCCACCTGCTCCCGGTCTCGTTAGCGTCGGTGCCGTTGTGAAGCCAGAGATAATGCGAGGGCGGAACAGAGTCAGTGACGCACCTCAGGGTAAGAGGGGACCCCAGGGTGATGGGTCTCAGCAGGTCTATCCTGGCAGAGTCTGGGCCATCTACAGAGAAGGAGGCATCAGGGGGAGGAATGGTGCCAGTGAGGGATCCCCATGTAAATAGCCCGTCTCTCACACCAGTTGTGGCTGCATCTCCATGGCTGGGTGATGCCAGAAGGCCATGGGCAATGCGGCTGGGGAACAGGGCTGCAGTTACTCACAGGCCACTGTCACGGTGCCAGGATCACTGCGGTTGGTGCTGATGGGGTTCCTGACCTCGCACTGGTACGCACCAGCGTCACCCCGGGTGACTTTAAGAATGGTAAGGGTCCAGTTACCAGGGGACAGCTCCAGCTGCTGATCAATTGCAAGGTAAGTCATGTTCCGGAGCCAGAGCAGGGTGTCAGCACTGAGAGAGCTGTTACATGTGAGGTTGAAGGTCCCGTTCTCCAGCACATGGATTTGGCTGGGTGTCAGCATGGGTGGGGACAGCATTTCTGTGCAGGGAACAGAGAGAGCATTACTGTGTGTCCTGTCGTTCCATCCGCCCGGGCCAGGGGCTGCCGTACTGCAGGACTGGGGCCAGGGTCCTTGGTGTCACTGCCATGTGGGATTGTGGGAAGGATCCCAGTGCCCCCATCCCAGTGCATTGTGGGTAGGTCCCACACCAGTGTCCTATGGAGCTGTGGGAAGGGACTTTGCACCTCAGAGATGTGGAAACAGGCGTCACCTTCTGGGCTCCAACAGAGGGGCTGTCTTGGTGCTGTCGAGTCTCACAATTACTCGCTTCTCCACAAGAGAAGACTCCCTGGAGTCTTGTCATTTTTGGGACACTCTCAGCTGTGGTTTGAAGGGAAAGCGACACTCCAGCTTCCAGGCTCCCAACCCCAGCAGGATTTTCAAGCTGATCCTATGATGGTTTGGACCTAACAGGATGGTCGCAACCTCCCAAGGCGCATGGTGCCACCAGCGTTTCCCCATGGGCACAGCCCTCTGCTAGGTCCTTGCCATTCCCTCCAAATTGATGGAGTTGCCATCCCAAACCCAGCTTGAGGCAGGGCTGGTATCTGACCCCAGGATGGGGATGGGGGGGAGATCAGGGTGACCCAGTGGAGTGAGCGATGATCTCTCCAGCCTAGTGAATACCCTCCATTCCCACCCAGTCCCATAGCTCAGCAAGGACCTCTCGGCTCCACGCACCCTGGCTCCTCCCACATGAGTCCGACGGGAGGGGGCATCTGGAATCCAGCAGCAGGTTCAGGGACAACTTGCTAATCTGTGCCCCTTTCCTGGGGCAGGACTGTTCCTTCAGTCTGTTCCCTCAGGGCCCCCTCATCACCTTTCCCCCCACCAAACCCCCTCCCTCGCCTGCTGGCAGATGAACTCTACAACGCTCCTTTGTGGGGGGGGGCACTTAAGAGGTGGGGAGGAAGTCACAGAAGGAAGGAATGAGTAAATCCCACGAGAGAATCGACAGTGAAAGAGAAAACAGCAGTTCAGAGAGATGGCACCTTCCCTCCCTCATCAGCCCCGTCTGCTCATATGCCAAAGAGACGTTTGCAGGCCCAGCAGCATCCCAGATCTCAGATGGGGACACACACCTGGTGGCTGATTGCCTGTAGAGACCAACCCACCCCACCAATGACATAGGAACCCGCCCAGCCCAGGAGGGAATCACGAGAGGCGCCAGGCAAGAGGTGGGTGGGAGGCTGCTGTCTGAGCAGTGGTGGCGTGTGATGTGGGAGGCAGAGGGGACAAAGGCCATGGGAGGGGGGGTAGTGGAGGTAAAATGGAGCTGGGAGTGCGGGGGGTGGCGAGATGGGCAGAGAGCAGGGCACACAATGTGCTGACTGCAGCATTCAGGGACCCACATGGAAGCTGACAGGAAGTGTCTGGCCCAGCTGTGGCATGGCTGGAAGCAGCCCTTGGAAGACAGAGGCCGTGGGGTGGGGCTGTGCCTTGGACAAGCCCAGAGCACAGATTGATGCGTCTGCAGATATTATGACTAGCGGAGAGCCCTGTATGGTGAGCAGGATCGGTGCAGGCAGTGAGAGGGGAGAGACCTCTGACCCAGACTGGAGCCAGGGAGGGCAGTCTCTGGAGAACAGAGCCTGAGCAGTGAATCCAGAACAAACCCGAAGGTCTCAGGGCACAGGAAGAAGGGGTTGTTTACTTCTGTTCTTCGAGATGCATGTCCCTGTGTGTGCTCCACATCAGGTGTCATTGTGTTCTGTGGCGAAGGGCGGAGTCTTCATAGCAGTAGTACTAGAGGGTGCTGCATGCACCGGTCACAGCTCGCAACCATTTCAGCCTTCTTTGGCGCGTGCAGCGCCTTCTCTCCCTCAGTTCCACTTCTACTGAGGAGCAAGAAGGTAAGTACTCTGAAGTAGAGGGGAAGGAGGGAGGGGAGTGGAGCACCCACAGGGACATGCATCTCAAAGAACAGAAGTTACAGGGAAGCAACCCCTTCTTCTTCTTCGAGCGATGTCCCTGTGTGTGCTCCACTTCAGGTGACTTTGTAGCTTTTGTCGGTCATGGAGGAGGGACTTCAGTGTACAGAAGAAAGCACCACTGTTCCCGCTTTGGCATCGTTATTGGAGGCTCTGTCGATAGCATAGTGGGTCGTGAATGTATGGAGGGATGACCCGGTGGCTGCTTTACAGATACCTGTGAGTGGAACATTAGTTAGGAAGGCTGTAGTAGCTGCCATCGCTCATGTGGAGTATGCTCTCACTCCATCTGGGGGTTGCCTTTCATTTTGTCAATAGGACGTGTGAATAGAGTCCTTTATCCACTTCGAAAGTCTCTGGTTAGAAATTGGTAGACATTTGCATCTCTCTGCAATGGAGATGAATAATCTATTTGATTTTCTAAATTGTTTCATTCTTTCTAGATAGAAAGATAACACTCGTCGGACATCCAACATGTGAAGGACAACTTCGTGACAGTTCCTATGAAGCTTTGGATAAAAGGTAGGTAAATGTATGGGTTCGTTAATATGGAAATGGGAGACACCTTTGGGTAGAAATCGGGGGTGAGGACATAGGGTAACTTTATCTTTTTGAAATACTGTATATGGAGGTTCCATTGTGAGGGCATTAATTTCCCCCACTCTTCTAGCGGAAGTAATAGCAACTAGGAAGGCTATTTTCATCGACATGTGGTAATCTGAGCAGGTTGCCAGAAGTTCAAAGGGGGCTCTTATTATTGTGTTGAGCATGAGATTCAGGTCCCAGAGTGGTTGTGGGGGACGTATACTTGGGAATAACCTTTCGATGCCCATTAGAAACCGTTTTATTATCGGATGGCTAAAGATTAGTGAGTCATTAGTGGTCATGGAAAACTGAGATTGCTGCTAAAGGAACTTTCAGGGAGTTGAAGGAGAGACCAGACTGCTTCAGTTCCAGGATGAAGTCAAGAACCTGTGCACTAGAGGATGAGGATGGTGTAATCTTATTGCGATCGCATCAATTTTGGAACCTTCGCCATTTGAGCAGGTAAGTTTTTCTTGTGCTCAATTTCCTGCTATTTAGCAGGATGTGACGCATGGCTTCTGAGCATTGCAATTCCTCTTGTCGGAACCATCGAGAAACCATGCTGTGAGGTGTAGTTTCCTGATTTCCGGATGGTGATGTTAGTGCCCGATGGGACAATGGGTGGCCGCTTGCTCGGGCAGGCCTATGTCTATGCCACCTTTCCCTAGGCACACATTAAGGAGACCCCATTTTGGACAGTGTAAGAGGCTCTAGCCTGAAATCTGGGAGACTTGCAGCAAAGAATACTGACCCAACCCAAGAATTTACAACCCACCTGGGGATGTGAAACTGGCCTACCCAGAAACTTGGGACCCACCTAAGAATTTATGACCCTCCTGGAAAACATGGGAATCACCTAAGGGTTTGGGCCCATCTGCAATTTATGACACCCAGAATTTTACAACACCCTGAGAACTTGGGACCCACCTGCGCACCCAAAGAATTTATGACCCATTGGAAAATTTGGAAAACATAACTAAATTCAATCATGGGAACCAAGACCCTCCCCTGGTGTGAGGAGACACTAGAAAGTCCTATAAAAAAGGGGTATTCAGCAACATGGAGTTAAGAGGTTCACGTGTTAACCATTGGAGCTGATCACCCCAACGGTCGAATCTCCCGAAGAAAGCTAGCTCGTGTCGTGTCTCATACCATGTTCCTGGTGTCCATGCTGCTGGTCAGTGGTGCTTGGGTTATGGTATGTATGTAAACCACCCTCTGCAATACCTTGCAGTGTTTTTCAGTCAGGTACCTAGGTTTTCTGCCTCTGTTAAGTGTTTTAAGGTTACTGTTTAAGGTTAACTGCTAAGTGTTTTAAGGTTAGTGTGTTGTTATTAAGTACTACCTCAGTTAAAAGATTTTAAGATCATTGTTCTGGTTTTTCAACTGCCACCCCTAAGTGACTGCTTTTCTAAGTATAAAATTGCTGTTTTGTGTTTTACTGCTGAAAATAACTTAGAATAGCCATTTCTTGTCAAGTAATTACTGGGTTCACCCACTGGGCACCCCAAATAAAAGAAAATCGTTTTTGTGATTAAACCAAGCGTGTGGCATCTCCTTCTCCCATCACAGTCGGGGAATCCACAGGTGAGAGTGGCTGGAATTCTGAATCAGTAAGTCCAGAGTCACTTGTAACGTTATTGGTTTGCATCGCGACAGAGCGAGCAGATTTGCAAACCAGGGCTGTCTGGGCCAGGCTGGTGCAATACATATGATGTGGGCCTGCTCCATTCTGATCTTTTCTAGTACTTTGGGAATTAGGGGAAATGGAGGGAATGCATACAGGAATTATTGGGACCATGTGATGAGGAAGGCATCTCCCACTGACTTGGGTCCTATCCCAAGAGCAAAAGCAGTGGCACTTTTGGTTGAGGTACGTCGCAAACAGGTCGATTGCTGGGTTTCCCCATTGATTGAATATGTGTCTCAGACGCATGTTGTCAATTTCCCACTTGCGATTGCATGGGAAGTTCCTGCTTAGAGTGTCTGCTGTCATATTTTGTTTTCCTGGTAGATATGATGCTGAGATGGTGACAGCATGATGTAAGCACCAGTTGCACAGTCTGACAGCCTCCGCACAGAGGGATGGACATCATGCACCTCCCTGGTGATTGACGTAGGCCATGTTGTCCGTCATCACTCTTACTGACTTGTTTTGGATGATTGGAAGGAAGTGTTTGCAAGCATAGTGTACTGCCCTTAGATCGAGAACATTTATGTGAAGAGTAGATTCATCCCTTGCCCAGACGCCTTGAGTGGTCAGTTGATCTATGTGGGCGCCCCATCCTACTAGAGAGGCATCAGTAGTTAACATGATCGTGGGTTGGGGTGGTGGGAAGGGTATTCCAGATAGGACATTTTCCGGCCTGGTCCACCAATCTAGGGACTCCTTTATATGTTTTGGAATTGTCACTCTTTTGTTCAGGCTGTGGAATTTTGGTTTTCATACGCTTGCTAAGCAGAGTTGCAGGGCTCGCATGTGCAACCTGGCATTTGGGACCACGCTTGTGGAGGCAGCCACGTGTCCCAAGAGCTGCAATACTGTGCGAGTCGTGACACTGGGTGCAGATTTTACCAGGTCGAGGAGTTCTCCTAGTGCGATGAATCTGTCGAGAGGCAGTGAGGCCCCTGATGTCAAGGAGTTCAGCAGGGCCCCTATGAAGACTATTTCCTTGGTAGGTTCGATGATTGATTTGTCTGTGTTTATGTGTAGCCCTAACTTTTCACACAGAGCGATGGTTCACATGGTGGCCTTGCTGGCAGCTTCTCTGGATTGTGCCAATATTAGGCCGTCGTCTAGATAAGGGAAGATCTTTATTCCCTGAGTTCGGAGAAAGGCTACAGGTACTGCTAATAGTTTGGAGAATATTCGGGGTGCTGTTGACAGCCCAAAAAGCATTACTTTGTATTGGTAGTGACAGTAGTTTGCCACAAACCGTAGGAACCTTCTGTGTGAAGGATGAATGGTGACATGAAAGTGTGCGTCCTTGAGGTCGAGGGATGAGAACCATTCTTCTTGACCCAGCATGGGAATTATATTGGTTAGGGTAACCATCTTGGGCCTCTGTTTCTTGACATGCTTGTTTAAGGGTCTGAGATCTAAAATTGGTCTGCATCTGCCTGAATTTTTCAGAACTATGAAATATCGGGAGTAAAATCCTCTGCCCTTGTGCCGAATGGGAACAGGTTCTATTGCTCCTATGTTCAGAAGTTGTTTGATTTCCTGCTGGACTGCTTGTACGTGACTGGTGTCCCTGAATAGGAATGGGGGAGGGTAATGTGGGGGTGGGCAGGAAATGAATAGGATGGAGTAACCCTTGTTTATAGTTTCCAAGGCCCACTTGTCTGATGTGATGGCGGATCAGGCAAGGTGGAATTGCCTCAGACACAATTCAAAGTTCAGAATCAATTTTGTCAATACTGCATGGCACGGAGGTAGTCTCAAACCCTCGACCAATATTGCGGTTTCTGAGTTTGGGGTTGAGTGTTTGTGGATAGTTGAGAGGACTGTCTCCATCTCTATCCCCTTTGTCTCACTCTTTGTGAGCTGTCATAGTGTCTTTGTTGATTCTGAGGGTGGTAGAAAGATTTGTATCGGTGAGTGAATGGTTGGAATCTCATTAATCTCCTTTTAAAAGTGGGAGTGTAGATTCCCAGAGTCCGTAGGCTGGCTCTTGAGTCCTTCATGGCATGCATAAATACATCCGTCTTTTCAGAGAAGAGGTTTACCTTTTTGAAAGGCAAATCCTCAATTCTTGACTGAAGGTCTCTAGGTAGGGTTGCTGCCTGAAGCCACAATGCTCTCCCCATTACTATATCTGTGGCTACTGCTCTCGCTGCTGTAACAGCCACGTCCAGGGATGCTTGAAGGGATGGATGTCCTTGCCCCCAGCTGGCCTTCTGCTACCAGGGTTCTATGCTGTTCTGTTTTGTTATCTGATAGGACATCCGTAAGCTGTGCTAGCTTTTCAAAAATTAAATGGTTATAGTTGGAGAGTACGGCTGTGTAGTTTGCTATTCTTAAGAGCAATATGTCTGTGTATATAACTTTTGTCTTAAGAGGTCTAAAAGTTTCCAGTCCCCATCTTGTGGAGTGGATTTAAAGTTTGGTTGCTTTCCTCTATGATATACTGCGTCTATAACTAGTGAATTTGCCAGGGGATGGGTGAAGAATTCTATTTCCTTTGAGAGAATGTACCATTTTCTATTGTTTCCTTTATTTGTGGCCGGTGTGGTGGCTGGGGTTTGCCAGGTTATATTAGCTGGGCCAATCAGCGCTGAATCCATTGGTATTGCTATCTTGGATGATGCTGAGGCATGCAGTATCTTCAGGAGTTTGTGTTGTGACTCTGTGACCTCCTCTAATGGGATCTCTAGTTCCTGCGCAACTCTTTGAAATAATTCATTAAATTGCTTTGCATCATCAGTAGAAGATGATGTGAATGGGATTACTGCCTCCTCTGCAGGAGGAATTTGCTGTAGTGTTTGTGAGACATTCTCAATAGGCCACGCTGATAGGGGCAGACTTGAGGATTGTTCAGAGAGGGTCAAGAGAGATGGGCTAGGTGACCGATGTCGGGAGCAAGAGTGATGATGCCCAGAATGTCTGCTGTAACATGGTGAGCGATGCTCCCATCTAGTCCGTGACCTGTGACGAGAGGTGCTGTGATGACAGCATGGGGGTAAATCCCGTGTCTCTCGAGCAATGCCTCTTGAGTCTGCACAGAAATGCTGATATGATGGGGAATGGCAGTTGTACGATCGATAAGAGCGACCTCGATCAGAGTAAGCAGGAGAAAAGTCTCATGTCGAGCGGTTGGTTGGTTGCTGAGTGGGCAGGGGACATATGTTTTTCCTTCCTCACTCTCTTGCGCGGTGCCGTAGCTGGTGCCGGGGACGGAGCTGTGGTGTTTTGCGCTCCTTGGGTCTGCATCTCCCGTGGAGAAGGCGGTGCCGGCACGGCTTCTTGAATTGTCTCCGGCACCGAGCTCTCTGCAGGGGCCGTGGATGGTGCTGGGGCTTTGCACTCTGAAGGTCTGCTCAGAGCTGCTTTATCCGGAGCTGGTGCCGAGGGGGAGAAGGAATATCTACCCCTGGTTCTTGGCCCTTCATGGGAAATTTTGTCACTCCTATCTGCCTTTTGGGCACTCTTTTTGGACTTTTTGGAGGGGCAGCGTCCCCTCCTTGAAATGTTAGTCTCGGCTGGTGAGGGAGCCTTTGAATAGCGGGCCGTTGACAGGTCCGTACGATGTCTGTCTATACCAGAGGCTGAGCCAGGGGCTAACGATTTTTCCATTAGGAACATTTTTAGCCTGAGCTCCCTTTCTTTCCTGGTTCTTGCACTTCAGTTGTGGCAGTGGGAGCACTTTTGTGGGACATGAGTCCCCGAGGCAGCGGACACATTGAGAGTGTCTGCCAGAAGCCGGTATAGGCTCATTGCATGAAGAGCACCTTTTGAAGCCGGGGGAAGTAGGCATTTTGAATTGTCGGAAGCCGTTAGATGTGGGATGAGGGCAGTGGGATGAGGGCAGGTTGGCCAGACTCTGTGTTGACCAGGCCAGACTCTGACTTGACCGTCCCATCTCCACGCAGAGCTCAGCACTCATCAGGCCACAGACCATGGACCAATGAACCCGACTGCTGAGCAAATGCTGCTTGGCATCCTCTCCAGCCTGGGCTGAGGGGCATCAATCCCCACAGTGGGCACAAGGCTCCAAGGATCCAGTTTTGGGAAATGCACTGGGCAGAGCTCCCAGGTAAGGCAGGGTATGGAGTCTTGGGGATCCATCTTGGACATGTAGGAAGCTGGTGAGGAAGAGGGGTGTGTGACGCTGTCTAAGCAGAGCTGACACAGACTAAGTGACGGGCCCTTTGTGCCGGGGGTGACACAGGACAGGTGATATTGGGGTTTAATAATCCTCCATTCCCACTTCCCTGGGTGTGAGATTGGCTGCAGAGTCTAAGGGGACTGTCTGTGGCTCCTCTGTAAGCTGGATGTGGTGATCCAGGATCTGTCACTGGCTCAGTAAAATCTAGTTATAGACACATCACCAGCAGGGATCTGCCCTGTTTTCTGACAGCCTGACCTGAGACTGGCACTCACAGTAGTGAGCCGCTTCAGACGGCATGGCAAGGGGATCCTGAGGACTGGCCACATCAAAGGGGTTCCCTGAGGGGACATTCCGAATTCGGGGACACAGTTCAAGGCCTGTGGCTCCGTGACACCATCCCCAACTAGGAGCTGATGATGCTGGATGTGGGAGTGGCTGCCATGCTCAGCGCAGAGCTGAGGGGTAAATTCTGGCAGAAGGAAATAAACAGCACACATCAGCACAGAGAAGAGAGCGAAGGAGGAAGCAGCTGGACAAACACAGCGCCCATCCCCTGGCAGGCCCAGACAAGTTGTTGAACAACAGGGCAAAGTCCCTGGTATCCACCAGAGACACGGCAGCATCATTTGCAGGATGAATCCTGCCGAACAGATGTGGGTTATGCCTGCCCATTCTGTTCTCATCCTGGGGATCCCCCGACCCCGACCCATCCCTCTCAGACAGTTAGAGGGACCAGGGTCTCTCTGTACGGGAGAGGGGGGGATACAAACACCTGGAAGCCATTTCCTCCTAAGCTCCCAGTGCTCAGCTGACATCAGCAATGGAGTGCAGGACCGTGGCCTGGGGAAACAGGGAGTCCAGAGCACCTGGCAGGGGGGATGGAGGACGCTGACAAAGGGAAATGGGGGAAACTGCATCCAGCCAAGAT
>VOCT01037298.1:0-13224 GCA_007922175.1 Pelusios castaneus
GCAGCTGGAAGGGGAATTGTTACTTTTCCTTTTGTGTGTGGAGCTGTTCGAAGTTGGAACCAGAATCTTCTTTCCAGCTCTGAGCTGGTCTTGTGAAGGGCTGGGCTGGAACCTTGAGGCTGTAAAGTTATAAAGCTTAGAAGATTTGTCATAAAATCATCCTGCCACCAGCAGCCACCACACACACATGGCTCTTGTGGCCCCAGGCTGCGCTGGAGGGGAAGGGGGCAGGGCCAGCAGGAGAGAGCAGCTGCAGGACCAGGAGCCCTGTGTGCACGCATGCACCAGAGTTGTCAACCCCTGCTCTACGGGAACTGGTGTGTGAGCTCTGTGAGCCCGGGATCTGTCGCAAACCACACAGATGGGGCTTTGATCCTCTTCACAGAAGCTTTTCAGAGCTTCCTGGTGTTCCCCACACATCTCCCTGCCTGCTCCCTTCGCCGGCTTCACAGCCAGCCTTTTGGCTATTTCTACCACGTTCCCCAGCTGCCTATTCGCCCGTAGGTTTCTCTGTTGCACAGAAACGGAGTCCTGTGGCACTTTTAAAGACTAACAGATTTTTTCTCTCCACTGGGGGCAGGAGACATCTGGATCAGATCCCTCCCAGCACTGGGTGATGCTGCAGGCTCAGCAGACACTGCCCACACTCCACAGAGACAGGGTCTGTGAAATACTTCAGACAGGCGGGACACGTAACTTTCTTCTGGAGACTTTCCACAGGGCTCTGTGCAGCCACGGCTCCCGGGACTGGCAGTGTAACAGGTTTCAATTTCCTGAGTTCACAGTATGCTCCACCTCCAGGAACAACGGCGTGTTTCTGTTTCCTCCTTGCTGGACCAAATTCAGCTCTTTGCTATGGGGAAGGAGCCCCTTGTTGATTTCAGCCCTGGGGGCTTTGGTGAAAAATGGGGCACTAGGAGCCGCCGTGTTCTGCTTGTGTGGGGGGTCCCTGAGATTTCACGGGGACACCAGTGTCCACCTGGGACCCTGAGCCTGCAGGAGCAGGGGGTGGGTGGGTTTTAGGGGTGATGCTAAATTCACAGCAGGGTAAAACCTTGGGGAAGGCGAGGTCAGTGTTTGGAAACCCTGATTCGCATTTACACTCAGACTGCTCTGCCTCACGGGAAGGGGGATTTTGACCAGCAGTGCCCCCAACTCCAGTGATCCCAGCTGCCGAGATTGGTGGTTTTCAATCTTTTTTTCTCAGGACCCAGTTGAAAAAAATCCTTTATGCACACAACCCAAAAATGACATCTTTGAGCAACCCATTCCGCTCTTTGGACGGTGGCAGCCGCGACCCAGTGTTTCAATGTCTGTGATCCAGTCCTGGCTCCCGACCCTAAGTTTGACAACCACTGGCCTAGATAACACGTAACCCTCTTCCAGTCTCTCCCCCAGTGGCAAAGAGGGGAACATTGAACCTGGGCCCCACATCCCAGGGAACTGTGCGAACTGCTGGGTTTAAAGTTCTTCAGTGGGTCGCACCAAACCAACCACCAGCCCCCAGGCGTATGCTCTGTGCTGTGCACCAGGTGCCGGGCTCACAGGAAACATCTCAGGCAGTGGGTTCCCATTTGTGGATTGCCAAGCAGAGGTAGGTGCCCTCTGGCAACCCTGATTTAGCTGTTAATCTTCAAGAGAATGGCCGGTGTTAGGACACACCTTGTTATTAGCATCTCCCAGTGACTAGTTTAGATGGATCCCAGCTGTAGAGAAGAGGTGTGTAAGTCAGGAGCTGTGGGTGGGAAGTGTTGGTTTAGTGATCTTCTAGGCTCCGGAGGGAAAGACCAGCTGCAAAGAATCACCTCATCCCAGCCTAACTGGGGACTGAAGAAAGGAGAAAAAGTCACACTTCAAACTGGCTGGGGGCTTTTTGGTGCCAAGATCTGCATCTTGCGAACAATTTCCAGGATGTGAAAACTACCCACATGGTGAGGAAGACCTGGCTGCAAAACCCTCAGTAGCCAAAGCATGTCAGTAACCCAGAAATCGACGACAAAAGTGAACTCTAGCTTCGAATCCATGTTTCCTTTTGTTGGAGAGAAACTCCTTGACTAACGGATTAATTGATTTGCATTGATTTGCCTGATATACTCACTTGAAATCATGTCTTGATCAATAAACTGTTTGTTTTATCTCAGGCAGTGTGGATGGTGGTAAGAGAGTGAGTGTGAACGCCTGACTTGGAGCAAACCCGCAGGCTCTCCAACACCTTCCTTTTCCCCTGCCCCGCAGGGTTCCCTTTGCTGTGCTGGTTCCTTGACCCCTTCCCCTTTGCCACACTGCCGCTCCCTTCCCTTCTCCCCTTCCCGGTGCGGCTCCTCTGACCATTCCCTTCCCTGCATGGGGCTCCATTCTGGTTCCTGCCTACCTTTCCCGCACCAGTTCTCTAACCCCTTCCCCCGTGTCCTCCCCCCCATTTACCTGGCTCACAGTGGCTCAATCCAGCCCATGGAGTCAGTTCTCTGGCCAGGCCATTCCCCGCCCTGGGCCACTGCCTGGGTGCGTGTAGGGCAGCAGATTTTAAAAGGCCCTGGCCAAATCTGGTGCTCAGGCCAGGTGTCAAAAAATGTCTGCCCAGCTAGCCGCCCAGCCTCAAAGCAAGACGCCCAGCTGGGGCCCCCCTCCGACTTCTGCTGAAAAAAACCCTGCTCCCAGCCCCCAAATGTGCAACATGCTGGTAAAGGTGCCTGCAGTTTTGACTTTTCGCCACCAGACGGTGCGCCCCCACTGCATTTCTCAAGTGGAGGGGCGCCCTCCCGCCAGACTGGGAAGGAGCTGGGCAGGAGCTTCAATGCCCAGCCATGGAAAAGACACACAGATTTTGGGAACAGTTTTTTTTAGTGACACTAAAATGACAACACAGTGAAATCCATGAATTACACTCTCACCTTCAGTGATGGATTATAAATCTCTGTCCTTTTGTGTTTCCTTTTCTCCCCCCTTTTCTTTGACACTGTTGTTTTTACTCACCATTATTTTAGCCCTGGTTTCCCATCCCTGTTTATTGCTCTGTGTCTCTGCCACTCTCACTGATCGCTGTCCCACATCATCCCCCTCATGTTTTCCATCTTTCCCTGAGTTTATCCTTTCCCCTCTCACTGCCTCTGGCTGGGTCCCCTCTTCAGAGTGTTTCTTCCCAGTATTTCCACAGCTATTTTACACCCTTTCTCCAGGACTCTCCGGCTATTTGGTTTTACTTTATCTTTCCCTTTTCTTTCCTCTATTCGCTCTGGTCCATCTCACCCTGGCCCCAGTGACTCTGGGTAGATCAGAGTCCTCCAGGGTCATACAGACCAGGGGTGTAAGAAGCTGGAGAGGCTGATTTCAGGGGCCAAGGCAGGAGGATGTTCCTCTTTCCCCCTCCCCCATTGTTGTCTCAGGGACACAGTCGGAGGCGGGTGTTTGTGCCCCACCACACCCAGAGCCAGGGTCGGATTCTCTCGGGGGAGGTGAGAGCCCAGAACTGATCCCCCCATCGGCACACAGCCCAGATCCCCCCCTCAGGGCTGTAGCTGATCCCTCCCTTCCTCTGCACAGACTCTCTGGCCACCCCCACAGCCCAGCATCGCCCACCCCCCACCTCCACCTCCCAGCAATGTCTCCCCGAGGTGAATCCCTCACAGCCCAGCACACAGGGCTCAGTGTCAAATCTCTCAGGGGTGCTGGGCAGATCCTGCCGTGTGTGTCCCCATCTCACACGTTTCCCATCCTCAGACGGGATCCCCGAGCCGCACCTGGGAGCTCCCAGATCCTGGCCCAGGATGGAGCAAGGCAGGAAATGGGAACCAGGCAAATGTGGGCTTGGCCCTCAGGCACTGCGGAAGCTCTCACTACACCACTGGTGGAAGGGGGGCAGGAGGCTGCCCCCCAGCTGCAAACCTGGAAGTGGGCGGCTGCAGCCTGCTCCGGGCTCTGAGCCAGGACTGGGCAGGATGCAGGGGCTGCAGTCAGCGCTCAGCTGTGACAGGGGAGAAGAGAAGTCCTGGTGTGGCTGCCCTGCCTCCAGACTCCTGGGACCAGGATTGGGAATGAGGGAGCAGTTTACAGGAAGTCTGGGAGCCTGAGGGTTTGCTTGTTGTTTTTCCATGGTCTCTACTGCTGCCTGATTGAGTACCTCTGGTTCCACATGAGGTGTGTGGTTCACCAGTCAGTTTGTAACTCTGGTGTCTGTAGCTCTCTGGTTCTACTGTGGTTGTTATTGACTGTGTAGGAGGAACAATAATAAAATCTTGTTTTAATCCCTGATGTCAGTAGCTCTGATTGATGCACATGGGGAACCAATCTTGCTATGCTCAAAGGGATCATGCCATCTTAGGCTATGTCTACACTTGCAAGTAAGTTCAAATTAAGGAAGCTTAATTTTAATGAACTTGAGCCTGGTCCACACTAGGCTTTCATTAGTTCAAATTAAAGGCTTCCTTAATTCGAACTAGTTAATTTGATTACTTAGTTCAAACTAACGGTTAATTCGAACTAGTTAGTTCGAACGAAGTCAATGTGGCCATATTAGTTCGAACTAATTGGCAGAATGACCTTCCTCCCAGGGTTCCTGGCTCCAGGAAGAGCCTGCCCTGGGCTACCACAGGAAGGTCCTTGCCCTCCTCAACATCTGGGAGCAGGAGGCAATGCTGGCCTGCTTCCAAGGCAGCCACCGGATTCGTGCAGCCACAGGAATATGGCGGTCTATGCCGACATCTCCTGGGCCCTAGCGGAGAGGGGGCACACCCGTGACGCGGAGCAGGTCCAGGTGAAAATCAAAGACCTCTGCCAGCGGTACACCAAGGCCCGGGAGGCGAGCCTGTGCCCGGGGTCAGCTCTCCCCATCAGCTGCCCCTATTACCAGGACCTCCACGAGTTCCTGGGGGGGGAGGGCACTGGCCTGCCAGCCTGCACCCTCGACTCCACTAAGCCCCCCTCCCTGGGCGATGACCAGGAGGAGGGCTTGGTGGAGGAGGACATCATGCTGGAGCCAGGTGACGCCAGCCACCACGAGGGCACCCCACCAGCCCTGGACCCTGCAGCCAGCCTGGAGCTGATCCTGGCCCCGGACCAGGAGGAGGAGAAGGAAGAAGAAGACCTGGGCGAGGGGACATGATGCCAGGCATCTGCAGTAGCTGCTGGTGAGTTCTCCCTCTCTCCCTTCCTCCCTCCTTGCAGGCTGGGCTGGGCATGCCTGTGGGACAGGCACCGTGGGGGACACGGCCCAAGGACAGGCAGGGTCCCGGGGATGGGCTGGGGCACGGAGGGCCTCCCATGGGGCAGAGGGGCCAGGGGCCATGGGGCAGGGGGGACCCAGACCCGAGAAGGCTGCGCAGCACGCTAACGAGCCAGCTAACGGGAGGAACTCTCTTCTCTGCTTTTCTCCAGCAGCTCCAATGCCCTTAACACGGGCCACATCCCGGATGCCGCCAGCTGTCACCGGGCGGAGGAAGAGGATGCCACTTAAGTTGACTTAAGGAAACTGTAGTGTAGACGCAGAGTAAATTAAGTCTACTTAAGCAAGCTTAGGTCGACTTAATTTACACGTGTAGATGCACCCTTAGTTACAGCACTTATGACTTATTTTTTAAAAAGCAAAGTTATAAAACCATAGACAAGAAAAAAGATTCGGAAATCTTTTTAAAAGGCAATGTATCCGACTGAAAATGGTTCTTAGACCAAGATTCCTGTGCTTGTTTTCATCCCAAACACTTGAGCACTTAACTGCGACACTGAAAGTGAAATGAATTACAAGCAGAAAAGCACATAAGTTGTTACCAGCTACATTAAACTTTAATTTTTAAAAAAATGTTTTTGTAGTGGCCTAAATCAGTGTTGTTGTTACCTGAGGCACCCGTTCACCACACTACTCAGATTTGGGTTAGCGAATTTTTTGCTGTATTATTTCCTGATTGTTTAAAATTTATAAATAAACTTTAAATATGACTTAATTGGGGTTTGCTTTTTTAAATTATTGGGTACAGTGCTCATGTCAGTTACATTTTAACTCATTACTTGTAAAAAAAACCTAGATCTTTTAGGTGCCTAAGAAGTCCCTGGAATACATGGCTAAAGTTGCCCCATGAGTGTTGCGTTTGCAGAACATAGCCTTTCCTGGTTAAAACTAGTAAAGAAATACCCACACACTACTATGACACAAGAGAGACTCAAGTTTAGTCTACAATCTCTGCACTTTTCTGCGGCAGTCGTCAAGAGATACACAAGGTACATAAAATACCTTGCATATCTCCCAACGACTTACTAACTCCCCCTTACTTCCCTGTACACACTGCGCTAAGGCGAATGGCAATGTCATCCGATCGCCTTAGCGCCACTTTACTTCTGTGGCTGGAGTTACTAAGGTGAACTCCAGATTGATTGAGCATGTCTAGACAGACCACTCAATCGAATAGACATACCCTCAATGTACTAGCTGTCCTCTCCAATGAACAAGGCACACTATGCTATCTGTTGACTTTCAAGAACTTATTACTGAATTTAGCAACAGAAAGAGTAGGAAAGTGAACTTTTAGATTGGTACGCCACATTTAACATTGAGAAAAATTTTCAATTTGCTTATGGTAATTACATTTTAGATAGGTACATTATATTCACCATCTGATCATTTATTCAATTGGCCACTGATCATTCATCATCTGGAACACCTGTATTGCTTTCAGATGTAATATATGGAATTTTTAAAAAGTTATGCTTTGATTATGTGTTTAGTTCCTATATGTGGCTCGACAATGGGCTTTTGCCTACAGCCCCAGACGACATAAGGCTGCCAATGCTCTGCCCTGGGAGTTAGGGATGTGTGTCCCAGGTTAAGGAGACACATTTGCACCAGATGTGTATATTAAAATCTAAACTTTACAATCTGAGAGGGATTTCCAAAAGCAACTAATGACAACATCACAATCTCATTGAAATCAACTGGAATTTGCACTCCTAAAGCTTGGTCTAAACACAGAAGTTGTAATGTTTTAACTGTAAAACTTCTGTGGTGCAGATGCTATTATATTACTATTAAAGGTGCTTATATGTGTGTAGCTTAGTCTTATAGGCTATGTCTACACTTGGCCAAATAAATCAACTTTGCTAAGTAGACTTAACAAAGTCAACTTTGTTAAGTCAACTTAGCATGTCCACACTATAAAATTAGGTCGACTTAAAGTGGACCTTGCCAAATCGACTTAGAGTGTCCACACTGGATGCCTAAGTTGACATGTAGGGGCTAGGTGGACCTGGGACTGGTACATGCTGGCGGGGAGGCACCCCTTTCAAGGTGCCAAGGGGCTCAGCATTTGCCCCATTGTATAAGGGTACAATGGGGGCTGACCAGGATAGAGACAGGGGCAGGCATAGGAACGGGGTGGGCAGGGCTGTGTCCTGCCCTGTGGGTGGGCATGCCAGGCTCTGGCTGTGCCAGCCACCCTGGCAGGGAGGTCAGTGGGGAAGCCCTGGGAGCCTTTTAAGTCGACTTAAAGTCGACTTAGGGCTAATCCGCGTCTACACTGGCTAAGTCGACTTAATAAAGTCAACTTAGCCAGTAAAGTCGACTTTATACTAGGTTTTATGAAGTCAACTTAAAATTTCCTTAAGTTGACTTAAGCAGGCTTAAGTCGACTTAATTTGCACCCATACAGTAAGCAGGGAAAGTTATACCATTGTAAGGCACATGTTTTCTGGGAATAGTGCATCCACACTATATTGGTTAAAAAATACATCCAAAACTAAAATAGCTAGACTGATATACAAATCATGTAGAACAAGACCTAGTATTAGAAACTTGAGAAAATTACACCCCTAATTAATACTAAGTGCTTTGAAAAATGTCACGTGCAAAGTACAATAATTATTCCACCTTGAATCCCAGCTGAGGTGGGCAGTTGGTGTTTCTCCCCCACTCCTGGAGATTCAGTGCTGTGTAGCCCTCTTCAGCCTGCACCTTCGGTTTTGGATTTTGTTTCCTAGCACATGATTAAAAGACATGAGAAGTGTGAGCCAAACCTGTACTGAGATGCTCCAAGTTAGGGCGTACGCCCAGAGCAGAGATGACACCTTCTCAAGAGTCTGTACTGGGAAACCACAGGGGAAGCTGAGACACATGCACAGACACAAATAGAAGGGCAGAAAATCAGGTGTTAATTAGACTAGACACCTCAGAACTTTAAGATGAGGAAGACTGTATTGTGTGGGCAAAAAATAAATTAAACCAAAGAATCATAGATGCAGCTCACCTGTTGAAATAAATTATGGCCCCATCTTTTATTCATTTTTAAATATTGGTATCTTAGGAACATTTCTCTTTGTTCCTATCTGTGAAATGGGGGGAATAATCCTCCATTTTCTCCCACCCTTTTGTCTATTCATATTGTAAAAATGATGAGTGCAAAAATGTTGCGGGGGGGTGTTTGTAGGGTTCAAATTTGTCTTTTTATTTTGGAAAAGTTGTGTTCAGGCTTAGTGTGGGGAAAATTCTTTTCCTTTTCTCCCAGTGGAAAGAGATGTGGGGTGTGGGGAGGGGGACTAAAAAAAAAAGTAGGGGGGTTTTCCCCACTAAAACCAACCCAAAAAAAATGAAATTTTCTCAAGTTAAAAAAACAGCCAAAATGAAATTTCCAGAGGGGTAGCCGTGTTAGTCTGTTGCACAGCAAAAAACAACGAGAGTCCTGTGGCACCTTATAGACTAACAGATTTCCTTTGGCATAAGCTTT
This sequence comes from Pelusios castaneus, assembly GCA_007922175.1. NCBI lineage: Eukaryota > Metazoa > Chordata > Testudines > Pelomedusidae > Pelusios > Pelusios castaneus. The sequence goes on from VOCT01037298.1 coordinate 8,703, forward strand.
CGTGAGTTATAGCTTATGCCGAAGAAAAGCTTATGCCGAAGAAAATCTGTTAGTCTATAAGGTGCCACAGGACTCTTGTTGTTTTTAGCCAAAATGAAGACTGTCTGTGAGTGTTCTCATTTCGGTTGGAAAGTCATTCGTTGTAGAAAAACCTTATGGTTTTTAGTTTTTTTTACCGGCTTTACTTCAAAGCAGCTTTGCAACCTGGCCATTGAACTTATGTCTGAAATCTGCATGTGTAACTGTGCAGCAGTAACCCAAGTTTACGCGGTGGCCTCTGAACCCATCTGGTGGCTACACCACAGAAGTCTGAATCCATCCCCTCTGAACATGCAGAGAGAGGTTTTTAGCTCAGACAGTACAGGTATTTAGATCAAGAAGTTAGGTTCAGTTTCTCCTGGCAACAACTCACCCAGATGTGTTGTTTTACAATTACAAACCATATCCATGTGTACGAATAGCCCATTTAATACACAGTATATTTGTTAATATCAGCAAATGTCTTTTGCATGGATTTCTTGTGCACAAATATTTACATATTAAAACCCAGCAAGTTTAGAGTGGCTCTACATTTATTTTTCTATGAGTTTTATCTGAATAATTATTGCAGATTCAGACCCTTTGCTTTATTGTTTCATCCGTCACTGAAGTGAACTTGGTCTGAGCTGAAACATGTCGGCTGTTTAATAGCAGCACTTTTAGAACAAGAACTAAAGAAGGAGACTGTAAGGACTCTGCTAGAGGTAGGTGGAGTTTGTTTTTATTACAGTGCTAATCAGACAATAAAATAATGTACGTCCTCCACTTTTCCAGTAATAACATTTTAAGGCAACTAAGAAGTGGATATTTAAGTGATATTTAAAATTCTTTACCTGCCCACAACTTCAACCCCTTATCTTCCACCTCAACTTGGTGACTGTGTCCCTCTATTCCTGTTCTTCCATTCAGTATTTTCTAGTCTGCATTTTCTATTAGCGAGTGTTACAGCCCACACTGAGTTAAATATAACCCTGCAAACATGCTGCTATTTTCTTGGTTTCAAGGAAAGGAAATGGATGTTTTTACCAATTAAACTGTCCACTTTAAGCCTCTCACGCCTCAAGCTCCTCAGCCCAGCTGCATTTTTACAATACAAAAAGCAAACTTGAAAACATAGTGGAAAAAAAGTTGTCTCAAGATCAGCCTAACACTGTATGTTCACTGGGTGTAGGTCCTGGTTATTTGTTGAGAGGCCTTTGCGATCTGTTAACCCCACAGCCCTGTTAGTGTTTGAATCATAGAACACAGGGCTGGGAGGGACGTCAGAGGTATCTAGTCCAGACCCCTGCTCCAAGCAGGACCAACCCCAACTAAATTATCCCAGCCACGGCTTTGTCAAGCCGTACCTTTAAAACCTCTAAGGATGGAGTTTCCCCCACTTCCCTAGATGACCCATTCCAGGGCTTCACCACCTCATAGTGTAAAAGATCTTCTCTAATATCCAATTTAAGCTCTTCCCTGCCCCCCTTCCCACCCTACCACCACACACAATTCAACCTGAGACCATTGCTCTTTGTTCTGACATCTGCCAGCACTGAGAAAAGCCTAGCTCCATCCTCCCTGGACTAGAATTACCCTATATCCCATTTTTAAAGGGACAGTCCCTTATTTTAGCCCTCTGTCCCATGTCCCATATTTTTAGTTAAAAACAGACACGTTCTCCCGTATTTTGGTATTCCAGCTCTTCACACAGCTGGGAGCTGAGGCTGGTGGAGCCATTTTAAATCTCCTGCCATGCGCAGACCAGGCAGTGCTTGGCCTTCGCAGGGTGGGAAATCGATAACTTTGCAGGCTCTCTGGCTATGTCTACACTTGAAAAGTTAGGTTGACTTTATGAAGTCGACTTAATAAAGTTGACTTTAAGTCCACTTAAAGTGGACCTTGTTAAGTCCAATTAACAAACATCGACTTAACTTTTCAAGTGTATATGTGGCCCCTTTTTGGCCTTATTAAGTCGACTTAATGTTTTAAGTCGACTTAAAAAGGTCCAACTCGGCACTACTCCACGTCTCCACTGGCTTAAGTCAACTTAATAAAGTCGACTTAAGCGCTAGTTTGAATTAAAACGAGGTGTTATTAATTGGAACTAACTTTTCCTAATTCGACTTAAGGAGCACCTTAAGTCGAATTAAGGAAAGCCCAGTGTAGATGCGGAGTTAATTAAGTGGACTTAAGACTCCTTAAATCGACTTAATTTGTAAATGTAGACACACCCTCTTTGCCTCCGCTTTGATGAATATGGGCGAGGGGCTGGGGTGGGGAGGAAGTGAGAGAAGAGGGCATGAGGTGCTGGGGGGGAGCCGGGCAGGGCATCGAAAGGAGTGGAGGTGTCAGGGAGGGAGTGGGGAGCCAGGCCCGGGTGCCATGGAGTGCTGAGAAGAGGAAGCTGGCAGGGGAGCCACTACCGTGGGTGCCATGGGTGCCGGGGGAGGGAGCCTGGCTAAGGAGCTGCTGCTGCAGGTACCACATAGATGGGGCAGCCACAGGGTGCAAGGTGTTGTTGGGGGAGGGGAAGGGTGACCAGATCTCCCCCTGCAACCCATCCTCTCTTTTCCCCACTTTTTGTCTTGTCACCCTAACCTGGACCCCTCACTTCAGGTAGGCGAAGGTTGTTATCAAACTAAACAACCCTGGGTCCCTCAGCCTCTCAACATAAGTCACGTGCTCCAAGCCCCTAATCATTTTCATTACCCTCCGCTGGATCTTTCCATCTTGGCCACATCCTTCCTGTAGTGGGGACCCAAAACTGGACACAGTACTCCTAATGTGGCCTCACCTGTATGGAACAGAGGGGAATGCCCACTTCCCTCCATCTGCTGGCAACAGTCCTTCTGATGCAGCCCAATATGCCATTAGCTTTCTTGGCAACAAGGACACACTGTTGATTCCTATCCAGCTTCTTGTCCACTGTAACCCGCAGGTCCTTCTCTTCAGTTACCACTTGTTAACCAGGACTGTAGCACCTTTGTGCGCTGTGTGTTTTTACAAAGTCAGCAGAGCAAAGTTTTTCACACATAGCTCTGTTCAAATGCACAGAATACATCTTCACAGCCTGAATAGCTATTGGGGACACTTCTTCCCCTGATAGCAACATCTCTCCTGAATTGTAAAATCAAACTTGAACTCCTAGCTCTGAAACTGGATTTGGTTGAGGAACATCACCTCTCTCCCTGTCCTGTGTCCCTCAAATCAGGCAGAACCATCTCAGACTGAAAGAGGATCAATGTCTAGATTTTCAGCTCACAAAAAGGTGCCAAAATAAGTTCTCCTGGGAGGAGCTGAGATCTGGGTGTGAGCACCAACACCTCTGAGGAGGCGCCATCAAGACCGGTGCTTTCACCTTCCCCGGGGAGATCTTTGACCCCCAGCACCACCAGGTCTGGTACCAGGGTTGACAGCTGCTCACTTACCCCTGCTGTCAATGCCATCAACACCACGAGCGTTTCTGTTACCTCTGCCAGCCTCACTTTTGCAGCGAGTGCATTTCCTGATTCCAGTCACAGCAGCTCAGCTATGTCAGCACCGGTGTGATCATGGGCCACTAAGGCACCAGTGGTTTCTCCTATCACATCAGCTCTGCCAGCATTCAACATCGACTCAAATTTTGACCTTCTATTCCATGGCCAAATTAATGCAGGAGCTTTAGGGGTTTCAGCCTGGGGCCTTGTGCTAAGGGGGACCCCCAAATATCCAGCCCTGGCAAGCTGTCCCTACTCCCAGGGAGGCACTGCTTGGAGGGAATGTAGGCAAGATTTTCCCTTCCCATCCCCTTGCTCCAAGTAGAACAGCCTCCTGGTCACATCCACCAGCTACAGGGGGAGGATTTGGGTCCAGGCTGCTCCCAGCTGAGCTGACTGCAATTTGGAAGCTGCTGCTGCCTTTGTTTGTAGGGCTGGGGATGCAGCCTGCTCCAGGCTGGAGCCAGAGGCACAAGAGAGCTAGAGAGGGGCAGGGGGGACTGGGCCAAAGAGGGGAGGAGGTGAGGGGGTGGAGGAAGTGAAAGAGGATGAAGGGGGCAGGACAGGATGGGAGAGGGGCAGGAGCAGTGGTTGGCTGGAGGGCAGATGAGACAATATATCATGGGAATCAGGACAGGGAGGTTAGGGGCTGGGGGTAGGAGGCTGGAGCAGAGGGGGATGTGAGTGGGGGGGCACTGTGAGGGAAGGGGGAATGTGGGGAGGCTAGAGGGAAATGTGAGACCAGGAGCCCCACTGCCCAGGCTGTCAGCTCACAGACAGTCAGGGTGTCCTCCAACCCTGACCTGGACATAAGAAAGGACCCATGAAGAGCCTGTCATGTCTCCCTCACCGCTCCCATAGCAATGGGAGAGAGGGATATGGGCCCACCATCTCTCCTCAACACCATGGGGCGCTGCGTCTGCTGCCACTGATGGAGCTGAAGGAGAGAGGACACTGAAAACAAACACAGACACTTCAAACAGGGAAGAAGCTGCTGGCTTTGGGCAGAGAAACACCATCTTAGA